>OY968835.1:9080482-9680482 GCA_963695495.1 Hololepta plana
ACATATTCAGCCACGTATCGTTATTATTAATAACCACTATGCTTATCTATTAAATTTGCGTCTGGTCATTTAATGAATGTCATTTAGATTATAGTTTAACCTTCAGTTTAGGTCTAATTGATGGTACTATTGTCTGCTAATTAATAGCGTTCGATGATAAAAAGTAAGAGAAGAACTTAAATGGCATTTAATTATTCAATTAATTAATAACGTGCCAGTCGAAACACCTTTCGCATGAAATTTTAATAAGCGGGCATTAATTACCAGGATAAACTGCTTATAAAAAATGATAATTAATTCCATTTAATGACCTCAATTTACGAGAAATTTGATTACAATTATTCAAAATTAATACCAGAAGGCTCAGCGCGATCATTATATTCAAATTCGAACGCATTATCACCTTGAATAAGTAAAATCCTTAGTTTTTAGTTAAGCGGTTGCTCTGTAATATAAAAGTTTAACTTTTTGCTCTGCTGGGAATAAAGACCCTTGCTAACCTTTCAGTAGGTTTACGTTGTTATGTCCATATATTTATAATACGTGCAGGCAGACACACAAAACGCATATACACAAATATACAAAGAGATAGAGAAGAGAGTAGAATTAGTTGTTCTTGTAGTGGTAGTAGCAACACAACAACAAGGTTATTCCGCCCATTTCATGTGTTAATAAGTAAGTTCCTCTTATTAACGTTGTTACGTTGGTATGGACAATGTAAAGTAGTTTAATATACAGTTAGCAGAGAAATATGAAGAAAATCCTAATGGCAATTATAACTTATTTCAATTATACTCAAGTACAAACTATTTTAAATAGATCGTTAGCAAACCTCCGCTTTAAATTGTTAACATTTTTTTTTCTTTTAGGTGAATTTTGATATATTTTCATGGTATTCCAAATCTGTTTGGCAATACTTAAAATGTAATAATTATGTAAATAATAGAATGATTCCAATCACTAAAGGAGAAATTCGATACATTTCTCTTTTAAATGTTGCAATTTTAACTAAATAAATGATATTATTAAATGCACATTTCGGAATAATTTAAGCGACATTTAGGAAATTAGAACTAATATATTGTAGAGGAACGTTCGCGTGAAGTATGCATTTTAAAAATATTATAACTTCTATAATATATTCATCGTAGACTTTGAAATATTTAAAATCCACCAACAGAATTCCAAAGAGTGCGAAAGATTTCAAGTGAAAAATTCGAATGGGTTTAAAAGTGTTGTCTTATGTGTGAACATTTGCATATTAGAGATATCAAACACACCGTTTTTGCATAATTTTTGAGTTATTATCATATTTTTTGTTTGAAATAATCACATTCATCGAACATTCGCTTATTTATCGTTAATACCATTAATAAATTAAGTTCTCGTATGTACGCGGTGCAGACGTATATTGCGAATGAAAAACTGTAAATAAATAAATTCTTTTAAGGGAACCATAAAACGAAATCGATCGTTCAAGTAGTGCGATGCCAGTCAGAAGAATCCGGATTCTTGCCATGCGAATAATAAAAATTTACATTTGACAGTTTCAATCAAAAGAAGTCGAAAATAAAACGCTTCCCATGATTCCTATAAATTTCGCATACCCGTTAAGTATACAATCCAGTTATACTGCGCAAACCGATCCATCTTACCATACAAGAAGGAAAGAAATAATCTGGATATGTAGCGAACGAACGTGTTGTTGTTTTCCATGTCTTTTCCTATATGTTGCATCGTAGCAATACATACAAAAAAGAAGGAATATTTTTATTTGAATCGGAATGTCCGTTTTACTCTTAGACGAAGCACCAGCGCGAAATCATTCGACCGTATGAATTCTACAACGACAAAATATAATTTCTTTGATTTATTATTGTTATATTTACAAGTTTATAAACGTACATCTTCTTATTAATTTCGAGATGTGTTAATCGCTCTAAACCAGCTGACGTGACAATATTATTATATCCAGTTTGCCAATTTGTTGTTATATTTGCTAACACGTAAAATAAACGACAAATTTGATTACCCAACAGCTATTACGCAAACCGATAGGCAAACAAGCTAGTCCAAATGCGAGAATGTATTTTACAATTCATAGCGCTTTCGAATTGACTTTTTTCGCACATTTTGTCACAAAATACATGTGTACGTTACAGTTAAACGGATATAGTGCAAAAAAGGTTGTTGACTACCACCACCAACAATAATAATAATGAAGCAAAAAAAAGCGACCCGAGGTTAAGGAAAAATAAAAGAAATTGCGAACCTATTTATGGTAATTGTTATAATCCTTGGTGTTATTTCTTTGGTACGAAATAAGGGGTAAACATTGTAAGAATATCTCATTAAAATTCCACGACAATTAGTGCGAACGCAGTTGAAAAATAAAAACAGCAGAAAAAGGGAAGAAGAGTATAAGGTAAAAGTAAGGAGAGCGAGGGCTCCGGAAGCAAGGGTACACTTCTACGAATGAAAGAATATAATTCCGGCGTAAATACCGTTGTCGGAAATAAAGCACGCGGACGCACTCTTGTCTTAATTTTAAAACGGATTTACGTAGCTTTTGAGAATTATTTACATTTTATACATAGGAATACAAGTGACGGTTCTTAAAATATAAGCGTTCCCCTGTATTGTAACTCCTTTTATCTTTTTCTTTTCGTTTCGGTTGTGTTGTGAAAGTTCGCCCAACTTAAATAATACTTAACTTAAACGATACGAAACGAGTAATTGTAATTTATTTATAACATTTTTTTTTTCAATATCATTATAAAAATAACACTTTGTTTTCAATCTAAGGTTTGGCATAGTGCCTTTTGCTATTAATAAAAGCGAATACCTAGAAATCCTGTATATGCAATAACAATAAAAATTGTATTAACCTTTTTACAATAAATAAATCCGCCATAAAAAATTATGAACGTGCATTGAAAATTATAAATAACCGTAAATGCTATTAATCAATTCGAGCAATAGAAATTAGTGAACTGTAACTATAACGTTACGTAAGTGCACAGCAGCAGAAAGAGAGAGAGAGAGAGCGCGAAAAAATTCCTTCTTGTTTTCGTATGATACTATTTTAATTAATTGCATTGGCTTGATTTATAATTAAAATCAATTTAAATGACTTTCATGCGTATTAATTTTGTATAAAAGCTAAATTTCTAATTCAGTTCGCGGAGTAATCAATTTTAAGGACTCATGATTGATTTGCATGTGCTATTATTATTATTGCTACCGTTATTATTGTTAAAAGAAATGGGCATTCCTGCAAAATAGGTGTAACGTAACAAGAAGTGTTACAAAAGCGTGCAGTATAATCAAATTCCCTCCAGTGAGTGGATTCCTAACTTAATAAGTTGTCACTCTAGGGATTAGTTCCACTAGACAAATTGCATTTGGTAACCCCGCAATATAGTGTAAAACTCGTGCGATTCTTCGAAATGTTTAACGTTCATGATGTAAAATGTATATCGTGTCTATATCTAGTTGATGATAATGCAAATTTGTTGAAATTAATTTTAATTCTGGAAAAAATTCGGAAATGCAAACAAAAAAACGTCCCTTATTTTAATCGTATTCATTTAAATCGTCGAGTCTCGTGGACAGATAAAATTTAATTGCATTTCTGGTAAGTTAACCGTTTTGTGCAGGCTTAGCACTTATTCAACTGATTGTTATCATTCTAATTAAAAATTATTTTTATACGGACTTTCTTCATCTTCTTCGTCCAGTCTTTCTCTAGCAAGCATTTCTTTTTGCTCGTAATTAAAACTTTTTCAAAGTGTATTGAACATCCTTAATGAAGCTTATCCATATAATCTTTCGGACGTAATGATAAATAAAGCTGGAATTGTTTCCAGAATATCATGGAATTTTAATAAATACTTTAAGTGATTCTTGACAATCGATTGCTAATTGATTTCAATAAGTATTTTTAACGTTTTCAAAATTTATATGATTGTTTTTAAGCGGTGAGATTGCAATCAATAGAAATTCAAGTAGGTTCCACTTTAAACTACTGAAATAGATTAAATCGGCATTGTTTCGATCCGTTCATTAAACTTTATTGCAATATAACGAGTAATTTTATTAATAATTGAATATTAAATCGAAATTGAATTGAATATTTTTGAAAGTTAGTGCAACATCAAGAGGTGTACGTTATAAGGGCCAGATAGAGAAAGGCAAGAATTAATTTGTTCCAGTAATAAATGAATAGAAATACCATCTAAGTAGATAATATATATTCATATGGTCTCGCATTGTTGTCAGATTACACGAGAATTGTGTGGATCCAGATAAAATGATCAGCCATTGTTGAAAACTTTACTTTCTTCCAACAACGACGACGTGTGCACAGATTTTTTATTTGATTTATGTACGGTGCGATTTTCAACAAGATCCTTTTCCTCGCAAAAAAAGGAGTAATGTTGTGTGTTTTCCCTTTTTGCCGGATTCATTTACATACAGTGCAGTATTTATAATAGGTGCTCCATTTTTTTCTAATGGGGTTAAATTGAAAATTCGTGTAACGATATTATTATAGTCACTTAAAATATTTTCATTTTGAATATTAGTTTAATTGACTCCTTTTATAAATGTTTTATTCTGAAATTGAAACAGAGAGAAAGAGAGAGAGAGAGGAAATTACTTGGAAAATGGAATTTTCATTTTGTTTGTTATGTTATTGAAACAAATTTTTATGGATTTAGTTTAATTTCATATTCACGTTCGCTCTAACTGCGATTTCCATATACTTTAAATTTGCATATAGCGGTTTGACGAAAATAAGCAAATATGACCTTTATTATTGATTTTTGTTCGATATTGTTTATTATTTACATGATTGTAATTCAATTTTTAACACATCCATTGCCATAAGTGTTAAATATGCCAGATACGAAATGGAAGTAAACACAAAACATAATCAAAATAAAACTTTTCGAAGCGTTTCCAGTTTAAAATGGGATTCATTCTCGTATCCTGATTAAAGAGTATTTGCAATTTCTGCGGTCCTTCTATTTTTCTTCCTTTTTCTCGTTTCTTCTTTCTCCTACTTCTTATTATTCCTTTTTCGGATTTTCTACATGACGTCATTGCGACTGGATTACATTGATAATAATTAGTTACAGCTGGAAGCGTTTTAAAACATGCCCGGACCAGACCAGATCACGACATTAAACTTTTTAACTAAATTCTAAATTTACTTCCAAGTAAAATATCCTGAAGTGAGATCCGTAACATATAAAATAAAAAATGAATAAAAAAGAGCAACTTTATATCCATCCCGTTTTGGGGGGTGGGTTTGGGGGTGGTAGATGGTCGAGGTAATATAAGAGCTGCAAATATATGAGAAGGTAACGTTAATTTAAAAGTTTGTTTAGTCAATTAATGAGCTGTTCGTTAAATAATTTTTTTAAATTATTTTCAAGCAGCTGTACTTTTCAGACGTATCAAAGCAGCGCGACTTAATCGATAAAGGAAACGACACTGATTAGAATGCATTTCAAATTTCACTATAAACACATTTATTTACATGCTTTAATTCAATTTGTGTTTGTTAATTAATTCGATTACTCTAACAATGGCAATAAATTTTCAAAATAACTTTTTAATATCAATTATTTATGATTTTATTATTCGTAAATAAATTCGTTATGCATTTCGTCGAAATTTGTAATTATAACTTCATATGTTTTGTAATGGTTTCCCGTAGTGAAACCATTAAACCAGATTGACCATGAAAGACTATAAACTTGATTGATTAAATCATTGTACATAACATATAAAGAAATATTGCGTGGAGATTAATAAACATTACTCATAAATAAATTCGCGTTCAGAATTAATTCGAAAACGTTCCATTATATGAATCACGTTTTGTTTATTCTTATTTTTATGGTCCGATATCACAGACACATCTGTTTAATTAAATTTATAAATGAATAATAACGCTGTGTCGCTAACCAAGGAGGTTTTTTATCGTTATACGGTTTTCTTAAACAATTGACCGAGGAAAGTATGATTATAAATAATTCTAAGAAAGAAAATTACAATGAGCGAGGAGGACAATTCGTTGATGCAGTAGACGAGACACTATCGACTCCAGAAGCCAGTATGGATCAATATATATACGACTCAATGTATTCCTGCGGTATTTCCTGCTTTCAATCCGAGTTGCCTCACATTGTCCGGAAATTGGTTTACATTATCAGGCCTCGAAACTTTATTTTATTAGACTTAACTTGAAATATATTTTGGAATATAAAAGACGGACAAAGAGAGTGCGAGAGAGTGTCCATTTTATTACCAGTTTAAACCTTAAACCACGAACGTTAATCTTAAATGAAGCTACTTTAATTCGATAATAACGTAATTAATTAATGAACCTTACAGTGAAATATTTATCATTATAATGTCGTTCACTTGGTTTATTTAATTTTATTGTTAATTCAACTACTAAAATCATTATATTATTTTTCAATTAAAACGTTTTAATTAAATATCCTGCCTTTGATAACTAATAAAAAAGATAAACCTTTTTCATTAATTAATTCTGGTTTAATTTTATTCATAATATTACGAAATAAGAAATCGCTGATAAAAATATTTATGTTGAAATTATATACATTCTAAAGGAGAAAAAAAAAATTTTGAAAAGCAAATCAAAAGTTTACGAATGATTGTGGATTGTTCTGGTTTGAATATGAGCACAAAATAATGTGTTTTCTCCGTGTTCAAAAAAGTTAATAATAATAATGACGACGATAGTAATAATAAATGTTCAAGATTCAAATGAAAACGACCTAAAGCTGTTTTGAAATGGATCAGTTTTCTTTATTAGAATCCATTACGTATAACGAAAAAAAGCATCTCTCTTTTCTTTGATATTAAACTGGAAGAGGAAGAAAAAAATCAAAAATCTTTTTTCGTATTTTAAATAAATTGGATTCCATTTCCATCAATCGTTTATTATGAATAATTTACTGGAATATTTCATTTTCATTTATTAATATTTTTTGTAACAAAAACCTTAATTGCAATAATAATAATGATTAATTATGTCATTTATTAATGCCGATAGAGTATTTCCATCCTAATAAATGACAATACCCTACCTTGGAATTGAATTTTTCATGTCTACTTGTTTAGCATTTAGCTTGTTGAATGTTGAAACGTTCTTCTAATAATTTATTCATCAATACTACGTTCTGAGACAGTTGTAGACAAATTTAAACTAATTTATTTTGTAACGAGAAAATCGGTTAATCGAAATATTTTGTCGCATTCTGTTTTATTCAAGGATTATGATTAATTAATGAACCTTTTACGCACTTTTACCAATTATTAGAATTCTTACAATCGGTGTTAAATTTTTAGGAACTCTCATTAGCTACCAGTTAAGAAATTATAATGCAAAAAAGGTCACGTTGCTTTTATATTTAATTAGTCTAGCGACTAATTTATTATAAAGGATTTGTCTCTTCACAGATTTTCTGCATCTTCCTTTTTCCACTTTTTCAAGTGTTCTTTTGTAACGTGGAAAACGAATGAAATTAATTAATTATTTGCATTATGGAAAAGTTGTATTAAAAAGAAGTAGATATTAAAAAAGGGTTGAGGGTGGAGCATAAAGAGCATTATTAAAAGACGTTAATTTTGAAAACGAGGGGTTGCTTTTTTCATTATGTTTAATTTATCAGTACATTTTTGGTTTAAGGGTGTATGTGAAATTGTTTTATGAGGTCAAAATTAAAAAGAGAAAATATCGACAGTTATAATTGTTTTAACCCATGTTTACTTCACCCAGCAGATTTTTTTTCGTCTTTTCTGTGTGTAAAAACATGTGTAATATTACCAAGAGGGGAAAACCTACTCTTGTGCTTTTTGATTAATAAGTTAACAACACATTCGTATCTTTTTTAATTGAAATTTTCTTGCTTGAATAATTTCTACATATGATTTTTTTTTGGTTTTTCGTATGGATTAATAAAGTGAAAAAGGGGGAAAAGGTTCTCTTGTTTTTAAATTTTCATCTCGTAAAAAGAAAATGTTTTAACTTTATTTAAAAGTTTATATTTTATGCTATGACAGATGCATGATTGATATATATAAATTATTCAGTTTGTCGGTTCGTGTATTTTCAATAAATCAAAAGAAGATAATTTTAAGTTTTATAATGTTATTTTACAAGATGTCAAGTTTACAACACAATACAATTTAATACAAGCGAACGCGAACAACCGACGCAACAAGAACAACCACTGAATGAATCAAAAACAAAATATAAAAATTAGATAAGATAATATTCAAACTTTCGATGTATAAATTAATAATACTTGAATCGATAACGTCTACGGACGTGGAGAACGTTATACAGTGGAGGCCGGTTATGAGGGATCTATCCACTCAAATATATTGTTTCCGAACACGAAATCATCATCTTTAAGCGACTTGTTCATATGTAGTTCTAATCGAATTTGTATTATTTAAATGTTAAGACTGATATTTTAATATCAGGAAAGGACGAGATGCAAACGTTTACAAACTATGCATGAAATAAATGAGGAAGGCGACTTTTTTGATGTTTTTCTTAAGTTGGTTTCCTTCTGTGCACCTCTCTTACCATTTTCCGCGAAGAAAATTAAAATTTTCTACTTATTGTTTTCCACGTCCTTTATACATCTTCATTAAAATTAATCCCAATTGTCTGCTATAATGACGAGTAACATTTAGTTAATGGAATTGAATAAGCACAATAACCATTTATTCAGTCTTCATGCCGTTTTAAATTTATTCATTTAATTCAAATTAATTATTTAAAGAGTGCGCAGTGAGAGTAAAACTAAGTAAGAGTCCACAATTAAGGATCGGAAATTGCGTATCGGATAAAACGAATCCTCATGCGACCTATAAACTGCAATATCACTCTACAATAACCTTATGTGTGGATAATGGTTGCCCATAAAACGGCATCGAGTTCGTAGACAAGCCACGGGACACGTCGCACTGCACGGCTCCTGTTCGAAATAAGGGACCTCCGTCCTTAAATATCCATCCTTGTTCTGATTCTCATTAAAGCATGCCGTTTCGTAAATAGAATACGTATTTTCTTTTCCCCCCGGTGCACTCTCTTCGCCTTTTTGTTTCTCGTCGGTGGGGTACTGTTGCCTAAGCGATGCCAATGGGGATCATCATAACAAATAATGCAAACTGGGGAAACTCCCATGTTGGATTCTTATTCTCTTTACCTCGCAAAATCAAGTCTAATCAATAGGTTGCATGAAGATGAGTCCTTTTCGCCGATACGATCACCGTGAATCGTGGCCGTTAATACAGTACGTGGCGCAAAAGACAAACTTTGTGTCCGTACGAGAAATTCGAAAAATCTTTTTTTTTGTATATGGAAATCAAAATAATTTGTACAAAAAAAAACAAGCAGCAATATGGAAATGCCATTTGTGAATGGCAATAAATTTGACAAATTTGTTTGTATTAAATAGCAGTTACATGAACACGTACATAGAGGATGATTAAAAATAATGTTTTATTCAATTGGATTTTTTTAATCCTTTTTTTTTAATTAGAGGACATCAATCTCTGAAATATTCGTTGGACATTTCATGTTAAATAAATCCCCCTATTATTTTTTTTTTTTCGTAATTCAATGGAAAAATCTATCACGAATGTTAATATTTGTAAAGGATTTTCGACATTTTTCAACGGAATCTAATTGACTTTAAATAAAACAGGACACTTTTTATCTGAATCTAGTTATGTAATTGACGTTTCACAAATATACCGAGCAATATAGATTTGTTTCTCCAATTCGCTCTTTTTAATCAAAATATGATTAACTAACTAATTCTGATTTGCTTTCCTATAAATTCATTGACACGAAGTTTACGGGTCGCATCGTGACCTCAATGATGCTATTTCTTCTCTTTTCATTATTTTTATGGCACTATTTAGATATGTACAGAGAAATTTATAATAAAACTTTTTATATAACGTGAGTGAAATATTTTAAAATTCGCGTGTTTCATGATAAAAATGTTTATGGTCAATAAAATCATAACATAAATCGGTTACAATACATAACTGAATTTCAAAGCATGTATTTAAGAATCAAAAGAGACTTATAAAAGTAGAAACCGAGTACAAAATTTTATTTATTTTTTCGTCATGATTTCCTTTAAAAAATATTGGTACATAATTCAGTAAAACATATCTAAAAATATTATTATTTATGTCATCTTGCATGTTATTCTGTTAAAACGAAAATAAAGGCCAGAAACTTGTTTCTTTTTGTCCTTTACGTTGATTAATTCAGAAACTTTGTGGAAAGTGCGAGTAAAATGTGCTCGTAGACGTAAAGTGCGGCATTCGTATTTTTCTCTCTCTCTCTTTCTCTCTCTCTCTCTCTCTCTCTCGCCCTCTTTTTAGGGGAGAACGAGGCAATTTTTTGAACAATTGCACAATATACTTGACAGTGAGTGCAAATGAAAATAAGGGAATATGTTAGTGGCAGTTATTGTAACCCTCAATAAGGGTACAGTAAGAGCAATTTCTCGTGTGTGCAGAGCGAAATGTCCATTTTGTCTTCTCCTGCACCAAATCCCTCCCCACATGACGATCTTAAGCTTACAAATGAGATAAATACAATTTCATCAAAGACTAAGATATATTTTGTTTTGTGCACGCAATAGATTCGATTTGTTGAGTCTCTTTTCAACTTGTGAATCTTGTGAAGCATCCGTTCGAAGCATTAGATAATCTAATTAAAAGTTAACGTAGTTTATTGTATATTCTCTAGTGGCACTTAATATATCGATTTTATTATGCATTTGACGTTATCAATGCATCATTATGCTATTGATAAAGGATACGTTTAATTTCCAACGTTTGAATGCTAAGTAACTTTTAATTAATAACCTGTTAAATTAAGCCCCCTTGAAATTTTCGAAGATCATAAAACCTAAAGTCGCTCTTCTTGTGAGGCAATCACAAATTTCCTATTCCCTTTGGTAATGATCATCCGGATAATTGGGATGTGTCACGGTTCTTGTAGTTAATTGCATTCAGCGGGCACTTTAAAACGAGCCAAGCTCGATTATATTTCTAATTAAATAACGGAAACTGCGTTCATTAATTCTTTTTCTTTTTGCTAATTCTCATTACATTAGATAACAGACGAAAAAGAACGAAGCCTTCGGCAGTACAATAATAAATCCATTATGGGGTACACATGTGATTTCGCAAATACTCCTACGTTCAATCTAATTCACATGTATACATTTGCAATTCGCTCTACGCGGTACATGTGAATTCATGAAATAATTCTTTATTTATGTGTATCCGTTAGTATTAACGCCGAAAAGAGAAATTCGTTTAATCACGATTAGTTTACAATTATGTTATTATCAAAATTACTCTGCTGTAATAATTATTAATATTCATTTTATGTAAATAATGAATTATATTATCTATTTGATTCAAAACACATTGCACAATGCGAACAATAAATTATTCACGTACATAGGGGCTAAAATCGAATAATTTCAATCCGTCTCTGTTTAGCTGCTAATTAATCAGCGGCACATTATTAGGTATTGCACGAATATAATGATATTAAAGTGACATTTAACTCAATTTCCAAGATATATATACGTCGAACGTTGTAAATAATAATGGGGAGATTCCGGTGGATTCCAGTGAAAAATCCGATCGTTTTCAATTGATAATGAGTAACCGCGCTCTGTTTTCTGATTAATGCTTTATAATTCAACGTTTATATCGAACTACATCTAGCATAATTGTTCTGGGTAATATTCATGACCGTTAAATAATTCAAGATTCATTAAGGAGCATGCAATAATGAATTTCGACAGTGAAAATTGAGATTGGCTTCTCCAATCAAAAGGGACTATGATTAAAAGTGACAAAAAATCAATACATCTATCCTTTTAAAAGGAAATTATTAAATGATTCTCGCCTGTTTAACAAAACTATTAACCTAAATTTTAAAAGCCCTTAAACCCTAATTTGTTACATGCCAATATTATACTTCGTACACATTATAATTTACCCATATATTACCGTTATTCAGTTGCAATTCCCTTGGTATAAGTTTCTGGTCATTTCACCCTTTTATCTTTTAACATATTCAATCAAATATATGCCCTTAAGGGTTATGAAGTGAACCGTGAGCGTTTCACCCCTCTAACTTTTTCGCTTGCCTTTTTTCCTCTCGGCGAACTATTAATGAATTTTGGTATTCGAGAATTAAAACAAAAACTGTTTAATGAATTGTAGAAATAATAAAATGCGCAAAAGTCAATTGGCCATAAAATAAACAGTTTTAACTTCGTTTCACTTTGTCATAACCAGAAACGAATTAATTATAGGACATCCCCTAAACAATGGGGTGCTATTATGTAAATAACTGTTACATTTGTATTAGACTTAGAAGATTTAGATTTATACATTAATAGTGAACCGTTAGCATTAGATATTTGAATGTTTAATGAGATTTAGTTAAAATATTTGCAATTAAATTGTGTTATGGATATGTATACTTGACTTTTATTTCCTATTAAACGTATTATAAACTTTAATATGTATCAAACTGCGAGTATGTTATAATACTATGTGAAAGAGTTTATTGTGAATTATATATGCGTTGTATGTGTAGTTTAATAAGCTCTAACATCAAATTAATTAACTTTATATGAATGTTGGTGACTGGTTTAAATATTTTAATGTAACCAGTGCGATATTATGGTTTTTGCTTTTTCGTAATAAACTATTTTAAACAGGATAAACATTATTAATTTCCACGTGTTGTTAGTAATAATGTTATTGCAACAAGACACTTTAAATTTGAAACTATAAGATGTTGTCAACTAAACTTAATTAGAAGTCCATTAGTGACAGAATGACAGTAAAGGAGGTGTAGTGCAGAATGTGAGAATGTAAAAAAAAGGGAAGATTGCAAAAGTGTGTTTGATATATATATATACTGTTCCATTTTCCAAGAAACTCATAAAACTTATATTTTCCCGTTTTTTCTTTTTTCGTCAGTATTATTTTCTTTCAGATTGTAGTATTAATCGACAGGATGCCACTCTATTTATTTTTACGGTAGATCTACTTCTTGTATTTCTATACTAGCAATTTTAAAATAATCAAAACTCTCAAACTCAAAATTTATTGCGGCCTTTTATTTGACTTGGAAAATAATTAGCTTAAAATTAACAGAATGAAAATTGCATAACGCCCGACATATAAAGATTAACGATCCTTGCTAACGTAATTAAAAAAAAAATGAGAAAAACTGGATTTTTTTAATTCCCATGACAATAGACGTATATTTCGTTTAACGAATATAACAGCTAAGACAAGAAAGTTTGCTTCAACTATGCTTTTGTATAAACAATTTTTGTTATTAGTTTACCCATTAACATAAATATTTCTGGGAATATTTTAACATTGCACAATTCCACGCCCCTACTCTCGTTTCATTTATTGTTATATAAAGTTTTAGCAATTAATATTAGTTGTAATTAAAGATGAGATTAGAAGTAAGACATTAAGTTTATTTGTCTGTTTTACTGTTGTAAAAATAAAAGTTTTAATAACGCTGCTATTTATTTCGAAAAATAAATGTTTCTATTGTAACTGCAATAAGGAATTTGCTCTGTTTTTGTAATTAAACATCATCGAGTAAAATTAATAGGGCTAATAATTATCGATTTTTAGAGATTAGTGTAATAACTTGACTTACCAATTTGGATCTGCGTTTCTCGTCCTACTGAAGTCGGATAGTTTTATCCCACTCACTTCCAATATAGTTCTTGTCACTGTAAAAGATAAAACCCTGTTATTTAATCATAATAATAAAGTTTAAAATTAAACTAAACTAGTTCAACTGCGTGACCGAGATATCAGATATTATCTTTGAAATATTTTCTATGCTATGCTATACATGTACATGTATTAGATTTTCTCTTCTCTATGAAATTCCTGAAACTTTTAAGATTGTTCCTTCAGAAAGTAATGAAATTAATTAAAAGCAAATCTCTAACTAAACTAAATACAAATACTCACAAAAGGCACACTTATTTATCTTAAATGAGCATATAATTTTAAAATTATAAACATAATATTCGTATCTCAATATTTGTCGCAGCAAAATTTAGTTCGCTCGCGTACAGTCCTGAAGAATAAACTAACGGCATTCGCTTTAAGGATATTAAATTCTGTATTTTGATCCTGATAGAATATAAACTTCATTTTATTATTTTTTTCCTTTCCCTCTTACGTATACCTTCAATAATAAATCTACAAATCCCGGAAATATATCTCCCCATCTATCTTAACAATATCGCATCATATAGGTAGATAGGATCCACCTATAGAAAAAAAATTAATGATATTATATTGAAAATCAAGTGAAATTGAAAAAAATCTAAGTTGCGAAAGTAATTCAATTCTCTTTTTGTCGATTGACAAATCTATGTTATTACTGTTATCAAACGAAAATGCCCATTAAAATCAAACAATATTATAGAACAATGACGACTCTAATAGCCTATTAACAGAGTTTCTTCGGGATGTATGAAAGGAAATTAAATTTAGTGGATTCATTTTACTAATGACTTCAACAATGAGTGAGACCTTTTGGTCTTTACGTAACAAGGAAAAATAGTGAAAGAGAAAGTCACTTGTGAAAGCGAAAAAGTAATCTAAAACGAAATTACAGTCCACTAGATATTCTCTTCTTTGCGTTTCATTTGAAGCTTATTTAACGAAATGACACTCAATTAAGTTATTTCGTATTTGGTTTCGTGATGAGTGTCATTATAAAAATCCAAAGCTATATTGAAAAATTTTGATAGGTGGTAATGAGTGAATGTTAATTTGGTCCGTTTTGAAAATCGACATGCGAAAAGAAAAAGAAATGAAATAAGAGAACGATAAAGGAAGGCAAGAAGCGGAATTGAGCAATATATTCTGTAGAGCGAAAATCTACAGGAAATAAGTGTTTATTTCGTTTCGTTTGTCTTCGCGAACGAAATGGATTTTTAATGTAAAATAAATTTTGTTTAAATTTAACGGAAAACAAAAACGTTAAAATTTATTATTATTATTTAAATGAAATAAGGGAACGGCATTAGAAAAAGAGAAGTGTGAGCGTAATTTTGAAAAATGATTTAATTCAAAACCACACCCTAAATAAATTCGTACTGATCCCTAATACATTTTCTTGCGCAAGAATAAATTTTGATAAGATTTCTTTCCATAATCTCCTAATAAGAGGTAAAAGAGCAGAGAAACAATGTTTGTTGTTTTCTTTTTTATTCGGCACGATTCGTCGTGGACTTAATCTGATCATTAAGTTACATTTGTTTTTGACGAAGAGAAATTTCTTAAGGTAATAATAATGTCTATTCTATAATGTAAAGATTGATGAGTAGATTATCGTTTCGTTCGCATTAATACAGCTAAATCCTTCGCGTTCGACGTCGAAATAATATTTTATATTTACTTAAAAAAAGAGTAAAGCAACGAAAGAAATCTTTTTCGCTGTCAGTCTGTGTAAAAGAGAGCTTTCAAACAACACGGCGACCTACTTTTAAATATGAAAATATCCTTAGAAAAGAGAAAAAAATTACTGTTTTTAAAACCCCCACAATATCTTTAAACCACTTAGTCAAGTGAAATTATTCGCGTCTTGGGGCCTAAATTCTTGCCAAAAAATTCTTCATATCTTAAAGAAAGAAAAAGAAAATCGGCTCGTTTCTTTTTTCTTTCGTGCTACGTGTACAAAAATTTTAGGGAGGATTTTATTTGAGACATTTAACTTTAATGTAAGAGAAGACAGTCGTTACTACCGGTACAAGATACATTTATCACACGCACACATTTCCACACTCTATTCTTCAAAAAGGGAAAACTGTATTGTTTATTATTCTTTCTACGAGGAGAAGAATACATATATATATATAAAGCTATTGTTGCCCGAATGATAATAATCTTTGTTATTTCGTTATTTATGGTACGCCAGAGTTGTGATTATGAATTTATATCTTGGTTACTTTTTTATTAATTTTATTTCCTGACATTAAACTAATCCAATCTAAAATCTTTATGGTCAAATAAGTATTATGTCGTGAAATGCGTTTTCTGAACTTGACTAGATAGATTTGAAGCATTTAAGTTTTACATTTCAATACAAAGAAAACGTTTGAATGAAAGGGAAAAATAAGCACTCAGATAACGCAAGAAAAAGTAAATGGAAAATTTCATTTTCAATATAATTTTTTTTTGTGTATAAAACGTGTACGTACAAGAAAGATGGATAAAATAATAAGACCCCGCAAAACTTTCTTTTCAACTTATTCATAAAAAATAAGAAGTGAGTAGATGAAGAGAAATAATAATAAGAAAAAGAAAGAAGTTTCCTATTCATTTCGAAATGGAATTTTCATAACAATACTTTAATAAATTCCTTCATTTAAGTAGATGCATGTACTTACAACATGTTTATCAAATATTTATTAATTCATGTTCTTTTGATACAACATGTTCCGTCTAAGTACACCTGACGTTGAGTGTGTTTCACTGTAAAACTTAAGTGACGCGAATGGAAAAGAGGCGCCCTTTATTCAGCACAGAATTCTTTCTATTAGAGTTAACGTAAATACTCAAAAAAGCTATCCTACTGAATTTTCTCTTCCCCATTACAAAGTTAATACGTTTAAAGTCCAATAATAATCCTCGACACAAAGGAAACTACTATCATTTTAGATTAAGGGAAAAAGTCCTGTTTTTCTGCTCTCGCTTCTTTTTCCCGTTCTTATATTTGACTAGTTCAAGTGTATAGACAAATTGAATGCTTTGTGAAATAAATTTACGAATTAAATTCTGAAAAACATAATACTGAAAGTATAATAAAAAAATTATCCGGATTTCTTTAAGGAAATAATGTGAAAAACCTTCTCAAGATTTATCCAAAGAATAATTTTATGCGGATAGGATTTTAATTAATAGAAATGCAATATCCGAAAAGGATAAATGGAAGTAAGTGAGAGAAATGAAATTATGTGCGTTTTAATTAAATTAGTTCTAATTTGTAGTTTATTATGTATTATAAAAGTTATAACGACTACGAACTTAAAATGGTTTTCCACTTATTTTCAGTCAAAAGTTAAAGATAGAACTTTCGGATAATGTAAGGATATATTTGCTTTTGCATTAACGCTTTAGATTACTAATATTACAAAGAATGGTATTGTCAACACAACTAACTTACGATCACTTATTACTTGAACGATTAATATTCAACTTTGCAAAATTTATAATTAATTGTTGAAAAGAAAAAATTAATTAATAGCTGAAATCTAACTAAATTAGTAAAGTTTTCTTTTTTCCATTATACAGTTATTTGAGAGAGAAACATTACGTTGAAAACATAAAATGCTTTATTCAATATTGTATTCTTGTTGTGGTCTGTTAGCCATAAACTTGATCGTTCATCTGATACAGTTTGATAAGAGCGTGTGTTATATTGTTGAAAAAAAAGCTTCATTCGCAATATCATATTATGTACTTCTAAATGGATTTCCGTTATATTCGACCGTATCGATTTGGTCTTTATGACAAAAAAAAAATGTTCAACAAAAAATACTTTGTCCAAAAATGCCGAAAATGAACTGATTTTTGGACCAGATCTTTGTTTTATATAAAATGTTTATTATTAGGAAAGTATCCTGTATTATTAACATTTTAATAAACAAATTATATATAGGCGCGTTTTTGTAGTCTTTATAACGGAAGCGCATTATTAAAAAATAGCTTAATGTTATTTCGTCGCTTGTTTGCTCATTTAAATCCGTATCCTAATTATTACATTAAAAACTTTCAATGAGGTTTCCGTGTGTCAAATGTAATTTCTTACTTGAATTTAGTTCTTTTATAAATATCAAAGTAAAACTTTATAGAAAAAAAATAAATAATGAGGAAAGATGAAGAAAACCTGTAACATCTTCGTATATAACTTTATGGTGGAATAAAAGTAAAAAGTATATTTATTTAGACTGATGAAAGGTTTAATAAAAGTAAATGTAATATAGGTCAAATTCGTTTCTTTTCGACTCTTTGCTTGACTAAAACGTCTTTGGTATTATTATTGATAGTTTGTAGATGGATACGTATTTCAAACGACATTTTTATCAATTTATTAAAGCGAAATTAATTAGCAGATGATAACTGAGAATTTTTTCAATGTAAAGGAAAATTGTTTCATCTAAACGGTAAATTTTACATTCTTTTTGGCTCTATTCATGCCATTATCCTCGTATAAATTTAATCGTCGATTTGAATTAGAATCGTTTCATGAATACTCACACACACACACACACGTAATATAATATTATGATAGTTTGTGGTACGGGAATTCGATGATGGAGGCTGTGACATGCCGAACTCACTAGAACCCTGTAAGTTCAACGAAGCGCGAAACACCCTCTCAAAACTTGAGCTATTCTGCCGAAAACACCGCCTTTAACATTAGCGAAATAACTTGTATTACAGTTGACAGTCATAACGTATAATTTTGCTTTTTCTTTTATATCTTTAGCACCACGTCTAGTTTCTTCATTTAATACTTTCCATCGACGTGTAAATTCTACCACATATACAGATGAATTGTTTTATTGACCTCTTTGTTTGCGTTTGTTTCAAATGAAAACTAAAAAAATATTACTTGAATAAAAGTATAATAAACTGATAGTAAAATGCTAACGTTGAAACTCGAAGAAAATCCAATTTCTTAGGTTTATTCGTCAATATTAAAAAGAGAATTATTAATATATTTTACTTTTACGTGCCTTTAAAAAAGTTTACATTTATCGTTTAGAAACAATTTAATGTTTAAAATAAAGAAATGCGAAAAAAAGGGCAACGACAGAAAAGGGAGGCAGGAATGGTGTTTAGTTAAATTGAACGATTTAATTCTTCGGAGATTCCGAAGATAATTAAATAATACTACTCCCCTTCTTTATTCCTTTCCATTCCACCTTCTCATTTTAAATTAGGAAGCAGGAGTATATCCAAAATTCCTTATTCAGTTTAAAAAACAATTTACGTTTCGTTTACCTCATTTAAAAGCAGAGGTTTCAGAAACAAACTAATTTCGTAAACGATCTCTTAAGTTCATTCATTCGTTTACGAAAAAAAAAAAAAGAGCGGTACACCTTTATTGAAATCCATGACATATATATAAACAAATTTTATTTCTATAAGTAAACAAATCGATACGGTTCCATTAGTCTTTAATGTATATAATGGAATCAGCTAATGCAGAAAATAAGTGTACCTATTCTGTGTGCCTAATTTATTAAAAATATTAAATTATGCATAACAAAATTCGTAATTTCCCTTGAGTAAAACAGAGAGAAATAAAAAGGACGGAGATCGTAATGCAAATATATTTTTTTAACGCAATTAGCTTCTAAATCAAATTGCTCGTTAATTCCATCATGAATATGAAATTCAATTATATCTTTAAATAATTTTTGTTTACAAAAATAATTTTTTTTTGGAAAATTATTTTGCAAAACACATTTTCCGAAATTAATATCATCGATTTATGTTTAATCTGTTTTCATTCCGACTACTGATGAAATGCATTTCGAGTGCAACGGAAATAAGTTAATAAATTGAATATTGCATTGTCAAAGTATATTCAATACTTTTATCATTATTGATTTTTTTGCTATTATTATTATGACTGATTCGTAAAAAAGGTTTTTTCATTTCCACCCAAAAATATTGTGTTCGTTACATGGATAGCGAATTCCAAAAAAATTTGTTTATTAAGGTCAGAAGTATAACAAAAAAATGAACGAATTTCTGAATAAATCCATTTATGCAAATAAATGGAAACGATTTTTTTTTCAGTTATTTTAACTCGAAATACACATTTGAAAAAAATGTTACATAATGGGGAATGAAGAGATTATAACAAAATTGCAACGATCCCTGCGTTCACATGCATAGGAGAAAAGCAAATTATGTATTTTCAAAGAAGTTCAAATGTGATACAAATGTGAACGGAATAAAAAGATGGTATACATCGAGCTTATTCGGGTATAAGTTCTCTCTTGTAATTTTGTCCTGTGACCTTTAGAATCGTCTTGGTCACTTGGTAATTCAACAAGGATATTTTACGAGATTCCTTTTCTGTCTTGTTCATTCTCTCGGTCACTTCCACCATTTTTATTACATTTCAAGCATGAAACAAAAAGAAGTGTTACAATATTTAGATATCCTTCATTCTTTCGTCTCTTTTCAAAATTAATATTATTATTTATAATATGGTGGAATTTCTTCTACTTATTATTATGATTACTGGTTCCATTTTGTCTGCCTTCATAAGAAGAAGAATGTTCATTTTAAAAAAGAATATACTAAATAATAGGTTATTTAATATATATGGAAACTTTTCACTCGAAATGAAATTTAAACATATAAAAGGGGGAAAGAGAGAGAAAGGGAAGAAGTATCCTAATAATGATAATCATAATAATACCCAAAGATATTTCGAGTTACTTTCAAAATTTACATCAGAAACGTTTCCCTTCATCTTACGTATTCATATTTCTTTTTGATGATTTTAAATGTAACAAACGTATATATTTAAATATTATTTTATGTAGAACTATAATTAATTCAACGTTATTTAAATACAATTTCGCTCTAGATAATTATCATTTGAAAGAAAATTGTTTTTCAAGCTTTTCCCTGTTTGCTTAATAAGTGGTGTGGGATAATGGGTCTTAAAGGTTAGAGTTATTAATTCAAATATGTGTTATCGTTTGATTCTATCTGTGATTTATCTAAGATTTAGAAGAGCACAGAAAAGTTAATATTTTTCCTAATAACAAATTCGCAACTGATCACTTTTACTTGCTAAGCATTTTTTTCATCTAAAAGGCACTCGACTAAATTAAAAATTAAATAAATAAGGACTTTCCTTACGCCTTTTTTAATGTCGTCACATTTATTACAGAAAAATATGAAAACAAAAAAGTATATTAAAGATTTTTTTGTTAATTATAAAACAGACCGTTTTTATGGTGTAAATTTAAATATTTTTTCATCGGGTTTTCTTCCTCGTTTTTTTTTGATAAAGCCTTTTATTTAATGAACAACGAGAATGTGGTCGTTCTGTGGCATAAATAAAGTGAATATTGCCACTTATTTTCATTAAAACGCGTCCCCTGCTCAAAACTCAACGAGAAAGAGCAATATTTACAGTTATACTTTTAGTTGATATTATATTATACGCATTCTCGTATCGCTTTTTCCTGTATTCCAATGATATATTTAATATTTATATATAAAAAAAATGAAATTTATTCCTGTGATTCATGATATCGCTTATATTTATTTAAAAATAAACGCCGAAACGTTTGTTTCTTTCATCTACGTTCTATTGAATTATGTTATTTACCCTATTCGTATTTTTTACCCTGTTTGGCTCTCGAAGGGGTGTAATTTTTTTGAAATGAAAACTTCGACACATATAAAGTGTTATTAGATGGTGCTCTAAATTAAATTCTAAGGTACTGAATTTAACTAAAACTTTGATCCTCGTTTCAAGTATTGCTTACCAGAAACTCTTGTATCTTAATTTGTTAGTGAAGTTTGTTAAAATTCAATTATTGTTAGTCTTACATTCCGAGTTTCTCTAGTCTAAGAGATAATCCCTTTATTACCACTAAAATAATCTTGGTTAATTATTATGTACTTAATTACAATGAAGCATGCATTATATTAATAAGGAGTTATTATAATAATATGTTATTGGTCATACACACATCGTTTGGGGTTCAAATATTAAGTTCAAATTCCACGCTCTAATTAATAACGACGCCTTGTTACTTATAATTTCAATTTTGCGTGAGAACGTAAATAAATCAATAAAAACATCTGAAATGATTATTTCGTATTAAATACGTACTTAAACATTAATAAACTCCTATCGTAGTAGAAAGATAGAAAAATATTATAGTTATAATTCAATATTTATAGCCATTCATAACATTTGATATGATCTCGAACTTTTCATAAATATCTACGCCATTTTTATTGAACTGAAAACTTTTAGTTTATACGTGTTTTTATAAAATTTAAGAGTACCCCTCTTCGAGCTCAAAAACGTTATTAACTTTTTTCCATTTATTAAACCGAGTATATTATATATATATTACATTTGTATCAATTTCCAGTGTAATAATACAAATAATAACATTATTAAATAAATTTAAAATTAATTAATTAAAAACGGCAGAATAAACATGAATCGCATATTTGATTCTTTTTAACTTCAGTAACAGTTTAACAGTAATTTCATTGTGGTGGGGTGTCAGCGAAATTTGAACAGTTTGAAATTAACGTCGTAAGCCTTTTTTAATTTCACATAAATTTGATGACATTTAAAATGCTTTTAATGAAAAAAATCGTTGCCTTTATTAATGCTCTATCTCTCTCATTTCATTTTTCTGTATTCATTTCCATCCATCAAATAATGTTCACATCGAATCGCATTTCAGATTTACAATAGTCGAGATCAATAAGATTTAGCGAATATGAGGGCTGAGGAAAGAGTGAGCGAGGTTCGCAAAAAAGAGGATATGTATAAAATTTAAAGAGACGATTTTCTAAACGACGTCGATGTACATTCGACAAACTGAATTTCCGTCACATCGCAAATTAAAATCACATATTTCTTGAACCAACCCTCCGTGCATCCCCTATTTCTTCTTCCTTTTCGCCGTCGCCTCTTTCACTTCCTCTTCGTCTTTTTCTCCTTATAGATATTTCAGCACACACTTTTATAACCAAAAATTATGGAGTTCTTATAATCATTTTGCAATTCCCGTCGTATCAAAAACGTCACGTTACATCATATATTTACTCTACCCTAACCATGCCTTAACATTACTATTATTTAATACAAAAAGTATTGGTATTTTATTAAGTTAATCAATTTTGTTTTCAAGATGAACGTTTTGCAATTTTCGTCAGGCAACGAAAATATTATTTTAATGAAATTTATTTGCAACGACGCCTTCGTATAAAGCGTATTTTTAATTCAATTACTTATAAAGGTCTGTAATAACAGTTTTACAAAATGGCATTATAAGTAAATATACCTCGTTTTCCGATATCGTCGAAATAATGTTAATTGAGTTTCATCCTTGTCATTTTCATTCTTATGCTAAAAATAAAGTCATATTTGGTTTAAAACTAATTAAAATATCTTTGTTCCCAAGTTACAATATTTCACAACATTCATGCAATAAATTACAATTTTTATGGAAATTGAAAGTTTTTCCGTGTTTTTCTCGTGTCAGGAAATGCTCATGGGTGTTTTAAATTCGAATCAGTGCCTGTCAACAGACTCTTCCATTTCTAAATCAGAGTATAAAAGTATCTTTTAGTTATAGTTTTATCAGTATTAATACAATTTTAAATATTTTTACACGATTCTAGCGTTGTTGTTGTATAATTTGAAATGGTTTCTACTATTAAATCGTAACTTGAAATAAGCAATTTATAAATACAATAAAACCTTATTAAAATGACAGAAAGGACAAGTAGATATTATCCCTTTTTGGAGACCCAAAAACATTGTTTTAATCTTCGGTCTACATTTAATAATTGTTTTAATTGTTTCAACAATAGATATTATTTATTAAAATTGTATTTCAAATTGTTATTGTTATGTATATATTTTATCAACGATTTCATTTCGTTTTAATGATTTAAAATTTTGTTGCTTAAGAGTGATTATTTTATATGTATTAAAAAAGTTCAATCAGCTTTGTTCTACTTTACTTCATAATTAACATAAACTTCAGGAATGATCATATTATTTATTATCTTGCTGACGTGTTTCATTTTCTGTAAATAACAGAATTAACAATAAACTTGCAACAATTGCAATAATTTACAAATAATATTAATGATAATAACGTTAAACATTGATTTAGTAGTAGTATCATTGAAAATATTGATCTATTTATATTATTGATAAATGCGGTGGAATAATTTAATCAAGAAGGACTCTCGAATGGTCAATAGTTAAGGGATTAGCAAAATTGTTTATGGACAGTTGATGGCGTCTTATAATCTAGTAAATACGGTATTTAATAAATAAAATTTCAGTATTTTCCGAAGTACAGGAAAAGGAAAGGCATTTTCCGCGAACAATCCACGAAATATTTGTTTGGGTCAGATAAGAACCGTAATACGAGTTGTTTATTGAAATAGTTGAATGCCCGTACTTGAAGAAAAAGTCACTAGTTTACAAGTCGCTTTAAGCCAAAGAAAAACTTTAGCGATTTTTATTGTATAGAAAACAGTTACATTTTCTGATATTTACTGAAGCTTAAAATCATTGTTATAAATTGGAACTGAAGGGACATTTTAGGTAGAAGTGAACATTTCTCAATTCGTTAAACTATAAATTGTTAATGCTAGTAATATATACTCGGTAATATTGGAATTAGGAAATATTTAGTAATAACGTGCACGTATAACAGTTAAAATGACTAAAACGAAAATAATATAGTGGTGTTAACAAAGTCGTAGTTTACATGCGAATATTATGTTATATTGGATGTGTAAGTGCCATACGTATAATGTATGTAATTAGAATGAATGTGTAACATTGCTTATGCACTTGTAGTAAATTCTGATATATCAAACGAAGAGAACCAAAAAAGAAAAACGTTTGTTTTCTCGTGAAAATGCAATTATAATAAAAATATTGTAAATGTCAGATCGTCACGATTTTCCTTTTTAAAATAATCGTTAGCGCAAATGTTATGGCAATAATAGAATGGCTAAATAATAAATATAAATAACAATTGTGATGTGCAGGTAATGATTTCAAATTGTGTAACATGTCCTTCAACTATGAATCGTGTACATGTGTATTTGAAATGGCTATTGTAATTGTTACTAAATGTCAATTTCAAATTGTAATGTTGCAAAATGATCAGGTTACAAAGATGATTTGAATTAAACTGAGAATAAACCATTAATGTTTGTATAATAAAAAAGAGAATAATAAACGGCTTTGAATAATTCGCCTTCGGTGGTGTTTCGTAGTCTTTCAGGAAAGACGTTCTTCAGTAATGTAAATTTAGAACGGAAGCTTTCATAACTGTACCAAGTTTCCGGAATAGCGGTTAAACGTTGTTTTGCCTACCTCGCTCTCTCTCTCTCGCGCACACATACGCACTTATCCTGTTTGTGGGTACATTTTAAAAGCTCTAAATAATAATAATCTACACCTCCACATTATAATGTGGGTGTCTAATAACACTAAACGATATTCATATAATATTTAATGTTAAAATAATAAATAATTGCTTTTGCTTTATTTCCGTGTTTGATTAATATTCAAGTTCTCTTTAAACTCGCATGAAATTCGATTTTAGAATAAATTCGTTTTATGTAAGAGGCTACGAATTTTGCAAATCGTGCACTGTAATAATTGTTGACAATTTGTTAATGCTCGAGCATACATTTGCTTAATCGAATAAATATTTGCACAAATTTCAATTGAGTTGCATCGCGGTTTGTTCAAGTGGCGGGATTTTATATTTAACTTCATTTCAATGAAATTAAATCTAGAATTAAAAACGTTTTCAAATTAAAATTTGTTTATTACCACAACTTTTATCTTATTACTTGTTTACGAAACATTATTCTCGCATCCCTCGTAAAACTTGTATTTATAAATGAAAAGTTATAGATATAAAAGGAAAAGGACAACGAATCAAATCATTCTCTAACCGTTTATCACAAAATAATTATATATGATGGCTACTTGGAACTTTCCTCTTCGATTCACATTGAAAATCAATTGATCACGACAAATTAACTTTCGAACTAATACATTGGCGCCTTTCCTTATGTTAAATGTCATTTCTCGTTATCATTGGGAACGCATGAATAACTTGATTAAAAACGATGATGAATTGATTTCTCCCTTTTTTCCTTTCCCTACTTTTGCGAATAGTAATTAAGTGATATAATAATAATAACAACAAAAAAAGCGCTGAATGAATAAATAATGGGAAATTGTAGAGGTTGAATAACTTTTAATTTAAGGATAATTAAGCGCGTTTGTATTTTTTTTTCAATTTTCGTTAATGTACGTTGTATAAACTCCATCTGAAAAAGAAGGAAAGGAAATGGGGAAAAAAGGGAGAGATTTTCGTGTAAATATAATGTAATATTTATCATGCAAAGATTTATTATATAGATTCCCTTTGTAAATGGATAGTCGAGGAGCTTTTTTTAGTGGAAAAGAGAGAGAGAGAAAAATTTGTTATTTTGAACACTTTCTTGAACGTTAGAGTAAAGGCCATTTACGCGTGCAGTTTGATGGAGGGTCGACGGGCCCTGTATTTGGCAACGCACAAATTTGAAACTCGGTGAACCGTGTACGGCTGGAATTTAACTGACATCGGTGTCCTATTGATGTAATTGAAGTTAGCCAAAGTTACCTTTTTTGTTGCACTTTAATTTAAAATCTGTTGCATGTACAAGGACAACAAAAACATTTATAGAAACATTTCGGATTGTCTTCATTCGAGTAAATGGTTCTGAAAATGGTATGTGAACTTTTATTGTCTATATCGTTTCGATGAAAACAAAAATTAATGGGGGAGGAATTATGAGGAAAATCTTTAATGATCGAAAAGAGTTATGTTAACTGTAGTGTAAGAAATTAATTGATTTCTAATATATATAACCCAATGGATTGATTACTACAGTAATGGTGATACGAGGGGAGAAAACCACTGCCATTTATAAGTTGATGTTTTGCGACCGCTAAAGAAGAATTAAGGGTAGCACCACATCAATTTACTTTTATTACTATTATTATTGCTACGAGCTTGATGTCAATGTCAGTTTTATAAAACACAGAAAACTTCTTCGGTTGTCTTAGTGAAGGTTTTAAGGTAGAATTTCACTTAAAAAAATGACGTACATATTCATAAATTCATTAAATATTTAGTTGTATACGTATATGAGTGACGTATAACATTACCATCGCTAAGAGATGTTATACACTTGAGGTTAAAGCAGTTTTTTTGTTCGCTTTCTTTATGAAGATGCAATTGACAAAACCATAAAAGAAAAGACGTACAAAACTTTTATTATCATCACACGCGAAAATTGTGCTTTTCCTTAAGACATTCAAAATAGCTTCATTCCATATGAACTTAATTACTAATGTCGCTTTTTGAAATAAGTTGCTTTGTGTGATTTGTGAATAAAATAGGGAAATATTTGATTATCCGGGCGCATCCGCCATAAATTTTAAATAATGGCATGGTTAATGGTAATTCATTCATACGACTGGATGCACAGAAACGAAAAAGAAACAATATTGAAAGAGAAAAATAAATATTATTAGTGGACCTTAATTATTAATTAACCGACATGAAACAAAGGTTGTGTTATGTTTGTTGTGTTTACGGAAACTTGAGTATTCTAGAGAGATTTAATTAGCATTTCACGCACGCCTATTTATTTATTTCTCATTTGGTACTCATTTATTTGTTGTGATAAAGATTTTTCTTAATTAATTATCTGTTTGTGCATTCGCTTTTATTAAAAAAATCGCTATATTTAAGGAACCCATAATATTTATTAGTGTTATCACGAAGCGATTTTTTTGCTCTTAAATATTGATGATACCACCAACGATAAAAGTATACACAGATCGATTTTCGAGGGTGAAGAAAAAAAGGGCGTTAGTTCTTATCGTATTTATTTCCTCGCCGTATTTTTGCCCCTATTTCTCTTCTACATACTTGTACACCATATACATATGTCTTTGCATGCACAGGTGCAAAGCATCAACGCCCTAATATCAATAGTAAAAGAATACAAAATCAAAAAGAATTTTGATACAAGCATAAAATTGTGAGATCTATACGTGCGAATATTTCTTAGTAAAAAAATCTTTTCCTCAGTTTCTCGTTTTCCAAAGGTGAATGAAAAATTAATGTACTTTCGTTGTAATTATGCTTTCGAATATGAAAAGGAAACGAAAAGATGAATAGGATCAAATTCATTTTAATAAGATGAAAAAAGGAATTAATAATAAAGTACGGTTAAATGTATCGTATATAAAGTATTATAAATCAAATAAGCTTGCGGCATTTTCAGTAAGCGGCACCTTTTGTAAAGCAATATATATTGTGTTTTGCTTATTTTTAATTTCAATTGTAGAATGCTTATATATACATCTACGCTCACAATATTCGTCTAGACTAAGGCCATTTGGAACAGCTTCAAAAACATTTAATTCGGTAAAACGAAATATTGTTTAATTAAATTAACAATTATTTCCTCTCTTGTTCTCTCTCACTCTCGGTGCCTTTTTTCTTTCTTTATTGTTTCGGTTCTTTTGAAAACGTTCTATTTTATTTGTGATGCATTTACTTCTACATATTACAAAAGAAAGGAGAAAAACTACACTGTATACTGTATTTTACAGTAAAGCCAGAGTATTGTTTAAATTTTTAGCTAGTTAATTATAATTAGTTTTCGAACCTAATGTAAGAGAAATAAATTTTGAAATTTAAACTAGAGTTGGTTTCATTGAAAGCGTAACTGAGATAAAATTTAATAGTTATTCAAAATGAATTTCAATGTGATACCTGAAAAGCGATTCATTTCATTTGTGTTTTTATGTTTAATGAAGGCATTTTTTTATTTTAAAATGAAAAGTATAGAAAGACAATACAAACAATTTATATGGAACTGTTATGCGGGTTCCATGATAAAGTATCTCCCTAAGGACAAAGGGAGGAAGAATAAAGAAATAATATTAAAGGGGTATTTCTCCTTTTATTTCATAAGAAAGCAAAAAAAGTCTTTTCCTTTCATTTTGCTCTTATTTTATAAATAATAATATAAAGAAAATTATCACTTCAGTATGAGACAAGAAACTGGCCCATTTTTCCGGGTCGCTGCTTCTTTGAATATAAATATATAATGGAAAGAAATTGTTCCCGTTTTTAAATGCGAACGAATATTTCCCTTTGAAGGAAAATAATGTACCAACCAACCCGAGAGGAAGATGAGATGTGAGTTTATCAAATATTTGTCATATTGAACTTCCTATAAATTTTTACTTTATTTTCCTTTCTTTTCACAACAAATGGAATAATATGAAAATAACAAATTTTTACATCATTAATTCACGCGAAAAGAAAACGATAACGCAAAAGAGAACGAATGATTTATCATGGCTGCCGGAAACCTTAGTCACTTACTAAAATACGATGATATTTTGCAAACGTTTTAATTCGTTTCCAATCAAACGTGATGACCAGTGCAATTTCTCGTATATATGGAGATGCGACAGGGGCAGAAAACATTTATTTTTTACATATCGCAGTTAATTGTAACCGGTTTCTGTGATATTGGTTCGTTTTCAAGTCGGTTGTAATTCGTGATAACATTCGCGGATTAGTACATGCAATTCCGGTTCTCGCACGAATTCCACTCACAGTCCAATTGCTACTGACACATTTACTTAATATAACTGGACTCAATATTTATGCTTATTGCTATTGTAAGTCAAAATAACTTTTAAATAATACATTGATCGCGTAAATAATGGCAAATTTATGACAGCGAGAAAATTCATATAACACAAGTATAAATATCTCACTTGTAACGATAACATATTTGTATAGAGGATGTATATTTCAAATGAAAACGCTATCCTTAACAACGAGAAGAAGGAAATTCGGGTTGAAATTTTTTCAGGAGCATAAGCACAATTGTTCTATTGAGTTGAACGACATGAAATGCTTTCGTTTACGACATATCTTTTATAATACGTACATATATTGGATTTTTTTACGGGTAGACACTCGTTTTCGTCTATTCAAAACGAACTTGCCTTATAAAAATTTCATAAAATATAATATAACATAAACAAGAAGAAAATAAGTAACATAGAAAGGAAAATAAATGTAAGATTTAAAGCTTAAAGATCTATTAATAATATCTAATATGAGAAAGTATGAAATATGTGTGTAAACAGAAAATATATATTAAGGCTTATGTGTGCGAAGGAAAAATAGAAACGAAAGTAAGCCAGGTGATAAGAATTGAATTTTCCTTATCGGTGCTGAAAACAGACCAGTGAGAATACTTAACAAATATTGTCTTACATGAAAATTCTGTTACCATTCTATTATATTAGAATACATATAGAATTTGTGCTCGCGTACTATTGAAATTTAAGTTTTGTGTATATATTGAAATATAATCGATTTGCTTTAAATTGAATACCATTCTTCATGCAATTCGTTTTTATCCATTTTATTTTCATAAGTTATTAAATTCAAAAAGTACCAGCTCGTGTGTTTGAAAGTCTAAATACGAATTGATATGTTTCTTCATGAATATTGTTTACTTATTTTCGATACTATTGCAATGGTTTACCACTCACTAAAGTCTAAATTTCAAATCATTTGATTTTCAAACTAAATTTATAATTGTCAATTAATGCATCAAATTACTTGAATTAAATAGATAGATTCCATTTTGGCTGAAATAGTAGAAAATCTAACTGATTAGCATTTTAATTAAGATTCGAATTCCATTTCAAGCTCACTACTACAACTTAGTTTGTTTACTTTGAAATTGAAACGAAAATTATTTGAAACGTTAAATATTTTTTTCTCTTCCAGATTTTTATTTCAAAAAATATCTAGTTTCACCGTGTAATTAGTTACAATTAAAATAACATGTAATAGAAAATAAAATGACAAACGGATTTGCTATCATAAATATAAAGTGGTACAGTTTGTAACAATTTTTTAGGGGATCAATAACTACTAGTATACGATGTTGTTGTGTCTGAGAGGGTTTTTTCTTTCTTTCTGTAAATGTTTCATGTCTTCATCATAAAAGTTTCAAATTATTTCCATGTTTCCTCTTTCTTGCTTCCTTTCTTTTTCTCGTCTCGAACAATATTTAAAAAAAAATACGAGGAACGGATACATTTAATAAATAAACCGCTACATTGAAGCATATCATTAAATTAATATTAATTGTTGTTTAAGAATTGTGTAATATTTACAACAACGAAAAGAAACAAAACTTGTTACATTGCAAATCCCTAAGGTATAGAACGAATTTACCATCTACCAATGATACCGCACTACTTTGCATACCTAATATTTCAGCTGCGTTATCGCATAGATTGTAAAGGGAATATTTAGCATCCTGTGAAACTTATCCTTAAGTTTTTTAAATGGGTCTTTTCCATTCCGTTTTCCCTTTCTATACTTATCCTCTATTTTTTTTCTTCTTTTTTTCAAATCTCTTTTCAGCTTCATTTCATTCGCATTAAACTAATGTCAACAATAAAAATGCTCGACTATTATCATAAAAGTAATTTCAGTAATCAGCAAGAATGTCTATTTATTAATTTATTGGATACTCGCAGATGAAAAGTAATCTTATTAGAAGAAATGAAAAGAGCTAAATTTCTTTAACGTTAATAAAGTCCCTCTTGACGCTTAAGTAATAGAAACATGCCAGTTTAATGCACATCATCAATGCTTTCTACCGTTTTCTTTGTAACATTTAAAACTCGTTCGAGGTGCAATTACATTTTATCGACGTGTTCGTAACTGGGCTAGAATATTCTTTAAAAACTCTTTATTCGCATTTTAAAGTTTCTTTTAACTATCAGTTTCATTAGAAACTACTTTAATTGAACTCGAACATTATTCTCAGGAACGTAACGTTGTATTCGCTTCATTTTACTGTAAAGTTGACCAAAAAGAAACATATTCATACTTCGGGAAATCCCACTTACGAACCAATAAATTCTTAATTAAAATTTAATCACTCCAATTTTAATTGATGTATCCTACATTCGCATTCATTAGTTATTTTTCTATTACAGATTTTCACCGACTACTATCACTTCAGTCATCGTGGTGTCGCAAAAAGGTCGTTAAACCCGCATCCAGGAAAACGTGCTCTTCTTGCATCGGACACGCGAGTGAGATGGGCGCAACAGCAAGTAACCAAAAAGCGCATTAAGAGAGATTTAAGTCTGCAAGATTCCGATCCTAGATGGCCTAGTATGTGGTATTTGGTAAGTTCGTTATTTAAAAAAAAACTGTACGCATACACATGACGAGAAAATCGTGGGAAAAGTGACGGCTTTTCCATTTTCTTTCTGCGCCTCGTTTTTCTACAAACTAGTTTTTATCTTCGATTTAGAATAGAGGAGACGGCCTCGACATGAACGTTATTCCGGCCTGGCTGGAGGGTATAACGGGGAAGGGAGCCGTCGTTACGATATTAGACGACGGTTTGGAAAAAGATCATCCAGATTTATTGCAGAATTACGTAAGTGCTTCCCTCGGATGAATAATAATGTTCGCGATCGAAATAAAATAAAAATGCGAACGACAGAAGCGGCGAATCGATTGCGATGACAAGAGAATCGAAATCAACGTAAATGTTTCGTTGACAGGACCCGATGGCCTCGTACGACGTTAACAATCAAGACTCCGATCCAACGCCCAGATACGACATGATAGATTCGAATCGGCACGGAACTAGATGTGCCGGCGAAGTGGCAGCCACCAGCAACAACTCCGTGTGCGCCCTCGGCGTTGCACACGGCGCCCAAGTGGGCGGCGTGCGAATGCTCGACGGCGATGTCACGGACGCGGTCGAGGCCCGTTCGCTGAGCTTAAACCCGCAACATATCGACATCTACAGCGCCTCTTGGGGTCCGGATGACGACGGGAAGACCGTGGACGGACCTGGTGAACTGGCAACGAGAGCCTTCATAGAAGGCGTTACGAAAGTATGACGGATACCAGCGGACAACAGCGAAAAAGCCAACAAGATTGACGAGCTAATTAAATATGTTGCGTCTAGGGCCGTAACGGTAAAGGTTCCATATTCGTTTGGGCGTCCGGGAACGGTGGTCGCGAGCACGACAACTGCAATTGCGACGGCTACACGAATTCCATCTACAGCCTGTCGATATCCAGCGCGACGGAGTCCGGCCAAGTGCCGTGGTACAGCGAGGCGTGCAGTTCGACGTTGGCGACGACGTACAGCAGCGGTTCGATGGGCGAACGCCAAGTGGTTACCACCGATTTGCACCACTCGTGCACCAGCAGCCACACGGGAACCAGCGCATCGGCACCGTTAGCCGCGGGCATTTGCGCTTTGGCTTTGGAGGCGAACCCGAACCTGACGTGGCGCGACATGCAGCACATCGTCGTGCGTACCGCACGGCCTCAACATCTGGTCGCGCTGGATTGGCAAACGAACGGCGTCGGCCGAAACGTGTCGCACAGTTTCGGTTACGGCTTGATGGACGCTTACGCGATGGTGCAATTGTCTAGGAAGTGGATAACGGTGCCCGAGCAGCACAAGTGCGAGATCAAAGGTCCGCACATGGAGAAGTACGTTCGCCTTCCGATTCTCGTGTGATTTTAATATTGCGATTCGATTTGTCCAGAACGATACCGGCGAAAAGTTTCGTCGTCTTGCAGCTGCAAGTGGCCGAATGCAAAGGCGTCGAGATATTAGAGCACGTCCAAGCGAAATTAACGATATTCTCGCATCGTCGGGGCGATCTAAATATACAGCTCACCTCGCCGATGGGCACTAAAGTGACGCTGTTGGCGCACAGGTATTTAATCAAATATGTAGTCGATTATTTAAACATGCGGATTCATCAAAATTGCATGCCGGAATGTCGGTAGCTAACGTAAATTTTCGACGTAAATTTGCAGGAGTCACGACGTGTCAAGGCTCGGTTTTAACGACTGGCCGTTTATGTCGGTACATTCGTGGGGCGAATCGCCATTTGGAACGTGGACACTCGAGATACACAACGACGGTCGCATGTTAGGTAAGAGCGCCAGGGAGAGAAAGAGAGAGAGAGAGGGGGGGGGCAATTGTTAATAAATAACAGATCGTATCATCATATCGTTAACCGCAAATCCTCATCGTACATACCTCAAATATAATAACTAACATAACTAACGCTTCATCAACATATTTGATTAACTAACGACTAACGCTGATTTTTCAGGACGAGCCACCCTGCACAGTTGGTCATTAGTATTGTACGGAACTAAAGAATTTAAAGCTTCCACTTCGTACGAGACCAATAACAATAATAATAACAATAGATATGCGAAGACGAAGACGTCGAAAAAGAAACAGAACAAAAAGCAGAAAAACAACATAAAAAACTTGTTCAAAGCGACGCAAAGTCCGGCGTCGCAGTTAGTCCCGTCAAAATTGTTAAAGAATCAAACGAAAATCAAGAATAAAATGACAACGACCACGCCTAAGTATAATATGCCAGTTAGTTTAAATACGAATCGAAATAAGAAACCGAAAGTTATAACCGATCCGTCGTCGTTCTTTTATTACAACTATTCGAGAATCAAATCGTCCGAGGAAAGTGTCAAAGAGTATTTGAAATTCGTTAAAAACATTACGATCGCTTATCCGGTAATGATACCGGCGCGCGAGGACGTCAAGTCCAGAGACCCGTTTCGAAAGAGTCAAAAGCAAAAAGAGAAAAGCCGAGATTTGAATTCGAATAGAAATAGTAAATCGTTCACGCAGAAACCGACGACGACGACTTTATTGCGAATAATTACTACGACGCCGAAGGAACGAACAACCGGTAACTTTGAGAATATTTGAGACAGAAATTTACATTTTTTTGTGTAAACATTATACAAGCATCAAATTTGTTGAAAGTTACTTTGCTGCATGGATTTGTCTTTTCTTTTCGTTTTGGTTTAATTTATTTAATCGTCGTATCTTGTACCTGATTTATATGATATCCTTACTGTAGGAAGAAAACGACTATTAAATGTACTTGCGTTGCGTTTTTGAACACCCTCCGTTCGTTTGTTTAGATCAATTTTCAGTTTTCCTTTTGATTTTTGCACTGCTGCTAATTTTTTAGGTGTAGTATTTTGACGATTTTTATTTTGTGGTTGCTCTTTTGTTCGTTTTCTTTTAATATGTCCTTCCTTCAAGCCCTAAAACATTATACCCTGATAATTTATTGTTCTTTTAGCCAACGTAACGTCATGGAGCTTAGTACTTCACGGCACTTCGACGCCGCCGCCAATTGATTTAATCGATCAAAGCAAAGAGACGCAATCGACCGCACCCGAAAAAGGTAGCGAGGATTTCGGTCACAATTCCATCGATAACGATTCGCCCCCGGTTCTGTGGAAGTCCGAGGCCGAGGTAAGTTCATTTTCGACTCGCTAATTGAAAGATAATTTTTTGTGGTCGTTCTTTTGCCATTCGCACAACGGTAGATACGTAAAGAGACATCGATAGCCGAAGAGGAGAACCCGTTGGTGAACACAATAACGTCATCGTCTGGATGTGCTAAAAGTAACGGACGTTTGTGCATAGGTTTGTGTATTGCACTTATACTATTATATTACTCGTTCTTAAATAATCTGGATACTATTCCTTCATTATTTCTAACTATATTCATTTCATTAGTATATACTTGTTATTATAATTTAATAACGATTTTAGTCAACTGCATTAATACCATAAAATTCAATTTATTTATTGATTTAACAGCATCAGTAATAATAATCTTGATAATTCAATTAATTAACGAATTTATATGTAAATTGAAATTAAATCAATTATTTACTTATAATAGTAATAATAATAAAAATTCTGACAACAATTTCTCCACGAAATTTGTAAATAATAATGTGATTGTCGATTTAATAGGATTTTATAATAATAATAATAATATATTTTACAATAAAGTTAATAATAAAAATAATAATAGTACTGTCATAGATGATAATTCATATCGGAGGACAACCACAGCCATAAAAGAACACAATAACTGTGTAAAATTCTCAAAAATATATCCACTCAAGTACTTTGATTTAAGACGTATAAATAATTTACGGAAATTTACTTACAGTCTGATTAGCAATGTATAGCTTCCGATGATTTGACGTTATGATTTTTTTTTGTTTTATATACAGATTTTAATTTTTTAAATAATATAATAAGAATGGTGCTCATAACGATTTAATTTTTAAATTTGTTTTTATTTCCAAATAGGCGGTCTCTCATTTTAGTTTGCTTATTAACTGATTAAATGATTCTACGTTATTTTCATATAAATTGTATAATTTTTATAGTTCGTTTTTACGGGTTTGCAATGACAAAAGGTTACAAGAGGTTAAAGAAAGATCATATTTTTTATCTTAATTACTCGATCTAATTTCCAACTGATATAATATAGAAAACGTTGTTGAAACCAAATGATAAAAAATAAGAAATTTTTTGCAAGAAAGGCTGTGGAAAAATTTCAAAATCTTAAACGACACTATTAAGTAAATAATGATTACTCATGAGCGATGTGTGTTTTATATTTCTGATTACGAAAACTAAAACATGTTTATTGGACATAATTATTTTGCAAATTAATTTTTTGTTAATGCAGTTAATCTCAAAAGTATTTGCACAATCGTTTGATTCCAAAAGCAAAAATAAAGGATAAGTGCTTTTTTGCTATTAATCGATTTCGTAATTTTGATTAATTAACATAAATTAATTGAATACTTCATACTGTATAATCTTATAAACTAATTACGCGGCAATAGTTTTATTTGTTCGTCATTATGACGCGTTTCCTCGTTCTAATCATTCAAAAGTCATTAATTGACAGTAAAGTCAATAATCTATAACGAATACAACAAATCATTTCGTTTTTTATAATTTGCAGTCAATGCATTTGTAAGAAATAAAACAGTTACACAGTTGATATAACGAGTATCATTTATCTGCGTTTTTGTTAGAAAAAAATCACTTGAAAATGAACACGGTTTATAGATTTTTCAATAAGAGTCTTTCTTTTCGTTTATATATTACTGCCTCGAGCAATCAGTTTTTTTCCTAATGATATAACATCGATATTTTCTTTCGATCATAATTAAACTTTACATTCACATTTACCAATCAAATAAAACACTTTAATCAAATTTATTGAAGACTTCTAGATAAAAGTCGTTATTAGCTCATGGACATTTTTCCTTTATAACGGAACAAGTATCCCTACTTTCTATTTTGGCGAATATTTCTTTTATTGCGAATAAATCCGCGGCCATGGCCTGTCACTCAAACCGATGCACCCAAGGTGCATTGTTTTGATGAAAAGACGGGATAATCTTAAAAATCCTCAAACGCAGATGGTTCCAATATTTCTAAACCATATCTGCCCTCACACACGCCCACAAAAAAGATCTTTTACTACCGAACTACATTATAGAAACAGGGTAATATAATCCATCGGGCCTTCGTCTCACAAATTCGTATCCGGAGCAAATGCACATAGTAATAATATCGACGATACTCGTCCAAATACTTTTGTCGATAACTGTATGATATTTAACAAAACGACAGTTTTAGGGTAATGATAAACTGCCATCCGAAATATTCGATTAAAATTGTTTGCAAAAACGAATATAATTACTCTCCAATTAATCATGATCAACATTTATAAAAAACACATCATAATTAAAACAAAAACGATTTTTGTTTAATATTTAAATACGTAAATTCATGATTAAATTACCACGTGAATTTTTGGTATTACTTTTTATTTACGTGTGCGTATTCTAATTATTTATTCGTTCGAACGTAAATGTTCTAACCAGCGAAATTATTTTGATTATCAATTGATATGATTCAAAAAGAAAGAAAAAAACATTATGCGTGTGCCAAATTATCATAATAATAATAATACCTAAAATAGATGTTATGTAACATAAATTAAATTGTGTGGAAGTTAACGTGGAATGTAATTGATATATATATACATATATTTAATAATAATGATTAATTGCAATTAAATTATAAGTGCAATTACTTAAGAAAACTAGCAACATTAAATAACAAAGAAATAGTACCCATAACAAGTTTGTGAAATTGTCCTAATATGAAGTTTTCGTCAAGTTATGATTTCTCGTTCAATTAATTTAAACTTAATCTTATTTAAAATTTAACTTGTTTTACTTTTTGTTTGGCCATATGCTAATAAACCATTCGTAATTTATTAAAACTTAATTTTAAGTAGATTTAAAAATGACATGTTCTCCACTTAACTTGAATGGTTTATTACATATTTACTGTGATTTTTTTTTAATGTTGTGTATATATGTTCATAGTGTCATTAATGTTTTATTTAAAATGAATTTATTATTATTAACAAGATACAAGTATATATGTTAATATATAAATACGTATATATATGGTAGTTCCTTACTATAAAATTAATCAATTGTGCCCCTCGATTTAATTGATATCAGCCAGGGTTGTGAACTGTATTAAAATATTTTAATGAAATCTTAACCTAACAGAAACGTTAAAGGCGCATATTCTTATTAAGAACACGCTAATCTGATTTTTTGTGTGTTCCACGAAGAAAGAAGAAGGTAACGAAATGAACGTTAATTAATGAGAAAAGGAAATTTTCTTTTGCCGGAATGAAAATATAATAAATTCAAATATTGTGCGTAATGCGAAGTAAACCTCATCATAAACCAAATAATTTGAACGGTTCTCAGCCCTGATAAGTAAATAAATTTAATGCCATAGTATGTATTGATTTATTTCAATTAATTAAAACATTTAATTTGTTCAAAAATTTTGAAACACCAGTGAATCTGAAAGGAGGAAAATGAGCACTCCTTTTTTTAAAATTAGTTAAATGAACGAATGAGTAACAAAGAAATCAATGTATTATAGTAAATGTTTACAATTAATTATAGTTTTAGATGAATTTCAAAAAAGAAATGAACAGAAAATTCAATAAAAAGGGATAAACAAAATGAAAATGCAGCTAAAATTATTAATAACAAACCTTAGTCTAATAATGGCCTAGTCTTAGCCTTTCTGTCAATAAGTAATATTGAAAGGATTTCTTATGGATAAACTTTTGGCAGATACGCTAAATGCTAATTAATATGTTGTTGAAGTACTACTACATTTAAAAGGAATATTTGTAAACTATATTTAAAAATAAATTGTGGCTGAAACAGATTTGATTTTATTGATTCTTGTACTCTTTAATCCTCCACTTCAACTTTGGTATATAATTGGTAAGTATTTTTTTGCAAGCTATTATAATTTTCTAAATGGCATGTTTCATGAGCGTTATTTATATATATTATTATTATTTCCTGTTGTCTTTTTGATTTATTTTAATTTTTTTGTGTGAAAATTGTTGTCAGATTTTTATTTTTGGTTGATGTTATTTGATTTATTTACGATTTCTTAATTTTTTTCTTCACTCTGTTCCATTACATTAATGCTAACTAACGCTGCTAACTTGTACATCCCTAATAAGATGTAATACGCTTATTATCCTACGAGAACCATTATCTTAATGTACTTGATATGTATGTCGTATAATTAAATTAAAATACGTTCCTACATCGAAATCATTGATTGCAACTTATAGCGTATCGCGCCTAGACCTTCATAATGAAATTAATGTTTTAGTTTCATTTGTAATTATTTTTTGCAATTATTTATTTTCAGAATGCGCAACGGATTATTATTTGTTCAGAAACGAATGCTATAAAGAGTGCCCGGAGCACACCTATGTTGTTGAAACGAAAGAATTTAAGCGCGAGGAATTTCTCACAAATATATGTCTACCTTGTCACCATAGCTGTAGAACGTGTAATGGCACCAATGATTATCAGTGCACTACATGTTATCCAGATGAAATATTAATATCGACATCAATTGGCGAAACGTATTGTTTGCCAAACTCGTTTAGAAGTAAAATTAATGCGGAAGTTTGGTATTTTAGAGTCTTCTTATTATTAATTGTAATATTAGTGGTTTTCGTAACAAGTATCATATTGTACGTATTCAATGAACGTAAAATGCACCAATTAAGGAAGAATGAATTTTTACATTATGACTCATTGAGGAATATCAGAGAGATTGAAAAGAAAGTTAAATCTATCGTATACAGTGATAGTGAATAATGGTGTCATTATGTTAAAGCGTAAATACGACTTATAATTGTAAATCAAATAAACGTGATATATGTATTTCTATGTAAATGACTATTTTAATAAATATGTTGATGTAATTGATCTTGTTCTTATCGAATCCCTTTGACATAAAAAAAATTGCGTCATTTCATTTTAATTAAACGTCGGCATTTGGTAGTAATGTAATATCAATGAGAATGAAGCTTACCTTTATAATACACCTTCTGGCAATATGAAAATTATGATTAATTATTAATAATAAACGAAACTAACACGTTTTTATCACAGCTACTTTTCAAAACAATAGCCTCTTTCATCCATAAGAACTACCAGCGACCTCTGCAATAAAGTAGCTGAGAACTTGGAAGACATGCTTGAAAATTACTGTAGAAACTTCATGCTAAATGGTTGCATGTGCGCATTAAATATATATACCTGACGTCATTAATTCCACGCTGGCTTTCGTACTGTGAACATCCACTTGTGAAATGAACATATTGTGAGCTAAAAATAATACTAAAGTGTTAGCTAGTTGTCAAAACTGCAACAAAATAATAATAACTCAAATAAAGTAAAATATTTAAATATGTTCTAGTGAAAGTACAATCTCAAACATGGCAAATTTATTCGAGTATTTTTCGCATAATCAGAATGATCCTGACATTCAATCATTAATGGATATTCAAGATGTTGACGTGCCCTTAAACTTTGAAAACAATGATTTAATGGTTAGTTGAGATTATATCCAACAATTTTACTTGTTAAAGGACGTAAATGAGCATAAGTTCCTTATTCTAGTTCTAAAGGTTACTACGTTATTTACATGTGACTGATAACAATCTGTTGACGTTGCATGTGAAAACACATTTCATATGCAGCATATTTTGACCCATTTCTTTTCATGCAATGACAGGATGAATGAAATATTTAATGAAATGAACCTGTTTCATCCTTTTTTTAGAGTTCAGAGTTTTTTGACTCAGTACTGTCTATGGAACGAGAGAACTTGGAGAGTGGAATTGATGAAAACTTCTTAAATGATATTAATAGTGATGCTACATACAGTGAAGGTAGCAGCTCACATGTGGAAGAGGTCTTATCTCCATCTGGCATATCATCCGATTGTGACTTTTTTAACATAAATGCTGATAATAATATGTAAGTAATATATATTCTGATTAATCTTATAAGGACTGTCATAATTTTCCTTATAGAACACTTTATAACAAAGAAACAAAAGCTGTAATTGAACAAGATCCAGTTACTCTAATTAGAAATAACAAGATATTACAGAATAATGAAACACAAAAGTTTCAGAATCAAGCCAAGCTTTTACTTGGAAATCCAATTAGTAAAAAAGTGCTCATAGACAAGAAAAGCATTCCAAAGCAAAAACAGCAAGTATTAAGGGTGCAATCCTTATCAGGAAATGGAAGGTAGAAACATCCAATTTGTTTGATTAATGTAATAAGTATCTATAAAATTATTTTAATTTTGTAGATCTTTACTACTTCCAGTTAATGTAAAAAATCTTAAAATCATTAATGCCAGTGATTTGAAAATGTCCAACATGAAAGTAACACCAGTAAACTGTCAAACTTTGCTGAAAGCCAAAAATGTGGAAAAATATATTACAGAGACTGTTGAAGGTAAATGTTCAAATTATATTGATTGTATAAAGAATTTTTTCATGCATGCTTTATAGAAGATGTCAAATCGGAGACAGAGATGCGTTATCCCCCATTAAATTTAACAACAGAAGAGAAACGTCTGCTATTTAAAGAGGGCATTCAATTGCCAAGTCATTATCCATTAACCAAAAATGAAGAAAAAGAATTAAAACGTATTCGTCGTAAAATACGTAATAAGATATCCGCCCAAGATTCAAGAAAACGTAAGAAGGAGTATGTCGATCAGTTAGAGGAAAAGTGTGTATATTTAAGATTATTTTCTTAAATTTCTATTACATTCTCTTATAGGGCAAAGAAAACCACTGAAGAAAACGAGTTCCTAAAGAAGAGAATTAAATTATTAAGGAAACAGAACAGTAAATTAATGGAGCAGATGAAAAAGCTTCAGGAGGTCCTATTTAATAGCACGTCGTCGAAGGCAACTCCAACAACTTGCCTAATGATTGTTCTATTCTCTACACTACTCGTTTGTTTACCAAATTTGCGACCATCCGACAAGACCGAAATTGGCGAACAACAATTGCATGCAGCGCGGAGGGCATTGCTTTTCAATCAGCAAGGTATGTTTCTATTCATTAACTTGTTTGTTGTTATCTTATAACTTAATCTTTTTAGCTACGACCGAAGACGAGTCATTAAACATGGAAGAATACATTGTGTTTAATAAAGACGACGAAACCGAATTGGAGAATTTCGATGATACGGTTAATGAAATTGAGAATAACACCGATCACACTTTCGTTAAGTTTTTGAATGAGCTAACTAAGAAAACCGAACTACAGCCGCCACAAACGAATTGTTCGGATGTAAACGGCGATCATTTGTTAGAGTTTTGTAAGCGTTATGAAGGTGACATCAAAACCGTCATTAATAATATGAAAGAGTTACTCGAAAAGGACGGCGCTTACATTAACGAGAAGAAGTTCATTGAGCCAGATATATCAGATGATGAGGATTCATTTGGTACGAGAATGTACGACGAACCACCAAATAAGAAGTTAAAAAGTAACAAGGAACTAAATTCAAAGGATTTACCGATTTTTCACGAATACGATTCGAAATTAAGTGATGATGTGATCTCTACAACAGTCGAAACGAAACCTTACAAAAGAAATGTACAGGAATAATTGGATTTATTGCAAATAACGTTTTTCATCCACATAATCTTCGAAAATTTCCATCTTGCTTTATTCTATGTGTTTTATAAATATTTTGTATTAGTTTTCCGTTTCTTAAAAACATGATTAGCGCTATAATTTTTAAGAAATCTGTGTCTTAATGATACTCTGTATGCCTTGAAAGTTTTAGTATTTTGTGTGTATTTTTAATCATTAAACGTTTAAGACTGTTTCGTTGGAAAATTTAAAAGCAAAAAAAATGTTATATATCAGTTTTCACTTTAAATATTTTTGTTTATTTATTTTCTTTTGTACATATTTTCGGAATTTTAATAACTTGTTAATAACATCAACAGTTTATAAACCTTTGAAAAAGGTTCCTTTGATTTGCAGTGACTCTGTAAGAAGTCAATATGTATATGTAAAATTGCATCGAGCCATAATTCTTCCGTACTTTGTTTAAAGGAAGAATTTACGCACTTAGGAATTATTACAACCAAATAAATACATTAAACTTCATAACTGGCTTATTTTTTTATCAATCCTATACTTTTCAAGTTCTACAATTGTTTTTTAATTAAATTCTATTAGTGCTTGGTTTTATTTCCTAACAAGTTTTTAAAAAAGGTCAAATTTTAAATTAAAAATATTGATTTGTGCAGTTTATTGATTACTTGCCAAATCTTGCTTAGGAAACTGTATTACTCCAAATTTGAACGCTTTTCAGTGGACACTTGCTAACAGAGGCCGATAGTATACGGTTTATTAAATTATTAATTGATATTATCTTTTCTTTGACAATGATTATTATTGCTTATAATATATTCAAGGAAATATTTTAAACTTAAGAAATCTTGAGCTTTTATTTTATTTTTGTTCCTTTCTATCGTCGATCAAATATATTCAAAACATGATCCTAATTCAGTTTAAAGATTTTCTTAAAAATGCATTTAAATGAGTTTCAAAAGATTATTGATTGGATAACTTCTGCAAGAAGGAATCCCAAAGCAGATATTAGATCTTGTTGAATTGTAAAAAACACGGTGAATCCTGTGACATAAGCCTCTCTTACATTTTAGTAGAGATAGCCTTCCACTGATAGGAACCCATTTGTTCAGAGAGACCGATAACCGCAAGAATCTGCATATCTGATCAAGTATGAATCCTCCATCCCGTATCATCGGGGTACGATGGTAGCGGCATTAACATATACCGTCCTTTAGAATAATATGAGGATTACAAAAATTCAGGTCCTTTCGTTTAAACTTTTTTCTTGCATTTCCCACAATATAAAGAGGAAAGGAGTTTCGCATGATATATAACGACATAAAAAAGTGATTATGGCATGAACAGAAATCAAATCAAGGCATTAATGTGGGTGATAATTAGTTCGTTGCGGACAGCTGTGTTCGGTTAGGATTTCCGTCCCGGGAATCTGGTAAACAGTTATTTATTATTAAATTTCTTTTTTCGGCGAAATTTTTGTTTACACCCCTCATTCTTGTTACGGGAGACCGATCGCTTTGTATTGTTTCCGTTTACTTGGTGGTTAAAACATTATTAAAACTAACCCGGTCATTTTGACCGTGGCGATAAAGTCCCATTGTTACCACTTCATATTAAATCATATCAAAAATGTTATACAACTCAAGATAGACAGACTGAATTTATTTCCAATCAAAATGATGATTTTTTCTCTTCTTCTCCGCGTTTTATTTTATTCTTCCTCTTTTAGTTTCTCCTCATTTTTTTATACATATATATTCGACGGGGGTACGTTATCAGTGTCCAGTAGTGGTGGCTGAAGTCCCTTGAGGGTAGTGCACCACTTTATCTGTAGTTTTTATGCTTGAGTTGACAGGAGATAAAATATTACAAGTGACTGATAGCTCTCTGCCTGTTTTACTGGGGAGATGCTATTATTATTTTTTTATTTCAACTTTATATCTCCAATAAGAAACAACTTCAATCAATTACATTTATATAGTTTTTTGTACCGTTCGAAGTTGACTAGTGACATCAATGATATTCATATTTTGATTTAGTACGTTTTGATGAATGAAATATCGGTTGTAACTTTTTTAAATGACTGTTAGACATCATTAAGACCAAGGACAAATCCGTGACTTAAGTACATCGGGAAAGATAAATAGATTAATTTCGCTGCGAAAGAAGACGTCAGAGGTTGATTAAAGTGGATGATGAAAGTTATTAGAGTACCTGAATCAAGCGTTGGGGGTTCCGCATAAATCCATCGATTTTCTAATCAATTATCAGAGGTTTAACTCGGATTCGTTTGAGAACAGTTAATAAACTTTTGAATAAAGATGTAAAGCCTGTGCCAAAAAGTACTTTTCGTAAAAAATGTTTTATTTTTGCTAGTCAGAATGGGAATATAATTAAAGTCTTGTACTTTTTCGAGTAGAGTAATATTGAATGGATAGTATGCGGTCCAGATGTATGATTCGTGATGTTCGGTATGCGATGAACCGTTTGTACGTTTGGTCAACTGCAATTTTGTGCACGTACTAAGATCAAACGCGTCTCTCCATTGAAATGGGAGAGCTTTACAAATGAACCTCATCGGAGCTTTGTGGCATTCAAAATTTAATAATAACGATAATAATGATAATAAAAAAGGAGCATGTTTAACCATCTGTCTCATTAACTTCAGTCTAAAGTTACCGCAAACATGATACTGGAACGTCTTGCTTCGAGCATTTTAACTAAACAGCAAATTATCTACACCTTTACAAAACACATACGTACGTACAACCTTCTCGTTACTAAAATTACGTCAGACATCAAATAAAACGTTAATCAACAACGAAAATTTCCGTATTGTTTTCTTAACGTTAAACCACGAATCCCCTAACTATCTATCCGTTTTGTTTGATTTAATGTTAACTACACACATTGTGTGGACGATAAAAAATGATTAAATTGAACTAAAGCAAAGTACATTTTCGCCATCACATCGAGGAGATGGATGAATGATAAATGGGGAAAAAAAGGACGAGAAAATAGAGAGCGAATGGGGAAAAGAGAGAAAGTGAGCGGAGGAGTGCATTATTGTATAAGCAATTCGTATTTAATGCTTCATGTGTAACGACTTAGAATGATACCAGAAAACGAATTCTCGATTTGAAAGCGAGGAGGATTCAATTTTAAGCCTACACAATAGACAATCTCTAAAGCGCAAATCCACTCAATGTTGCTACTACATCAACCATTATCGCTACCACCCTCTCAATACAACATTATATAATTTTCAGTACGTCTACCTTTTTTATTTCTATTTTTGCCGAAACCGACGGAATTTAATACAGACTAATAATAAAAAAGATTACACTTTTATTTAATTTTTCGCAATATTCCATACACACGCATATGTTTCTTGGTCGATGCGTCTGATAAGGACGAATGAAACAATGAACATATTAATAACAATGATAATAATAAAATAGTTAATATCGCGTGTGTTATTTTCGCAGGAAACGATAATTTATTGACCAATATTTCACGCAGATTCGATGATAAATCACTTCGACTGAATTAATGGGCATTTAGGGAATACGTTTAAGACCTTAAGCTTCTACAACATGTTCGACATTCGCATTCAGAAGTGTTCTTAATCGCCGGATTTAAATTGTAACAGGTCCACTAACTGAAAACCCAAACGTTATATCGCGTAGAGTAATAATAATCTTGTGCGCGCGGTTACCTAACAATAAAACAATATAAATCATAAGGGAGGACGTTCGTATTTGTTTTCAATTTTTATTTCAAGGAACGAAATCAAAGCGACGGTAATACCGTAACCGGAACGTTCCCTTGTTCTTCTTTTCATTATTGAATTGTCTGTATTTTTTCAAACGATTGTTCGGGTTTATCATCATTTTGACACATAGAGAACGAAGCAAGAGAGAATAAAAGGGATGGAGGGCGAAAAAGAGAGAGAGAGTGCATGGTCAATACCGTATTGAAAATAGGATGAAAAACAATGCGTCTATTGTGTTCAGCCTGAAAATCGATTTGAATCCGAAAACGTTCAAATGAAATTACAAATCTCTCTTTTTATTTTCCCAAAAATTTCGTTCACGAAATGAAGCTATTTATAATTTCCAAACGATTTCATTTTACGATTTAGCTGACAATTCACTGTTCTGTTGATAGTTGCGAAACTATTAATCGATACGGATCAAATTTAGTTTTATTGCATACAGGGTGGTTATTGTACTTCGCAATTTTAGGCCGAAAAATCGAACAAAGTACTCGTTCTACAATAATAAACATTAATTATAATTAATTTATAACATAAGTTTAATAGGAATTTGTAAACAAGTACGTTGAATGTGTTTTTGATTTTAGTTAAATCCAAAGTATCAGAAACTGTCATAACTCGCAGATGTTGCCTCAATTAAGGGCAATTAGTAATCAACTCTAAACTTTAACGCATGATTCGAAACAAAAGGGCTACACCTACTTCCGTTCTACCTTAAAATTCAATTACCATCGAAAGAAATAATTCATTAATTAAAAAAAAATACGCGCATAAAACTAATTACAATATAAAGAGATTTCTTAAAAAAATTATTTGCATTTACATAAAACGAAACAATAAAAGGAAATAATCGATATGACGATGATGGAATTAAGTTTGTTTAAAGTAAATTAAGTTGAAAATAAGTAAACAAATTTAACAAGTTTGTGTCTAGTGAATTTGAACGTATAATTAGCGATGCGAAATTTCAAAAGAAACCGAACGAAGTGGCACTAGCGTCTGAACAAATATGAAAACGGCGCTGTTTCGATAACGATGTCATCGTTGTCCCATGGGCTCGATCCATTCCACCGACTTCTCCCAACGGAAAAACGACCCGAATCAATTACCGCAAAGAGTAATCAGAATACGACCGCGACATACGTGCATTACAACACTTCACTTTCTAACATTCTAACCGAAGTTACTTTATAATATTGTGTAATATGTATGATGATGGAATGTCAATTATATTCTGCTATTTTTTCCCTTTTTTTTGACACTTCTTCATCTACTTTCTATCATACAAAAAAAGGGATAAGTTCGTACAATTTCCATATCAAGAACTGTTTATTTCGCGGCGTAGAAAAAAGAAAACTAGGAAAAAAACTGTTGCTCTTTTATATACGCGGGCCTTCTCATGTAAAATACATACAATATCTTTAAAATAAATAGTCCATAACTAGAGATTTAAAAGCAACAAAGCCACCCCTGCAACTTTATATGGCAGAGAATATAAAATAATGACATTTTTGTGGTCGTATTATTTTGAAATATTTTCTAAAAACACAAAAATACATTTACTCTAACTACATTCGTTTCGAGCCATTTACTTTACGAAATCGCTGGAAGAAAAAAAAATTTAGAGGAAAGAATGCGATTCAAGATTCTTTATGTTCTTTCTTCTTTCCCTCACATCTCAGATATAAAACATGTGCTCTTCTGTTATTATCAACAATTATTTTGATCAATATAACCAAAAAATAGTTGGAATAAAGTGCGACTTAGATTTTTTTTAAGCGAATAAAACGTAATTACTAATTTAATCAAAAAAGGAAAAAGTGCGAGGGCGAAGGAGGAGGCTGCAACGCGCTCGTGGTAAATGAAAATTTGCAAAGGGGTTAGAGAAAATGACAAGAATATAATGTTCTCGTCACACTAGGGGGTTGAAAACCGCGTGGGGGTTACTTAGGTTTGTTAGTGGCCACAAGTAATTTAGGGGAAAGAGAAATCATTCATACTAAATATAAAGGGCGTCGATGATATTGAATAGTACTACCACATCCTTTATTTTCATTCTTTTTTAAATCCTCCTTTTCGTTCTCCTAACCATCTATTATTATTATTATCATCATTTTCTGTTTACCCTACATTCATTATTTTAATTAAATTTACATTAATTTAAAAACAATATTCGTAACCAACATTCGATAATGATTTTTATTTTTTATTTTTGGGAACCAAAAAGTCACTTCTTTTAAATAAGTTAACTGACTTGCTAACGACGTTTTCAAGGAGATTTTTTCAAATGAATCGTAGATTTTTAAAAGGATTTTTTTCTATAAAATAGGACGAGAAGTGTATATAGTAAAAGTAATAATCGAATGGAAATTAGAAATGCAACTAATATCCGGTTTTGTCAGACAGACTCCGCACTCACATGTACAAATAAATAAAGCGGCACTTCTAGAATTCGATATCAGAACGTATTTTCTGCGGGTACGATAGTTGATGTAAGGACATTTACATTAAGCTTCGATTTCATCTTACCAATGAACTTGACTGACAGTTTTACACATGAGATTTTCAAGAATTCTTTCAAGTGTATATATTATTCGATGAAATGACACGCCACTATTTTGCGAGTATGCCGTCGATATTCTAACAAATAAATTCGATTTAATTTAAGTTTACTTTTGAAATAAACTTTGTCAGAAAGTGTGAGGAAAGGCGAGGAAGATGGTAGACGAATAAATGAAATTTCTGCTAAATTAGAAAAATGTTACATTTTACATCTGGTTGGATGAAAAACATGTAAAAAAAGCACTAGACTTTTTTTATTTTGATAAATGCGTTAGGGGGACGTAGACAGTCGTGAAATTTAAAAATAGTTCCACAATAATAAAGAAGGATAAAGAAGAATTGATATATTATTTATTTTTTAGGTTGGAATAAAACTTTTTTGGGCAAGTCTAGTAGTTATCGTAAGCGAAATGGTCCATTTCTTATCGTATAATTCAATTTTAATTGCAACTAGTATAAATTTAAGAGAAAGAAAAGTAGATGATGCTGTTTTATTATAAGGGTAGAGAAAATAAAAAATTAGCGAGAGAGATAAAGGACGAAAGGGACAGAGAGAGTGGAATAAATGAAAGATGATGTTGGTTTTATTTTCTTTTTCGAACTGGATATAATTAAAAAGTAATTTTTATTTGCATATTATTTATAAGGAGAATAAGTTAAGAAATTAAGGATGGCAGCAAGTGATAAAATGAAAATTATTTCTTTTCCTCTACTTTTTTTTGCAGTCTCCACATTTCCTCATCTTAGATGAAGACGAAGAAAAAAAGTGAAAGAGAAATATGTTTTTTATCATTTTCTAATTTACATTTTAATTGCTACATTACAATAATCTTGACGTTCCTTAATGTCTAGTAAAAGAAGAATGATAAGAATATTTCCCAAATAGAATCGAAAATTCTTTATATTTCTCTCGCATGTTTCCCAACAAAAAATATCTTTTTACGATACTTCACTAAGTCTTTCATTAAAATCTTTTAATCTTCACGACGGATAGAAGGAGAAATCTTTTGAATGAACGCGAGCAGATAGAAATTGTCGGTTAAAGCTCTTTCAGCACATAATAATGGTAAAGGATATTCGGTTGCTACAGGGAGTGGTTGTTGGAAAATGGAAAGGCGGAGCTTTTCCGTTTACAAATAAATACTTTGATCCTAGACGGTAAAGTAATTATCCTTAACGTTTAACGACAATACGATCGCTACCACGCAAGAGTTTGCTATGGCGTTGCTTTGGATTATTGTCTTATTTGTTAAACTACTCCTATAATAACTATTCTAGTGATGACGGTTGGATGATGTGGAAAATAGTAATGAAATACAATTGTTTTAGAAAGCAGAATGAAAAAAGCTTCAAAGGATGATTTTCTTCGCCGAAAGTTTTCAATCAATGCGATATTAGGATAAGTGATTAAACCGTTATTCCTACGATCGTTCTATTTTTATTTCATGAAATGGATTTAACTAAAAGAGCGGATATAACAAATGGTACATGGAATTGTATAAATTAGGGTGCTACAATTATACGTGGGACATAAAAAAATGTGGAGTGGAATAAGGAAGAACACTCGTTTGCTAAATATAACTTCCTTTACCATTTTTTATGCGGTTCCTTGATAGGTTTTAGTGACGTTTTAGTATTTCTAAGTCGTACTAGTTTTTTTCGTCGAAACATTTGTGTGGTTGTTATTGTTGGGGAAGCTTTTTGATGAAGGACTCGTCACGTTCGTTTTTGTCTCTGGTGTCACTTGCTAGTCCATTCGCCAAATTAAATTGGACAAAATAAAAAAGAAAACAGAAACGTCTGAGATAATGCGTTTCGTTTAGGGATAAAGCTGATACCTTTTACCTCCGTTCGTTCCCCACATTTTTATTCGATGCTTCGAATGTTATCAATGTCATTTATCGTTTTTACAATTAGTAGGAAAGTAATCGTTAAGATTAATAAATATTGAACGTTCAATGAAAGAATGTAAGTTATGCGAGAATAAAAATTGATTCATTTCAATTTTTTTAAGAGGGTTGCTATTTATACGGTTACTTTAACCCTCTATCCTGACAAAGCGAAACCCTATTACGTTATTGGACTTAAGATATGTGAATTATATCTAATAATATATTCAAGTAATCGTAGGAGGGTTACATTCGATATATAAGAAGTTGACTAATGACTTTGTACGAACGTAAGGAAATACTACGGTAGCTAATGTTATATTACACCGTTTTAATGAATAATATCGTTCAGGTGTCTTTCCAAATCTTTTTTTTTTTCTTTTGCTCGAGCAAAAGGTTTTTACAAAGATCACACTTCCTTCCCGGAAGATTGTCTGAGAATTCTTAACCCTCTGACCTGTTTGCTATTATTAAAGTTTGTACGCAAGTATTCCGGTTTGTCCCTACAGAACGTTACCTAAATTCTTTCATACTAATTTTAGACAACCACTTCATTTAATACAAGTTCGTATACTCGAAAAAATTGTTTTCGTCGTAAGTTAACTTGCGTGAGCATTATAAATATCATTGCGTGGGAATTAGTCAATTTTTTGATGGCTTCCGGCTGGCGAAATTTGTTACAGACTCCGAAACGTACATGTTCGACTTGGTTTTCCTTTTTTGCATACGCACCAACCGACCAACCACCGGCAATTTCAACGTTTCACGGAATGCGTGGGAATCACGGCATTACTTATAAGGAAACGAACTAGACAGGTCTGTTGCATTTGATGTTTCCGGAGTTCCCCAAAGGATATACCGTTGTTGTACCGCTACCGCCGTCGAATTGGGATCCCCTAAGAGAGCAATTTTACTTTCAAAACAACATGTGCTAAGATAACATTCATACATTCTTCCACAATAAGGATAGTAATAAAAATGAATTTCGCTTAATTCGTTTAATTTAAATAACAAAACTAAGTGAAACGGTAAGAAAAACGAGATGGTGATGATGGTGATGATGATGGAGACGAAAAAAAGGGGGGAAGAAGTTTATCTTTTCATTGTGTAAATAACGTTCGGATAATAATTTATATTTTAAATTTACAGTGTACCTAATTAAACAAGACGGTCTTGTCTCCCCGTTATTAATTAACGGATATAATTTATGCTCAGATAATGTACACACTTTGAGTTAAAGTTATTATAAAGATAATTTTCTTTCATTCAAACGATAGGAAAAGATTCGCGAAAAATTGCAATAAAATTTGTTTAAATATGCAATAGTAACAACAATAAAGGTGAAATAATCAATTTACTCGAGTGTACAGCTCTTACGATTGGGTGCCGCTATATAATTCATTATTTGTAGGGGATGCGCGATAGCTATGTAATTAATCATTGAATTTGGACGGTATTTGCGGTAGTAAGCGATGCATCTTAATTTGTAAGATAAATACGTATATTAATTAGATTGCGTCAACGGGAAAAGATGGAATAATTACTTAGAAACAGGACAGTTCTCGTTCTTTAATACTTTATCGCAATAAAGCAGACTCGCGAATTTGCATAAATAACTCGTAAAGATATTCGAAAGTGTTTTCATTAAGCGCATTCACAATTGCATCATCGTTTCCTTAAACTATAAGTTATTCCTTACAAATCGATTGTTTTCGTTTCATTTCTTTTATCAATCAACGCCAAAGGAGGCATTTCAAAAATTAACCACTTTAAGACTTTTCTTGCAGTTTTTCATTGACTAGAAGCTTCATGTAAATAAAATTCCTGAGCTCTTACGTGAGCAATTTTTCAATTAAAACGAACCAAAGATATGTAAATGGTTATTAAACGAAAAGGCAAATAATAATGATATATTGATTAATATGTGTAGTATGAGTATTGAAGTTTATTAAAAAGAAGCAACAATGTTAAAAGGTCATAATTTTCAGTTTCAATATGCAGTATATTCAATATATACGACGGTTATTAAAGTCTTCCATAAATTATATTATAAAGCAAACAGCGAGAAAGAGCGATGCAAAAAAGGCGAAACTGCACAAACAAACAAAATGAGAGGACGAGATAGGAGAAGATGGAAAGTAAGAAATGAGGGGGCTTCATCTGGCCGCCGGACCCTGGTTATGGGAATTGCGTTTTATGATTGATTACGGAAAAATTTAAATAAAACTATTTCCATAAGATAGGGATAGATGACCGTCTAGTAGTATTTTAGGATCACCGTGGACGTTGACAAAATCCTATCTAGCCTAAACTTGAGTTACTTCCACGATTTATCACCAGAACTCTCTACATAACAATGAAAACATAAATAAAACAAAATGAAGACAAAAAATAAATATAAATGGAAAACTTCAAGAATGTTTCCTCTTGCGGACGTCGTTGCCGTACGTCTCCTATTTTCCAAGAGTTTAACAATCTCATAAACTCCATAACAACCACAAACTGCCATAACGTTATTTAATTAATTCTTCCACAACTATTTCACTTAACGTTATACTTCCCTCGTTTACATGAAGATTCATCAAATACAGCTTGTCCATATTAATTATTTCAGTTCGTTTAGTAACAAAAATTCGATTCTGTCACGACGAAACATATAATTAAAGCTTAGACGTAAGAGAATATGTTAAAAACCATCGAAATTGATAATCTTCAAAGACTCTCTCTATAAAAAAATCGTAAGATCTTCAAAATAGACATATACGTATAATGTGGCTTAACGTGCGTAGACGTGAACGTTTGTACGTGACCGAAATAATTTAACGTAACTCTCAAAGAATATTCTATCTTACGCTTTTATGACTTTTTACTTTATTCCGTGGTCTACATCCTTCAAATGCCAACATTAGACTCTTACTCAATATCTGATCAAACTCGTAAAGAGCTCAAAACATATGAAGTTTGTCCTACGGAACAAAATAAAAATAACATTTTAAGGCGTTTAAATAAGCTAATTAAGTCTTTTCTAATTAAGTTATTAAAAAGTTCTTGTTAGATGGAGTTTTTTAGGCGCACGTCGCCATCAAAAGACTTATGGGGAGACTCGGAGCTTTGTTATTTTAATTGATATATGATACAGTTTTGATCTCGTGCTTTTTGTGTGCGGTTAGATGGTAATAAACGCGAGCATCTGTCCGATTTCGTATCGAATTACCTCAAATAAAACAGTATGTACGTTTTGGAAGAGACGTTCGACCGCAGTAATAGAAATATGTTTGATTGACTACTGATAAACATTGAAATAATTATCGCAATCGATATAGATAACCTTTAAATGAAGACGGGGGGAAATGCATGAACGAAAGTAGGAGATGAACCATGGGCATATTATATTTTATGGATTGATTTATTTGATCACGAAGAGAAATAAAATGAGGTTGATACCATTCGATCCCCTCGTAATAACGCCCCATCAAATAAAAGCCTCTTTTCTTATTTCGACTAAAAATGGGAACCGATGCAAGATTTCGGAGATTTTGGTCGAAGTGGAATGTGTATTAATAAAAAAATAGTTTTAATTATTATGGCCTTCAACTGTCTGCGTTGTGGGGCTTTATTTAAGTTGGGGTGGAAAGATTGATATGATAATTTATTTTGTTTCATTCGTATTGCATTTAAAAGATGTTGCATTTTATTTAAATAAATTTAAATGTTTATAGGAAAAAATAATCCTTTACAATAAGTTTTGGGAATATGAATATTAATTTAGTTTTTTTTATAAATATTTATAATTAGCGAGAACATAGTTTGAAATAAAATCGAAACCTTTTATTTTGAAAATGCCCAAATAAATGCCACAGGAAATAGTTAACGGCGATATCAAATATCGATACAGAACGAAAGGGGGATGGAAAAATAAAATAGAATAAAAAAGATACGCTTATACATGAAGTTATAATAAATGTATGTGAATATAAAAGTAGCAAGGTGCAACTTTATTTAATAACTTCCGTTCTTGATATCTCCAACTGCGAGCGAGAAGGAACGGGATACGTCGGACAATAAAATTATGCAAATTCAAATTTTATCCGAAATCCAAGCGAAAATGTTTCATTTATGGCGAACATACACTTTAGAAACGAAATCATGAAGCAGAGGAAAATAAAAGAAGACTCGTATTTATAGAAGAGAAAGAAGATGACGGCAAAGAAGAAACAGAGAGAGGAACCGACGAAAATGAAAAAAAAAGACGAGAAGAATCAGATTATCATAAAATTTTTATTCAAACATAAAATATTCATAAACAGAGTATTTATACATTCATAAAATCCAACATTACCTTCGTCCTCCTTTTTTGCTTTCTTTATTGGTACCACAAAAGTATATGGGATATCATCGACGATCACATTTAAAGATACGATACCGCATCGTGATGATGATAATAGACCAGCTACGTTCTTGTTATTTATTCTGTACGTTATCCAAAAGTCAAATATTAATTATTGAATAATCAAGAATCACATACGTAGATATGTACACGTAGATATAAATGGTAGGGCTCAGTTCTAATTACGACAAAGGCTAGTAAGGTCAGTTAATTCGGCTCCGAGAACCCTTAGGGAGCATCCACTGATTGAATGCCAGAAAATCCCACCCTATGTAATCGAGAATACAACGATATACCCATAATATTAAGATGTTTCCCATTTCCGTCTCGATATCTTTAATTCATTGCCGCCGAAGTGAAAATGAAAAGTACGGTGGTTCGGTGGGATAAGTTAAATGTTGCAACGCGAGGAAATGAAATTTGCTTTCGTGAAAAGGCGAAAATTTTGGAACGAGGAAAGTAGAAAATTGTAAAAAGCACGTGTGTCCCTGTGTCTAGCGTATCGTTCGTAAACTGCATTAGATTCTTCGCGGTTCATTGAATAGAGTGCCATAAGTTTCTTTTTGCCTCCTTTTGGCCATCTAATGTAATATTCAGTGCACGTACGGCATATGTGAAAATTTTTGAATGCAATTCAATATATTATACGTGTGTGGGTGTGTGTGACGAAACGAAGAAATACAAGAAATCGAAATTTATGTTATAAATTTACCTAAACTTTTTATGGCGGGACCCCTGTTGCAATATGCTCGATACGAAGCTGAAATATTTGCAAAGTTTACGAGAGCGAACGTATTCAAGTTTATCACTTAAAATGTACACACACACGAACGTAAAACGTCTGATGATTGTTCGTCGTGATTTACTCAGAATACGTGCAGATATTTCTCGTAAAACGGTGACAATTCGTGGAATATCTTACGGCAAACGCGTCCCCAATAGAAACACCTTTCGGGAAACTGATGTGAATGTGTGATAATTGTCTAAATGATGTTGATTTAATTGAGAAAACGGTTATTGCGGCTAATATATCCGTCCCACTAAAAGCTGATTAAGCCGTTTAATTTCTGGCGTTGTTGCTTGTTTGCGGTTAGAATGGCGTTATTAAAGTCGGTTTGTTGCAAAAGGGCCAGACGATAATAACATGTTGTAACAGTAATAGTCGATAATCCTTAGCACTTAAAGTTAATCTATTTAGGCGCATGCCGGCACTTTGCTTTTTGTCATTTTTATTGCCCAGCGTACAAGAACCAGAGACAACGTTATCTTTCTGCAACATTTAGAGAGCACCGTATTAAAAAGAACGCGAAAAAGAAGAGAAAAGCGGAGAGCGTTTAATACGTTATATAACGCGATATGTAAACATCTTGAGGAAAGTAAAGATAGCAAATTAAAGAAGGAATTAATAAGCTTGAATTGAGCGCAGGATGAGGAAATCGAAATAGTTGTTGTTATGAGGGCACGGCTCATGTGTGCGTGTGCTTTTCGAAAGTAATCTTCAAAGGGATAAATAAAATAAAGGGAGTCAATAATAATAAAAAAGTCCGGCATAAAGAAATGCTTATTGGTAAGTCGAATTCGTATATATAATGATGTTATCGAACTTTTTCGGTTCGCTTAGAATAAAAACGAAAGTAAAAGAGGAGAGGATGCGAGAGAAGAAGAGAGAAACCCTTATTGCATTGTTCTCACTTTGGAATCAAGGGTGGTCTCAGCAAGATAATTTAAAGTCCGTATTACACATTCAAATGTAACGCGACAGGAAAAAAAAAGGAAGCGAAGTGAGAATGAGAGAGAAAGGAAAACTTTTAAATTTGACCGAGGGTGACAAATGCTACCAAGATATCTGGGAAAAGAAAAAAGATGAGGATTTTTCCGCACCCATATGTTCACATTTCCTTTATCCTTTTTCCTTTACGTTTACTTCCTTCGCATCCTTCGCCACCACCTAAATCCTTATTCGTTTTCTTCTTTTTTATAAAAAAATATAAAACAATAGTTTATTTATTATTATTATCGTTTATTGTTGTTTATTTTCCATCGTACGTTATATAAGCACCTACAAGTCGACATTGTAATAGGACCTTACAAAAGGGTAACTAATACGGTTTTTGCGGTCCCTTCGCCACTATTCAAATAGATAAGGGTTGAATTCAAAGCTCCTTCTAATTATATTATATCAGTAGGGTCATACATCAAGCCGAAATTGTACTAATGTTAACTAGATGCATACGAATCTTTCGTTAATAAATTTTATTAAGAATCCGGGGAATTATGGTCGCCTTTTTCACTGATTAAAATCAGGAGAGAGAAAAATGTAAAAATGATGAATCATTTGCAAAGTTCTTTTTGCAGTTAATTAACTAATTAACGCAGGACGTTGTAAAATTACATTAAAACCAATTGGGCTACATTTCAATTATCGTTGTAATTCATATTCATATTTATTATTGCGTATGAGCGCGATGATGATGATATTCCTCCTGACCGTTGTTAGTTAGTTGAATGGGTATTTTAATCGAATTATACCGTACTGACAACGACTTTACATACTGTTTAAATTGCAAAATTGCCACTTTCATGATTGAAAAAAAAGCTCCTGTAAACGTTCTTTATTTATTAATAAAAAAATGGTTTATTGATTAAATTTTCCTGCTGCGTTCCCGTTGTTAAGGATAAAATTGATGATATCCCATTCTTCCACACATAAATGACCATTGGACTAAGGAATTTCAACAATTTATCTAATTAAATTTGGGGGGTTTCAATGTTACCGTTCCTCTAAGATTACAATTCGAACAAAACGAGCAAGCAATATTGCGATTTCAACATTTAAATAAACAACTTTTTCTGTATGACACATTTAAATTTCACGAAAAATCGAAACTAATTTTCTGAAGGGCGTCTTGTTAAACTCCATAAATTAATGCGAAACTCTATGGCATTTTGTAACAATGTCATTGTCTTGTTGTAGGGAATTTGAACAGGCCCGTAACAATCGGGATCCCTCACTATTTGGCAACAATATGTTTATAAAACGCGTGTAATCTTAAGGCATAATTTATTAAACGATTCAGACAAATAATTTCAAGTTTTGGGTACAACATAATACTTAATTGTTAGCAATTTCTTTTATTAGTTAGTTAGTTAGTTCTAGTTATTGCGAAAGTATTTTACGACATTAATTTACAGACTATTATTCTTGTCGCTTCTGATGAAAATGATAAAAGGTTCGATTGATTAAAAAATCTTTTTCTGCGGTGTACTATCCGCAGAGAAAGGAAATTAAAAAAATTCTATGATCCCTATGTCATTGACCATTGTATATTTACAATGCCTGCTCCTGTGTTTATTAAAATATGAAGTCAGTGGTTAATTACACAAAATGGGACACCTGCTACCCCCTCAATATTACTATACGACCCATTCATACGGATTTCAAAGTATAGTAATTAATTTTATGGTTGTTGTGGTTAAAAAGAAAGATGAAATATTAGTTTTGAAAAGAAGCATTTTTTTCTTATATTTAAGGCAAATAAATTAGTTTGTTCATCATTCTTTTATATCTTCGATAACCTTTCACATGGAAACTACTATCGACGATTACTTATCAGGAACACCATTAAATAACGTACGTAAGATTAACAATTTTATATTTGATTTATAACATTTCGATAATATTTAGAATCATTAAAAAAAAGTCTTATTTCTTAATTATCTCAAAGTAGTACTAAGCCACTATACGAGCTGTAATAATGGTAAGAATGAAGTTATAACGGCCGGATGAATTATGAGAGCAAAATGAATTAAAAAGCAATAAAGTACATGTGCAATTTTCGGCCGAGGGCGTAGAAAATAATTCGCTGGGGGGTTCGGTTAGAAGTGTAACTTGGTCTAAGGTCTCTTGACACGGACGTTCCCTAGATAGAAAAGAATCGGTGATTTGTCATCTACGAACCAAGGAGGTATAATGTAGTTGATTACGTTATACGATACCGCAGACAAGACGGGAAAAAAACCATAGGACCTACTAAAAAAAGAACGGCAGCCAAAAGGAAAAACCAAATTAAAATGAAAATTGCTCTCATCTTTTTGCGAGTTTCCCGAAGGGTAATAATCGCGTGCCACCTGCTTTAAATAACGCTAAACGATTTATTTAACGCGTAGGTGTTTATTGTTGGATAGCGAAATAGAGAGACGTATTTATTTCAATCGGTGAAACGATGATTACGAAAGCAGGGATGGAATGGAAGCGAGAAAGAGAGAGTTTAGTTGAATTGCCATTGTCACAATGACCAATGAGAAGCTCTTAGCGTTGACAACAAGCACATCTGTGTCCCTAACGGACATTCACCGAAATTAAATTCTACACGGTTAAAATAGGGTTGAAATTAATTTATGACTTCACTCATTCTACAAGTCTAAATTATACTTGATACATTCCGTGCTATTATCATTATCATCGCCATCGTCGTCTCGCAAATTTCATTTTTTTTACATATTTGTTAATCAAAAGAAACTTTTGTTAGAACTAACTGAAACTAACGAATTGTCCAAAAACTAGCTAACATATTTAGAAAAAAATTGTTTTTATATTATTAATTAATCAGATTTTGTGGATATTATTAGATGTATGCGGTAGATAGTTTATAAGTTGTAATGCGTACAAAATTGGGGAGGCTAGACATAATCAAATTTCAAGCCCTATTGACGTATTAGCAGAGATTTCGCCGATAATCCGAAGAGTGCTTTATTGAAAAATATAAAAGATCCTGAAATGGCGGCACGGCCGTATTTCATTTTTGATCTGTTGCGCACGTAAAACTTTTTTTGTCCCTCGTTCATTCTCTTTCACTTGCTCGCTTTCATTTTTTTGTAATTAATGTTCACTGTTAATTGAAACTCCGGCTCTCTTTCATTCTCTCTTCATTATTATTTGACTTTTATACAAAGTAGTTGTTGCCATTCATACTATCAATAATAAAAAAAACGTCCATAAGGCTTATTATGAACGAGAAATAAAAAATTGCGTTTCGTAAACGAAGCAAGTAATTAGTTATTAAATTGTTACACGGCCGTTTTCGACTAGTATTTCAGGTTTCTTTTCGTTAGTTTGTGTAGATGATCCTTTTCAAAAGTTGTAACTTGTTTCTTATTTCTTTCGATCCTTCCATTTCGTTTCCTTTGTGTTTCTTCGTTCCTTCAGCAGATATCACGCTGCTTTTTATTATAACGTTGCGTTCATTGTCTTCTCTATACTCAACAATTTTGCATTTTGAACAATAAGTTCGCTTACATTTTACGATCCCAAGATATAGAACTATTCCTATAAGAAATAAAATAATAAAAAGGAATCAAACGAAGGGTATAAAAGTAAAACACGAGTCAAGTATGTTACATGCACCATACGGTTCAGTGGCTCAGTTCAAAAACAATGCTTTACTCCTTTATTATTTCTGGTGTCTATTTATCGTCCTTTTTATTTGTCGTGATATTAAAAGCTCAATTAGAAATAAATTATAATCAAACATTTCAAACGTTAAATTTCGATTAATCTTTATTAAGATCGTAACGTACGATGAACTAAACTAATTTCGAGTTTAACTAGGTAAGTGGCAAATGAAATGGCGAAAGACGTGGTACTTTTTAGCATTTTATTCATTTTAAACACGGCCTCCAACAAGAATTATATGCCCATATATACATGCGAAAGATAACATGCTATTGTACTCGGTATCTGGTGGTAATATGTCTTGCGGTTAAGATAAAATCTGGCAAAGTTACGTTGCAGCATAAGCTAAGTTTAAACTAAATGAAATAAAATAAGTGAGACGAAGAGGGAGAATAAGGGAAATCATTTGGATTTTATTCGCAAAAACACTGACAAACAAAGAAGCATTGCAAATGTTACGTTCGCAATTTCAATTAGTCGTTACGAGTAATTGTGTAAAGAATGACAAAATATCGAATTACATCGATCCCTAACAACAATTTGGCAAACGGTCGAATAAATTACACCAAGCCCCAAAATTTGTTTTTCTGTTGAGCTGCCATGTAAATCTATTTCGAATTTACGGTTTAACCTGATAAATAATATGAAACGTTTGACATCTGGCCTCTATTTAATTTTTATGCGTTCCAACATCGTAAACTTAGGGTTTAAATTAACTACGCGCTCGTTTGCCAGTGCATTGGTTATCTGCAATAAAAACCTTCCTCTCTGTCTTACAATCCTTCGCCATCTCAATTCCACCTATACTAACATTTCTAAAAAGTCAATAAAAAATCAAACCTTCTTTTTAATGACAGCAAAAACGTTTCTTTTTCGAATTGATTTATTCCCCTTTTTTTTAGTCACTTTTCATTAAAATTAAGAACTACTCTTCCATTATTATCACCGTCGCCGCGAGGGTGTTAAATGTTTCTTCATTAATAATTACGATCAAATTACTACCCCAAATATATGACTTCTTTCTCGCTCTCGCTCTTTCTTACTTTTGAATTCTTTCTCTCGGAATTTCATTCTTCCTCTCCACCCTATCGCTATTACGTTAGTCGTTCGTTCGTTAATGCTTGAGAACCTAATTAGTCTGCTGAGTGATTACCGTCGTAATTAATGGGCCACACGATACGAAATGGATGTCTTCTCCCATTGGACACATCTAATATACCTTTACGATTATTATTACTACTAAACCAGACGTTACATCTTAATCATCCGTATCATCGTTACACATTCGTACATTTATTATTACTGTTATTAACATTGTTTGTTGAATAATTTCTTTTGTTCGTAAGCAATATACAGGGCGTCATTCGCGAAGCGAGCGACTCGATGCGAACAATCAAACTCATTAATTATACGTCGTATAAATCAATTGAAATCGCGATTGCTTCGGCATAAATGGGCACTAAAACCGGGTAGGCGATCTCTTAATATTGCATTAGTTTTTACGAGGGCGTGATTCCATCGAAGAGATGAGTTCCGGAACGAGAGCAATTCTCTATTGTACTTTTACGTATGATGGAAAACGTAATGTGCCACTCGACTTTATAACTGTCATTGTTCTAGAAAACCATTAAACCTAAATGAAAGAGGAGACGAAAGAAGGGAATTACTTGACCGAACGCTGAAGAGAAACGTCCATCGCATCCGCTGTTATTGGCAACGTTTTCAACATTTAGAAGAATCTACTATTCGCACACACAAAAGTGATGTTACGCTCCTGTATGTTTATAATATCGCATACGTTTAGTCATTCATAGCCGGCGATTATTTCGGTAGAATAACGCGGTTAGAGTATGGAATTAGTACGCTATTTTGACTTGCCAAGGATCTCGAAGTGTTTCGTTTCCAGTGGCCAAGAAACGTTTCTAACGAAACGAACAACAAGACGTCGAAGTGGGAATCTTTCGAGCGAAACCGATCGCTTTAATCGAAATCCGTCGTTTAACGCGATGAAGGACGGTGCCTACGCATTGTACTGATTCGATTTTTTCTGCCGTTGGGGAAGCTTTCAATGTTTGGATCCACTGTATAGTGTAACATTTAACAGAGCGTATGAGTAATTGTCACGGTATGACGCCTTTACACAGCTAATATATGCTACACACATATAAATATGAAGAGAGGAAGAGAATGAATGTGAGGGAAGGAGCGAACGAGAGAGAGATATAAACGCATGCCCATGATTGCCCACATTCAAAACATATCTACCATAAATGTTAATGTGCTAATCCGACATTTAAAACCAAACTCTTGAAAGAAGAGGGTGTTTGATAAGTGATTTTGATATTCTATTATAAATAATCCAAAAAGGGACAAAAGTGGCGGAGAGAATGAGGAAGCAGCAAATAAGAGGATGCACAATATTATAAATTTATAACGCATCCTCGAAAATTGTACACAATACTTAATAACTTCATTCCCTAATCCCCTTTTTACGAGGAAAATTAATAAAAATCCGACAGGGTTTGTCCTGGAGCCTGCTAATAACGATCAGGAAAACGCCCAGGAATTGCTAATAATAGTTTGTAAATTTTCCTTTCAAGTAGTCTAATAAAATGATAAACAAATGATTGTTTAAAAAACTCACAAGTAATCTACGTTTTTGGTGTTCTCATAATCGTGCCAGACTAAAATTAAATGTAAAAGATGGCAATAAAAAAGTCTTTATAGGGTTTCAAGAGAATGACAAACATAAAAATTAAAAGCAATAAATTAAAAGAAATCGGTGATTTAATTTAATAGGGGCACAGTTTTAATATTTCACTTTAATATTTACTGCGTTTATTTGAAGGGGTCCCCTGTTTTATGATTTTCTTATCGGTTTTCTTTAATATTTTTTTCAAATAAAAATTTCAACACATCAGGATAGTTATTAGAAAAACAGTTCATAATGAAGACCTAAACGATTAAAGGAATATACGAAAATATCAAATTTCAAAGCAGCGCTTCGCTTAAGTTCGTATTCCTGTGTTTATAGTTCTTTTTTAATTCTAAATCATTATTATTAATAAAATGGCGTGTAATAAACAGGTACGAATAAAACGATGAAGATGGATGATAAAGGATGAAGGAAGATTTAAAGTTGGGATGGAAAAGTGAGAATATTGTTAAGAAGTTAATTAAAGTGTTCTATTCTTGAGATACATATTGTATTAAGATATAAAGTAGAATCTCTAAAGCGAATTTTCGTTCCCTCACTTTATATTATATTATTATACCTCTTACATTCAGTTTGACGAAATGAGAAGGTTTTCTTTATTAGTGCGGTAGCTAGAGTATAAGTATAAGCCTTATCTTACTCCATTGTTGTTTTCTAGAGATATTTCCTCGTCTCTTTCATTTTTCCCGTAAGGAAAAGAAATACGGCGATGTAAAGGAAACAATGGTCCCGTAATATCCTTAAAGCCAACATGAATTAAACGCAAGAAACGTTGAATTTTTCGAAAACTTAGCGAAAAATATTTCAATACAATATAATAAAATACGCAAATTTATAACGTTTAGGGGAGAAATTGTCACCGAGACGAACGGAAAAAGAAAGAGCGAAGAGGGAGAAAGCGAGATTCCTCTATTTTCCTTTCCAGATTTCTCTTTTCCTTTCTCGACCAAATTTTACATACATATACATAAATTCACATATGCTAATATAAACATAAATCGATGCATACCTGTGCCCTTAAAATGTTAATACCCAAAAACCGTGGGAACCTAAAAGGTCGACCCCTCTAACCTACGCCGGACTACTGTTACTACTTTTACCATAAACCATCATCATCAACAACTTACTGCTACTTCGCATTAGGTAGCAACTCTCCAATGATTTATTGCTTATTACAAGAACGTACAAGACCGACGTGTAAAAGAATTAAATGACCGAAACATATTTAATGATAGGATTAATTCATCCCTTATCTAACGTACAAAACGGTTTTCCAACTTGATTAAATAACGGTCAAAGGGAAACGAGACATGTTAAAAGAAAATCGCGTTTATTCGTTAAAATAAACGAATCTACAAATCTTTGAGCAAAATATTTTGATTTCGAGGTTAATTCGATTACGTTAAAGGGTTATAAAAATGCGAATAGATGGGGTTGTAGATATAGAAATTAGGGTAGAAAAGTCATGTGGATACAGGTGATGCTGTACTATTGTGAAGCAAAGGGTTAATAATAGTTGAAAGAGATGAAAAAGAAAAGGGCGTGTAACAAGATGTAACTAATCTCAATGATATTCACCTGTTTAAAGACCTTCAAGTGGATCATTCATTTTTTGTTACTAATCAAATATTCTTCTTAACGGTCTTCAATCATGTATGTTAACACAACGTCTATTAATTGCTTTTTATCGTTGTCCCCTTATATCACCCTGTATACTGCTTAATACAAGCATTTATTGCGCCACATTCAATAACAATCGTTTTTAATTTAATATTAAATGAGCATTGAGTTGATCGAAATAAATGAAACTTATTAGCATACAATTGACGACACTTTATTAATTTATAGTTGGAAATAACAAACAAAAAAAAAAGGAAAATAAAATTATTTTCAAATCCATGTGACGGACAAACATGCTACTGCAATTGTTTAAAAATCATTTTACGTTTGTCATCGTACTTTCTTTCGTTTTCTTCACTTAATTTCGTACATGTGAATGCAAGAATAAATAACACTGAACGAATTAATTCGAATGATCCTCCGTACATTTCTCTTTTTTGCACTTGATAGTCTAAGAAGCAATCAGTCACTGTTCCAGACTCCTCCCCAAAATTCAAAAGAAGAAGCTTTACAATAATCTCGTTTTACGTTATCAGAACGTTCCTTCCAGTTCGTCATAACTCTTCTCTCGTCCATGTTTCGTTTCGAACGACCAAAAAAGTCAAAATAATAATTAAAACCCATCCAGTAAACCGCGCGTTTTATTGTCCATTGACAAAGACAATGATGCGAAACGGTGTGCGAGTGTGATTCGATTCGCAACAAATAGTCGTCGATTCGTGTATGTTAGAATTTCCATGGAGCTGGGTATAAAGAGAGCACGTGGCCGCCGAGGAACTGTCGTATCAAAAATCTAACGAGCACGGGCTGGAACGGTAGTTATCAACGAGACAGTTGATGGGTTCGATTCCGTAACACCGTATCCCCACCAGGAGTCTTGGGAACGCCTCGTGTCCTATGCGTGCCCCGGCTATGAACCGAGTACCACCCCGTACCGCCCAGGCCAAGTCAGTGTCGGGCCCGAGACCGAAAGGTCACTAGTAGAGGCTAGAGTGTGCCGAGGGGATGACCTATCACCTCGACTGCTCTGATACGTGCTCCGTTTCGAATCGACGAATTTCCACAACGTAAAAACCGTACCGAAAAATCGTGCCAAAATTTTCGAAAAATACTGCGACCGAATCGAGTCGAAAACACGCAAAATTCGCTTTTTTTATTTTCACGCCGAATATTTGATTTCGATTTCGCTTCGAAATTTTCGCACATTTATTACACTTGTTTTATTGATGTCGTTGATGTTCTTTTTGATTTCTTGTTTGTCGATCGACGAATTATGAGACAGAGCTGTTTGAAATCGTTCCGATAACAACAATAAAATAAATCCGAATTAGTGTTTCTTAAGGTTGAGTGTAGTTTCGCCATTGTGTAAGAGTCGAAAAAAGATCATAAAATAGGAGATCCGTACGCGATGGCATCGTTGGTGGCCACTACGTGGCGAGACACGTCCCTGGTGAATCCAATACCGGCCAGTATAAATACATTGTCGAATGGATTGAATCCGTTGCCCGCAAACACTTTGAATCCGATACCAAATAATTTGAATCCGATCACTTTGGACAACCCAGACTTATCGCTCATCAATAATAGGCAAACGCCATCGCAAAACTCGCAGAACAGTGTTAACAGTGGTGATAAGAATCAAAATATCGAGTGTGTTGTTTGTGGTGATAAAAGTTCAGGAAAACATTATGGACAATTCACGTGCGAAGGTAAGCTTTCTTTCTCGACCGCAAATTTCCACTAAAATAAATCATAAATCATTTCGCGATCTTCTCCAAATCAAAACGTCGTAAAACCGTTTCGATAAAAAAAATCATCAAACGCTACCTGAATTTAATTAAGCGACAAAAAATTGGCATCGTCGCTTATGAATATTCAATTTTATGCTAATCTTCGATTCTTTCATAAATTCGCACTCGCTATTTCGTAAACGACACTCGCAGAGACCAAAAAAATGATAAACAAACGGTCCCCTCTAGACAAAAGAAAAATCGAGATTTTCCTACTATAATACGAAAATAATAACCAGCTAAATGAGATTTTAAAATTTCTACAAAAACTATCGGCAGAAATTCTGCATAAAATAAAACAATCAAGAGGGAAACGCAGAGAAGAAGAGATTTATTCAAAAATAAATAATTTAAAAAAAAAGTGACCAACCAACCCCGTAATATAAAAGTTTTATTATAAACCGACGCTTAATTGGCCATAACATGAACTCGTATTAATGTGGTAGGTCGTTTTCACACCAAAACGCGATGGTGAATGAACTCGCTCGTTCAGGTAAAGAGCAAAATCTTAATTATTTTAATTAGAATTATAATTTGCTTTAAAGATAAACATCGCTAATTAGATTACAGGCATTATTACACGTTCAAAGAAACACTACCGAGATTCCTTTCCTCTTTTCATTCTTATTCAACATCTTTTTACGAAAAATCCTCGCTAAGAAATTTTCGTTTAATAATGTTCGGATTATTTAATAAATCAACAGAAATAATATCGATACCGTGCCAAATAAAACCAAATAAACAGGAAACACATCATTCATTTATTAATAATAATCCTCGATTCGTAAAGGTCTTCCCGCATTATAAAATGAAAAACGAATTTTAAATCATCAAAATAACTTTCACTTCTCTTTAATCCGAAACAAAACTAGAAATTCGAATCTTCTCTTTCTCAACGGACCTGATTCAGATAAATTATAATTAGTAAATAAGTTATGAGCAATTTGATCATTTGGAAAGTACTTCATTTGAATAAAATTTTGGGTATTTTGTAAATTTCACCCACTATGCCGACAGAAAACTCAAAATATTGCCAAATACTTTCTAAATTTTTCAACCGTTTAAGGAATAATCCTCCATAACCGATTTATTAGCAAACTAATGGGCAAAAATTTATTTAAAACCTCTGACCGTTAGTCATTTTCATTAACTACTCCTAACTAATTATCTGGTAGCCGGTTACTTAATGTTCCAACTAGTAAAACGTCCTCCGGCTCTATGTTTTCTAGAATCTTCGCATTTATCTAATGTTATTCGTTTAAAAGATCATCTTCTAGCAATAACTTCTTGCACTAAACGTTTCCACATAATCAATTTGAAACCATTTATTAATCATCTTCTTAAAGTACACTATTTACTGATAAGGAAAATATTGCGGTTTCAATGTAGACACTTTAAAGGGAATCAATTCAATGTTAAATTTTAAACCCAATAAAATATATGGAAGATTTATTTGATTCAATAAAAGGCAAATAACGTATAGGATTGTTTTCGATTTTTATTGCTGTAATAAAAAGAGCGAGCATAGGTTTGTGAAAAGAAAGACGTTGCAATAACCATTAATTAAACGGAGGGATACTGGTTAACAATAAGTTGTTAATGTTATCTTTAGCGTGGAACGGTTTAATTATAATTGTATGTATGATATTTTGAGTCGAAAAAAAGATGTCTTAAGGTTCACTGGCTACCATTAAATGTTACACTTGGTCAAATTTAATTCAATTTGATTTAATTATTGTGCTTTTTTGCCTTCTAAAACTACATATAATGAAGACCTAGTAGAAGAAAGAAAATATATTAAGAAAGGTTTCTTGAATTATTTATTGTTTTGTTACGAGGATAATGTCAGTAATAGAATAAGAAAGGGAAAATCCTTTAGAAGGATTCTAATAAGATTAAGTCATAATATGATATATCGGTTAAAGTATTCGCATTTCGAAGCAAATCTTTTTTCAGATATCATAATTTGATTTCATTATAACTAAAGCAATGTTATGACTGACAGGATGAAACGTTAGAAAATAAATGCAGACATTGTTAGTTAGGTATGGGGAAAAAGACGATAAAAAAATTATTTCGCAAGAAAGACCCCCGCGAATTTGACAGCACCGTTGGGAATAGCGAAAGAAAAATGACGGTTTATAAAAACATTTCGGTCATAAAACTATAAAAATATTTTCTAGTCCTCTATCTCAAATGTGTGTGTGCGCTATGGTTCATCATACATTTTCTTTCCTGTTCTTTCCCTTTTCATTTTTCTTTCTTCGCGATAAATTACGAAATTTATCATCAGTTTCATTTTTTCTGCAGTTTTCCTTTCGTTTTGCCCATATAAAATCCAAAATCAATTAAATCTTTGAAAGACTGAATTAATTATTATTAAAAACATTATAAGTTGCCATTTTCGAAGTCTTTACTAAATCATAAAATTCAAATTTAATTGCAATTAAATCATAATTAATCCGAGTATTGTCAACTATTTGATAAGCTTCTTTTAAATTGTATAATATCCGATGCATTAGTTACAAATTGGTCTAATTAATAAACTTGAATGGGATTGAATTAAGGTTTCCTAAACATTAGGTCTCCGAAATCGTAGATTTAGATAAGAAACTTGAACCTTTAGTAATGGCCCTTTAAGATTCTCCATGTTAATCCAAACGTTTGTAATGAGAGATCATTTTGCATTTTTTGCTGACTTTGATATATTAAAAAATTATGATAATAGTATTAAAATATTGTCGATTATTGTAATTAATATTAGTACCATAATTATGACGCCTAAAGGCAAACATTAACAATTACAATAACGAATGTAAACGGATATTGTTATATCAAAAATCGATCATAAATCATTTCCAAAAATTAAATTACGTGTTTTTGATGGGTAATTTAAACGAAATAAAAACAAATTGTTATTTTTCAGGTTGCAAGTCATTCTTCAAGAGGAGCGTACGAAGAAATTTAACGTATTCATGTAGGGGTAGTAGGAATTGCCCAATTGACCAGCATCACAGGAACCAATGCCAGTACTGTAGGCTCAAAAAATGTATGAAAATGGGAATGCGAAGAGAAGGTAGGCGTCATTTAAGTAGGTGAACAATTTTTCTTTTAAGAAATCAATCATACCCACACGAGAATCGATCAAAACGAACGTAATAATTGATTCAACGAACGTATCAGATTAAAATGTGCACATGGCCTGATATATTCGTGCGATTTACTATGACGTAAGGGTACCTCTTCTACACACTCGTCGAAATTCATCCAAAATCAAATTACTCATCCATTGTCTCGTACGTGCGAAACAAAAACTTATTATCATCGGAAAATGTAACGATTGTCCGATGATAACGATGTTTTCCAAACGGGCGAGATAAAAAATTCAATCATACGAAAGGCGCAACTTTTGAATTTCTTTCTTTAATTTTTTTTTCATTATTATTGCTTTCATTCACTCTAAATCTTTTATTATCATTTCCCATACATACTGACCACCGATACGCCATTAATCTTAAGCCAGTCGTTAAATATATGCAAGCGGTAAACGATCCTTTAGGAGAAGGCCCTTTTGTTAGCCCTTACGGTCAAGTATTTGTATATTACATCGATCAATCATACCAGAGAGAATGGAGTACAATGGAAAACCGGGTCCTGCTTTTATACACGTACAAAACTTATATAAGAATAAATATTTCCATACCAACAGTACGAACGTACGGACGAACCTAACGACGAACGAACAAGAAACGAAAGAGATGCGACGATGGAGAAATTGCGCGAGAAAGAGAGAACGTTAAATGTTTACTTGTGTCTTCGTTCGTCTTTACTATCATATCATAAGTGTACGTAGTTTGTTTTTAAAGGCAAATCCTTTACATTCTTTCTCTACTACTACTACTTCGTTATTTATTTTTTTAATATAAACGTGAAGGTTTTCTTGAGATGCAACGTTACCAGATCGAGAAAGATAGAAACAAGTTTACGAAATTCGTATTCGTCAGAGACATTTTCTCTTTTCGCTCGATTCGAAAACGGATTGCCTCTTAGCTGTTCGAGAATACTGTGGCGTTAATGAGATCGTCGAAAGGATCGTTTAACGTGGCTTATTTAAAATGGATTAATAACCGAACGTCTTCTTGATTATCGTTAATAACAGAGCGGATGGAAGAATGTTACCGCGCGATTTCTTAGAACGCGACAATGAATTATAATTAAATTAATGTAGTTTACGACATATTCTCCCTGTCGCAACGCGCGTTCTTCTTTCTTTTAAGGAAACTAATAAACTAACGCATTCGAGGAAATTGTAACACTATTTATCCCATGACATATATTATTACGGCTCTTCTTTCCCATTTGCTTAATGCTATATTATTCTTTATGGCTATTATATTTCACTAGTGTCGTTGTTTCTTTTCGTTGAAACCAGTCGGGACGTTTGTCAAAATACTATTTTCTACTCTCTCTCTCTCTCTCTTGCGCTCATTTTCTCTTTATTATGGCTCCACATCTTGCTCTCACTTTTTCCTTGCTCCTTCAAACTTTTTCTTTTTCATAATCATCTTCAACTCCCCATACATAGTTACGTATGTTTCTTATACGATTATACTCTTGGATAGATCATCAAGAGAAGAGTATAAAGAATTAAAAAGAACATCCATTCGTGCGTGCACGTGCGCTAACACCTTTTTTTTATGGAAACGCTAAAAGATCCCTCCAGAACAACAACAACGTCCCAGGTAGAGCAATCGGATAGAGAACGAGATACGTGCTCCATTTTAAGATATACAATACCAGCCTCATGCCATTAACAAAATATATAAATGTAGCAAAACAATGATAAACAAACATCGTCCACGTGCGAAATAATAATAAGCAACGAATGAACCTTGTATGAAAGGCTCGAGATGAAGAATTAAAGATGAAGACGATGATGAAAAAAAACTTGTTTTGTTATCAATTAAGAAACAGGTATAACCTTATGACCCAATACACGCATCTTTAACGATTTCGTGAAAGTATTTTTTGTTTATTTTTTAAATTTTGATTATTAATGTAACAAATCTTTCGACATGGTTTTGAATAAAAGTGGATTATGATTCAATATGGAATCGTCAAGAATCCGGTTAAGAAAAAGGACAAGTGAAATATGGAAATATTAGGTCGGTGCAGAATTATCCGCCGCTTTTGAATGCTATTTTTTGGGCAGTCCGCAACACAAAAATACATCACACTCAACTTATTAATTAAGGTGAAGATTATCATCCAGTTCAATTGCAGCCTCCTATTTACTAGCTAGATGGCCGATTCCATGTGTACAAAAGTGCGAAAAATTTGCAGTCATTCATGCCCTTGCATCGGTTACCAAGTAATCAAAATATTCCCACAGATCACCATATAAATCGTTTATTGAAAAACTGGGAAAGTGTACGAATATTTCATTTACTTGGTGACCATTACGAGGGAATGCATAGTTGCAAATTTTTAACTCTTTTCCACACGTGAATGGACCACATAACAAGCAAATAGGAGGCTGCAATTGATATGGATGATAATTTGGACCTTTATTAAAAAGTTGATGGTGTTTGCAATAAATTTTCGTGTTGCGAACTGCCTAAAAAATAGCTTTCAAAAGCGGATAATTATGCACCGGCCTAATATTTATTAAGGTGAATTTGCCCATGGATTGTAACGTATTTTCTGCTTCGTATTTCGTTCCTACCTATTTGTTTATTTATTTATATTTCTATTCGAACCGTAATTACTCGTTGGGCAATAAAGAAGAATATAATGTATAAAATGATGTCATATTTAATTTCGTTGATATTTAATATGCCTCACGTTACGTATTAAGACGATTAATAAAACGACAAACAATAAAGACACATAACGGATAAATATAATCCTGCAGGTAGAGAAAGAGAGAGAGTGAGAGATAAATAGTGAAGATTCGTTTATTTAAAAAGTACTGGAAACTTGTTCCTTCTCCTCTTCTCTTTTTTTTTGTCCTTTGAAATTTAGGGGTTGCCAAAAAAGAAATCACCTTGCAAGGGTAATGCGAGTAACATCTACATGTGTGTGTCCTCTGTATATCTAAAATAATATAAGGTGGGGAATCCGGATGACCAGTGTCCAGTAAATATTATGTAAATCAAGCAAGGGCAACTTTTAAGGGATTTATTTATTCAAATGAAGAAGGGATCTTTTCATGGTTCGTGGGAAAGAACGACGGAATCTATTTAACCATCGACGAGAATCGCTCTCTGCGCCATTCAAATGCGAATTTGCGACATTTTTCATTATATCTAACTATTCATGGTTTAAATCGCAATTTCTCAGATAGATCTGCAATGACAATTCTTCGATGCCTATTGCAATTACCAGATGTTTAATATTCCTTGCGACCGTTTCTTTATTTGCATGGATTTTTCTCACAATCCACTATTTCTTGGATACAATAATAACATTTTCTTCAACTGTACCTCGACATCAATTTATCGCTCTTGAGCAGTGAATCGATGTCATCGGCATAATATTTAGATTACGGATTTGTTAACAGTGTTGATATTAACGTTATGGTGGTTATAAAGTGTTAATGTCTAGCAGCCAGTTTAAAGCGTATTAACTATTCATACATCATTTAGTAGTTGGTGTTTGGTATTTAAGACGAGTAGCGACAGAGAGCAACTTACTAGAATACACCCAGCTTTATTTACATATTTATTTCAATCAAATGACATTCATTTAAGCGAGAAACATGTGTTGATTATTATTAATTAAAGAAACGAAAGGGAGCGTTTCTGCCATTCGTTTTTCTTTAATTGAAAATTTCTTTTCATTATTAAAATTAATTAATCAGATAAAATATTTTGAAATTAATCGATACGTTCAAGAAGGATTATGAGTTCGTAAATAAATATTAATTTGATGTAAATTCGGATTTCGAATCGAATTAATTCGATTTTGATCGCCTTTCATTGATGTCACTGATTTTGGATTATTTATGAATAATCTTTTGAGAATTGAGAAACAAGTGATTATGATAAGAGACCAATTAAAAAGAGAAATTTGAAATTGTTTATAAGTTGATTTTATGAAATAAGTTCAAAAGGTCAAATTCTGCACTATTTCCTATTTATTAAGTAAAATCATGATTTTCTAAACGCCATAAAAGTATATTTAAAAAAAAAACGTAATAATAAATAATCTATATGTATATAGTTGTTGATGTTTACTGCATTCGTTCAAAAGATTTTATGGTTTTATTATAACCATGATTATATAACTGTAACTTAACTTGTAACTTAACGTCGTACCGATTGAAAGCAATTTCTTTTATTATTATCATCATTATTATTCATTCTTTCTGTCTATCTTACGTTGCATTACATTGAAGAGTAAACATTTAAGGAGTTGCCTTGGTCGTTTCGTTGGCGAATTGTCGAAGCCGAAAAGGATTATTATTGTCGGAATTGTCGAAATATTTTTGCAATTATTATTAATAACATTAAATTCGTTTCACATTCTTCATGGTATTTGATTATGGCCCCATCTCTTGTTATGTGCTCGGTCTTGGTTTGAGGTCAGGGTCAGCTAAGGTCATTTCCCACGATAGCCACACTCGACATAGCAACTTCAGAGAGAGAGACTACAGTATTATAATACGAGTTTCATGCATAAACATAAAAAAAACTTTTACATTCTTTTGTTTGGTTCTTCTGTCCGACTTTGGCTTCGCTTATAACGGGGAAAACCATCGATAGTTTTACCCAAAACGAAAAAGGATCATCGGAAAAAGAAACCTATGTGTACCACATTCGAGTTGATGCAAAGTGAATTTACAACATCCACCCACACCGTGGAGCGATATGCGTGTGCACAAACAGATGAGACGTAGTAAACGAGTCGCATTTTTTAATACATCGATATTTTACACTTTCTCTCTAGGCACACATACAATAAATCACACTTTTACCCAGATATCGGCGATTTTATCCGTGCCAGACGGTTTTCCTTATTCTTGCAACAAATTTCTGCAATCAATCAACGGTCAGTTAAGTTTGTTCGCGAATAAGAAAAGAGCGAAACAAAAAGAAGATTGACTAGAACCAATTTCGTGTTTTAATTAAAGTTCGCCAGTTTCTCGTCGCTCGCGTTGCTTTTGTTTTCCTCTGGATTTCCATTCTTTTTACTTTTCTTTGTCTTGCATTTCTTTTTCTTCGTTATTAAGATCATCATTTTGTCTCGGACACCCATATATTTATCAATAGGGAATCGATGTGTAGGTACTAACTTGAGATGGGTCTGCACCATGTTCACTTCTTTTATATGGTTACGTTTACTATCTGTAGAGGTATAATACACCATTAATCAGTTATGGTGTGCCTGTCTAAGATCATTTATATGAATTTTGACGTTTGAATTAACATTGATTGCTGCGTTTGGTTTCAAAGTTTCGTTTTATTATTACCTCTTTTTTGTGATTATTATTATTTCCATTTTTATTTCCATCTCACTTAATTCAATCCATGACGTTTACATTATTGTCCTGTCAATTGGTACTCCTCATTTTCTTTTTCGTTCTTTTTCCCGTTTTTCTTGATTTTCTTTCGAAGGAATTTAATGTGCGTCGCGTCACCGATAACGATATCAATAATAACATATCAAGCATTAGTACGTAAGAGAACGTTTTCGTTTATAACATTAATGAGAAACAAAACCGATGTTTTCTGTTAATTCAGCCGTACAAAGAGGACGAGTGCCGCCGTCTCAACCAGCTCTGTCGGCCCTGCCAAATCAATTCCTCAATTCTGCGGACTCCGTGACGACATCGTTAAGTAACCACACATACCTCAGCAGCTACATTTCGTTATTATTAAGGGCAGAGCCGTATCCGACGACTAGATACGGCCAATGCTTGCAACCAAATAATCTAATGGGCATCGAGAATATTTGCGAATTAGCTGCACGACTACTATTTTCCGCCGTGGAATGGGCGCGAAATATACCGTTCTTTCCTGATCTCCAGGTCACGGACCAGGTAAAATTTCAATGAGCAGAAACGAGGAAGAGCGCGTGTCTGAGCGAGTGCGAAAGAATGAGCGAAGAGATGAAATTAAATAAACCACCGCTCTTCCGTAAATAGCTAATAACGTCGAAATCGCGCTATCTTGTTTTACAGGTGGCTTTATTAAGGCTCGTCTGGTCAGAGTTGTTCGTTCTGAATGCGAGCCAATGCTCGATGCCTCTGCACGTAGCGCCGCTAATTGCCGCGGCCGGTCTCCACGCATCGCCGATGTGCGCCGATCGCGTCGTACAATTCATGGATCACATTCGAATATTTCAGGTGAACTATTTTAGCCGACGCACTGGCTAACGAGGACGTTCGTTGGCGAGCAAACAAACGAAATCTATGCTTCTTTTGCAGGAACAAGTGGAAAAACTGAAAGCGCTCCACGTCGACTCGGCCGAGTATTCCTGCCTGAAAGCGATAGTTTTGTTTACGACAGGTAAGCAATTAACGAAATCTGTATTCAATCGTTTCGAGAGAGCGCAAAACGAAAATACGCTCGCTCGTTCTTGCGAAAGTTTACGTCGGATCGTAATGGGAAAGCGGTCGGTCAAAACTTGATTCCGACGAGAGTACCACAACAATGGCATTAAATGTCGCGCGAGTAAGATAGAAACGTGTACGTGATAAATAGCGGCGGCAGATAGTGCCATTGTTGCTCTCGCGATACAGTGCGGTTTAATGTACAGGCAGCGGTTCTAAAACCGTCTTTGCGAGATTCGACGTTTCCCGGAGACAGTTTTTTAAGTAGCAAACTGCGAAATAATAAAACAGTATCAAGCGTTATGAAACAAATGAACATATTTTCGGATGCCTATGCGAAGAATGCGCGACGCCCGAAGTTCTTGCCGCTTACACTTTGAGAAACGCTGGTATATAGTGATACGATGCGCTCGTTACAAGTAGTTTTGCAATACACCGGACCGCCGTGGTCGGCGAACATTCTAACCTATTGTGAGAACGTACTAGAGTATCGTTCAAAAGATGAAAACAGATCCTCATCTGGAGACAATGTTGCACGGACGGAGAGCGACTGATTAAATTTATAATAGGCGTTTAAACTATTTAATAGCGGTATCAGCGACGTTTGACTTTTCATGTTTATCTCACAATGACCGAAAATTCTATGCGAACGGTAGCATCGCGTTTTTCCGCTTAAATCCCGCACACAAAACGCAACTCTTTAACCAAGTTCTTTAATGAAAATCCGTTTGTTGTGATTGTAACGTAACAATGACCGTTTCCTTCTGGACACATCTGACCGCGATTAGATAGATATTAAATAATAATGAAAATAATAACATAAAAAATGAATGGATTCATTGGCGTGTATCTGGCGGTAGCGAAACAATGAAGACCGGAAATCAAAATAAAGCGAATAAATAAATTGAACAAAAAAACGAGAACGAGAAATGATAATAATTGGTATTTGTATAAAGAAAGCAATTATATCACGAATTGTGACGTTGGTGCGCAATAATAGAAAATCACTTATTGGCATGTCGGTTTGCTGGCGAACACCTGCTTCAACTTTGACCTGTGTTCTACCGTTGCCCTTGGACATGACTGAGTCCTCCGGCATATGTCCACGCGTGAAAGAGGAGATTCAACTGCGAAAAGAGCAACAACGAACCGGAACTTAATTATTCATGGAGATTTATGAAAAGAAATGGCTTTTTTATGATCTCCCTTCGTTAATAAAAGAAATCAGCCTGATTAATACAGATACATTGTATCGTGTCTAACGTAATTATTATTAAATTATTAAGTTTCATTACGGGCTGACCAATAAGATTATACTTCTCGCTATCCACATAAAATATATGGAATCTATATAGGATTATGAAAAAAGAGCAAGGAATCTTTTACTTTTATTACTATTACTGTTCCTCTTTTTCTCTTGTTTTCTTTTTCATTCTTCATCATCATTATAACTCTCCAGCGTAGAGACTTTATCCGTAGTAGTAGTACTCTACTACTATATGCAGCGGTTTCCTATAATAGTCGTGTATCTCTCTATCAGAGCGAAAGAGCAAGAAGGAGAGTATGTATGCCATGCACTATGGCAACTTGACTCGGTGCCTAAGGCATACCCTAAGCGTTCGGCGTGACCAGCTCAAGTCACGACCTTTCGTAACCCAACCTGCTCGCATGTTCACAACGTACACACAAAAGTCTCACTCCAACAAAATAACAAAATGTTTATGTGTGTATGTTATGTAGAAGATGATAATTCACTATCCCGAACTAATATAACATCGACTTGACGATGAGGATGAAGAAGGAGAGACAAATATTCTTTCTCTGACTCGTTTTGAGCTAATCACTCAATCAAGCACTTCCTATTCGGTTTTTTTTGTTGCATCGATTTTTGAAATTTCGTAAAACGTCTCGTTGATGACGATGGTGATGATAATAACTGTCTGTGCGTTCGTGTACAATGCAAAACGATCCGGTTTTATCATAGTTAACGAATTGCTTACTTTAGCGATGGTCAAAATGTAAACACTTATTTGAATATAAAATTAAGTGTACGCTCATCCACCACTTGGCCGCTATTTACGTTTTAATTAAATCTACAATATTTTACACATAAAATTACTCTCGGTTTCGCGAGCATTGTTATTTTTTAATTTACATGTAGCGAGAATTTCGCAAAAAACTAAATAGCGAGCATAAAATTAAGAGTTCGCGTTAATCATGTCGGAATATCCTTAAAACATTTCCGGATGCGATTATGTAAAGAGAGCGAGAACCAAGAAAAGAATCGTGGGATTTTCAATGAATCTCTATTTGCTTTGCCTTCACTTCGTGTAATAAATAAATATACTTAAAAGGTAATACGTTTAGCTCTTGCTTGGAAGAGGAATTTGCCACGCTACCTCACTAACGTGAACTAATTCCTTTTAATCTATCGCCTATTTTAGGCTTCTTTTATTCTGTTCGAGATAGAATGTAAGAACAAACGTTTTTTATCGTCTTTATCATCTCATGCGCGCGTTAAAGTGTTATGTATTGCCGCATTTAACTATTTCCTGATTAACGCGCGTAAATTATCAATGGGTTTTGCGCTTATATTAGAGAACAGTTAGTTTAGGCCCTTATTAGATCGCAGATAAGGGCGTAGGTGAGAGAATAGATCGCGAACTGAAACGTAGAAACGTGTGTGGCGCTGTGTGTGCGCCGAAAAGAGAGTTTTAGGTGTAAGGCAATCGAAATAGACCGTTAGCGTAACCCTGTATCCTATTACATGGCCGCCAAATACACAGTGAAACTAGATTAGCGGACCCTTTCCAGTCAGAGGTCAAAACCCAAAAGATAAGGTTTCAATTTAAATTATACACAGCCAGTTATTCAATGCTATCAAAACGCGCCGCCACTACTACTTACCGAACATTTTCGCCGCTGCTCTGTTGCGGATTTTGTTTTGCGTTTATTGCAAAACCCCGCACACCGTCCGCTGGATGGAACACAATTCATACGTATCTGCAACGGAAAAAAAGAAGGAGGTTAGTAGTTTATTTAGGCATGAAACTACCGTAAATTGGATTAAAATAATAAATCATAAAGTAAATATTTTCGTTAAAAGTGAGTGTTAAACTGGACGGTCTGGATTTTAAACCAAAAAAAAAATGTTTGCTTTTGGTCGCCGTGGTCGCTTCGCACGAGGAATTTATTCGTCGCTGCCACTGAAAAGAATGGAAATAAATCGATAACAGTGCCGAAAAAACAGTCGATCCTTGAGGGTAACCGCATCGATATTGCGATACAGCACAAGTAATAAAACATAGTAATAAGTCCCCTTTTATTTCAACAGTCATAATTTGACTTACAATATGTCACTGCATGACTAATATGAGGGATGCGACCTAGCAATCTTTATGCCGCTTTTTTGCTCTTCTCGGCCGAGGGTGAAAAAGTACGGCCGGGCGACAACAGAAAATTCAATCAGTAATAACAAAGTCTTACTGAAAAATTCAATTATTACCCAGTGTGCATGTGCGCTCGTTGCGGTTTTACCTTCTCTCCTTTTCAGTCTTTTCGACTCTCATTTCGTTCATCCACTTTTTAAGTCTATTACCATTTTCGATTCGAAATTAATTTGAATGGATAATTAGACAACTACCGAGGAATAATTAAGTGTTACGCGATGATCCGATATTAACACTTGTACGAATGGGGGAGGGCTGCGAGCCGATTGACGTGAATCAGATTTTATGCACGAATTAATTCGTATCGGCGAATATCGCGTTATAGATTGGAAATATCTCTTGTCAGCAGATATTCGCTGATTTTGATCTGGATTGCAATTTATTTCTTTTTTTTTTATATTGAAATATAACTAAATAACGTTCCGATGCAATTATTATCATTATCGTTCACGATTTTCCGTCATTTATTTGCGTCTCTCGTCGAAACTTTTAAATGAAAATTCCGCTTGATAAATGTAGAATAAAAAAGAAATGAACAAGACGACAGTAATAAAATAATATGGCTGACCTTATAGAAAAGGTTACATTTTAGGGGATAAGTTGTCCCTTATGAACAATAAATTTTAATAATTAACCCTCTATGACCTTTCGTCATCTAAAAGGTAAAAAGTCAATAACAAACATATCGGCATAAGTACAAAGACACACATACACACAGGGAGACATTATTTTTCATTTTCACCCTACATTCGATCTTTCGTTACGTCCAGCTGATTCCGAAAATCCGTTTCTTTCATTCTATTCTCCAAAAAAAAAAAATGGATTCAAATTTTATATAAAAATTATCTCAATATATTTGTCCGCCTTCTCGAAGAAGAATGCTAAATAGTTGCAAGTAAGAATGGCGTAAAATTGTGTTACGAGAGAATAAAAAGAGTCGTCCAGATGTTCGGTGTAATGTACTGTTAAAGACCGACACGAATCTATACAAGAAAAGACGAAAATAATAAACGTTTAACTGACAATAGGTAAAAGCAAACAATTTTTAAGAGGCGTTCGACTCACGTCAATCCGGAGTAAAGAAGAAAAGGTGTAAAAGTTAAGAAAGAAATAAGGAAAAGCCGAAGGAGGAGGACCGATTAAACGAACGTACGTGCATTTTAGGCGACAATCACGTCTTAAAAGACATCGATTATTAAGGATAGATTATGTTCTAGTGAAATTTATTCCTAGCAATTAGTTCTATTTCGGCGACATTTTTCTTGTTATAGTTGTACTTTAGCATCACAGCATGCCTCCACCCCATCAACAACAACAACATAATACAATAGGAAAATGCGGTCTTTGTAGCAATTGTAACACGATTCCCCCGGCTAAAAAGCCACATATCGATGATTATGTGTATTACATGCATTACCAACAAAAAAAAAACCTTTTCACGTCGTTCGATCTGATTAACGATAAAAAGCGAACAGAAACGTCAACATTTCATACTCTTCTCGTGGAACATTTGAATACAGCGCAAAAGATCATCACATCTTAATAAGGACGATGATGGATTATTTGATGTAATAATAGGCGTAATAAACAATAAGTTCGATTATAAGCCCTTGGTCACGTTATCGTACTCGGCGGAGGAAACGCTGAGAGACCCTCGACCTCGTTCGAGATGGCCAAAGTGCCGTTGCTTCGTTTTTTCCATTCCGTTTCGTTCCTATCGCCAATCGATTCTAACCTGATATTATTCGTTAATTCCAAAGTAATCATAATCTCAATCGGTTCCGCGTAGATCTATATGGATGGGTGTGTGTTCTACCGTGTATGCGAGTAACAAGTAACTGGTGAAGCTGGACGACAGCGAAAAGGCGTACCATCGAATCCACGACGATTACGAATCCCCATTGTACCCGTAGCTATTATGCAGGATTTATTGCATTCGTAACACAGTTCGGCGTTGCGATTAACATCTAACGTTTGAGAATGTTTTCGACAATTTGTTTCTAGTAAAAGTTCTTCTACCGTTTCGAATCATTTTTCAAGAGCTTCAATCCGTTTGGTAGCTTCCTAGCGATTTAAATCGCTACAGGGTGGACGATAAATCAATTAGCAGAATCCTCTTCTGCTCTCGATCAAATATAATAAAGATGAACATTTTGTAGATAGTCTTGCAAGACAATTACTTATCGTGCACCCTGTAGACGATTCGGACGGAGGGTTAAATTAAAGCAAAACAAATAGCGTGGCGAATGAAAAAAAAAGAAAAGGTGGAGGGAAAATGATGAAATCGATGATGGTCATCGTCATTGTGATAATTGTGATTACCGGCAGCATCAATTTGAGAATGTAAATTTGATCAGCGATGTTTATTCGTTTTAATTAAGGGATAGGATTTTATTTGCGATAGGAACGCTACCCGGCCCGACGATCGAAATTTATGTCAAATACCTGAAATGCCGCTGTAATTATCACTTATTGATGTACAATTATAAATGACATTGAACCTATTTGTCATTGCATTGTTCGCGTACATGTTTCATTTTAATTGTACAGGGTAAATTTGATATATATATATTCGTATGGCAATAAAATCGATTTTGATAAATGGCTTTGTAATTAAATAATATCCAGGATCGGCGATAGATAACGGCGGTGAAAAAATGAATGGAAAAAGGCTAAACGCGTTAAATCATTCGGCATTATTAATAACATTAATGACATAGGTATGGGAATGCGCGTCTTGAAGTGACACTGACCTTAGGAATTGACCCTGCTCCTAAATCTTCCGCAGTTCTACGTTTGAAGTAAATGGCTGATTGATTCAGCGCTTCTTCTTCTGCTTCTTTCTTTTTTTTTGTTTTTCACGTCCGTTGGCTTTTCTTTTTTCGACTTCGTTCTCTCCACTTTCTTGCCCGATTCTTTTAGCGAAGTGCGAATAAATCACAATGAAATAGTGCGGCGGTTTGTTTTGGGGTGCATAACAAAGTAGACCGTTTTTTATGCACTGATTTCTTTTAACATTTGTCCGCGACACGATTCATCTTGAATTTATCTTATCTTAATGCTTATAATGTTACTATTTTACACCTTACTTTCTCCTGCGCTTTTATCAAATGTCATTACTTTTAAATTTTAGATTTTCTCTTACAAATTTTCTTTACAAGATACGCAGATACCTTGCCTATGGATTTGCAAATCGTGCGTGGGTTAGTCATTTTTAATTTTGCTTTTGTCATGATAAATTCCAAGACATCTAGAACAATATCTTTAACGATGGAAATAAACTAATTGCGAAATAAATGAGACAAATAAATAAGCAATTATAACGATGTCCGTATCAAAATTATAAGGGAATAGCATTAAAACAAAGTATTACATATAACATGTACTCGTACGAAACGAACATAAAGGCCTATTATCTTAATAACTCGTTTAATTATAGAAATTACAGTCGACCAGTTAATAATAATAAAATAATTATTTCTTGTTACCAACATCTTCGAGTGAAAAGCGAAGAAATAGAATTGCTCGTACATTATCGTTAATATATGATAAAATAATAATTGTTTATAATAATTTCGCTCCGCCATCAACAACATCACCTCCATTCTACCGATCCATTGTTAAAGTGAACGAAGGAACGGAGTTTCATAAAAGACTTAAAAATATTCTCTTCACTTCTTCACAAATTCTTTTTCTTCTCGAAATAAAATAACGTTGTTAACGGAGCAATTTGTTTTGTTCTATTTATCTTTTGACCTTAAACTGTGACCCTTTATTCAATTTAAAAGCAATCTTAAAAAGAAACGAATTTCATAAAAATAATAATAAGTAGATGAGTGAGAGAGATCTAGAGATACAGCGACAGAGGCAACTCGTTTCTTTTCATTTTCTGGTTTGTTCCCTTTAATCTTGAAACGTTTAGAGACGAATAAAAAAGGGGGTTAATATAGAACAACACGAAATGAAAGGCTAAATAAATAATTCAGGTGAAGAAATGTTGCATTTTAAATACGACGATAACGGCGATGGCCGTTGTTCATCAAAGCGACGTATTGTGGATGTTAAGTAAGTAAAAGCTTGGTTAAAAAGTGTTAAATGAATGAGAAGATGGAGTAGTAATAATTGTCGCTTAATAAACACATTTAATTTGAAACGCTATTTGTTTTCATATGCAACGTTTTTATTCTCTACGTCAAGTGGCACGTGTCTTTCTTAAAAAAGGGCACAGGTCATTTTTTTCATTACGTTTATGTGTATTTATGTTTGTTAACAAATAAATTTTTATTGTCGCTCACATTTCTTTGCTTTCTGCCCGTTACATCGTATGAATTTTCTAAAGTGGTAAATTGAAACTTCAATCCAACGAAAACCAAAACGAAGAGAGATTTAATTAAGTCGAATACTAAAAAATAATAATTTTTCGAAGGGAAAGGAAGAAGAAGGATCAAATCAAATACTTTTTAATAATAATAATGAGTGGAATGAAATCAGTTTCCGTCACATGTATCAAATGGCAACAGTACATTGCGAATAGTGCAGAGTGTCACCGTGACAGATTATTCACCCTCTAAAAATTGTAGTTTTGCTTAGGGCGACATCCCTAAAAATTAAAAGCCGCAGATTTGCTGTGTGCTGTTACAAGAGGAAAGGGAGCAGAGTAAAAAAGGCACACCCTCACCCCTTCAACCCCATCACGATAGATAACGTACCGCATAAAAGGAGCTTGTCTAAAAATAAAATAAAATCGTATCAAATAAAAAAAAGACAGAATAGGAAACGAGAAAGAGATGGAAAGTGAAGATTTGAAAGGAACGATAGAAAGTCGGAGTAAAAAATTAAATGGAAATTAAATTGACAACTGATTAAATGTACTTTAGTTAACACCATTTGATATATTCGCATCTCGGATATAAGTTCTTATCCTTAACACGTGCACGCTTCGTCTTTTAACGAAAGGCCCTTTTTCACACCAGAATCCATCAACAATCAGATCAAATTTCTTGGTTTGTTTTGTTCACTTCGAGACTTAGAGGCAATGTTTAACGGACCGTCAACTAAAATCTGATTTGTCTATTTTGATATACATATTGGTTTTTTGGTTCGCACATCGAAATAGAAGTCTAGAGGAATCTGAAATTGATGTCGATGAAAATAAAAAAGAAAGTGACTTTCACGTGTTATTAAAATTAAATAAAAACATAATAAATTGCAGAAATTGCATAAATTATTTCACGAAACGTACAACAACGATGGAAATCATTTTCATTTCCATTTTCTTGAAAATAATATTGTCCCGGAATTGTAAAACTTTTATTTTATAATAACGTCTTTCTCTCTTTTTGCGTGGCCGTTTGAAAATGTAGCCTTAAGAAAACTAGTAAGGCAACTCGTCCACCTCTTGAAACCTGCTTGACCCGGCATTCTTTTTATTTAAAGGTAACTTCCTAGAGGCTAGCGAAGATGTTCAATTTACTGTACGCCACATTCAGTAATTTCCACGTAATAGTTTACTTATATTACCATTAAAAATTATATAATATATTAATTATCTTAACCGGAAGGCACATGCAATTTAATTATTATTACTGTTAAGATCTCATTAAGTTTTTTTATTTCGTTTTATGAATGATTCTTATTAGATTTTCGAATAAAAAGAAAGCATTTTTTGCAAATAAGATAAAAATAAATGCACATTATCGCTCGAGTGTGTTTAAGATTCTTTTGCGTTACGAACGATCGCATCTCATCGCTTCTTCATCTTTTCTAACCAAAACATCTTATCTAAATAGAAATACATTTTAATGCTTCTTATATGTATATTTCCAAATGCGATCCGATTAACTTACAACTTAATATTTAATCTCTTTCTTTCATCTCGGTTCTCGCTTCGGTCCCTTTTTAAAGGGTCTTCTATTGAAAAAAAGGCGATGTTTACAAACATTTTTTAGAATTCTATTCTCTTTTCCATAAATTTAATGGCATTGAAAGTTTATTATTACTTTTAACGATTAATTGAACGAAATCTATAATATAACATGAAGTGATGTAATTAATTAATTAAGGACAATGTTATTATCATTATGAGTAAAAAGATGAGAAGAATGTAGCGCACATCAAAGCAAAAAAAATGCGTTGCTTTATTCATTTAGATACATATTGCACAAGAACAATTAAAGGCAAGTGTTACTTTATAATTTCTCATGTAATTACAAATGTAGCAAACTTTAATTGTTGAATAAGACGAGAGAATAAAAGGGCGAAGCCGGAGGAGCGAAAGAGAAAAATACAGCAGCTGTATAACAAAGAATGATAATAACAAATAAAGCATTAAGAAAAAAAAAGCCGCGAAATTACATAATATTCCATTAAGTGCTCGTTAAAGATTCTAAAAATAAATACACTTATAACAATATCTTTTAATACGTTTAGATGGATCATTTAATTAGGACACATTCCTCCTTATTAATCGTTATTAACAGTTATCACGTGAACAATTAAACCGTTTTCTTTTTGTCCCCATTGAATTCTTACATTCGTTTCTGTGCAATAAATTGATGATTAGTTAGAGCACCTTCTATAAAAGTCGGAGGAGGATTATAAAATGTAACAACATTTCTCTAAAATATGATTTTATTTTTTTCTTAATTTGATTCAGTCTTTCTGATACCTGATTATTATATGTTACCCCCCAGGGATCAGCAAATTAACTAATTTATCATCTGCTATGTAAGGTTCATAATTCTTTGATTTAAAAAAACAATCGTCGAACATTGTGGAAGAGGAAACCAGAAAATGCAAAAAGTTTTTTATTTTAATGCAGTTTTGCAGTTTTGTTTGGATTGTTGTTATTGTGGAAATATGCTGGAAACAGAATTAAAAAACGTACCCTTTCATATTTTTTTTCTTCTTCGTTACCGTTTCTGCGGTAATTTATTTAATTCGAGTCTAATTTAGGTTGGCAAAGTTTTGAAAACCATTAAAAAAGGGGGTGCATCTAATGAATGATAACTTGAAATGTACCGCAGCAGTTAGTTAAATTTCGAAACTCTTAAGAATATCCCTAACTCAATGTATTTAAGTTACTTTTGTATCAATTAAATATCCTCATTGTTTATTTGAATAATAAACAAATTTATTAATTCAAAAATAAAGATAAATATATCTACTTTTTACCCTTTTCTTATTCTTCTGAAACATCTTCATCCTATTTCCCTTTTTTTTTTCTTTTACAATTCAAACCGAATTAGAACGTTTTTAGTGAGAAAGGAAACTTTACGATTTCTTACAAGTAATATAAAGTTTGTGACAGCAATGAAAATCTCTTATATTAACAAGTTTTAATTAGTCTTATTGTAATTTAAAATTGATGAACACGAATTTACATAACCGACCATGTTTTATTAATTATGACGAAAAGTTTTCAAAGTGGCCATTATTTTCTCGAATTTATGTTTATCTTCCAATTACAATATCCACTAATTTGCCCACTACTTAAGAATATCGTCGTAAAATGCACCCGGAATATAATTTAATAAGATCAAATTAATGATTTTAATTAAAATCGTTAAAAATTTCGTAATCGTTTCATCGATCCCAATTATGACGGCAATAATGAGAACGACGTTTAATTAACGAAGAGTACGACTGATTTGGCTTGTTTGTTTCTCCGTTTGATTACAGATGCCTGCGGATTAAGCGACGTGGCCCACATAGAGTCGATACAGGAGAAGTCGCAGTGCGCCCTCGAAGAGTACTGCCGATCTCAATATCCCAATCAGCCGACGCGTTTCGGCAAATTGTTGTTGAGATTGCCAAGTTTGCGGACCGTCAGTTCGGCGGTCATCGAGCAACTGTTCTTCGTTAGGCTCGTCGGCAAAACACCGATCGAAACACTTATTAGAGATATGCTCCTCTCGGGTAGTTCATTTTCATGGCCGTACATGTGATACTTGAAACTGTACTAGGCTCGCTAGTCAAATGAATTTATTATGAAAATACAAATTAATACGAATCACATAGACCATACTTATAGAGATTTGCGTAAATGGTACCTATTAAAGAAATTTTATTCGCGAATTAAATTTATTGATTATTAAGCAATTATTTGCTGGCGGATTTAATTGGATTCGATCTGTTCTGTTATCTTCCTTGTTTTAAAATAAACTTCGGGTGATTGTGACGTTATCATTATTTTTATTGATACATTTTTTAGTAAATTACCACAAATATTGACGTTACGAAATTATTGTTTCAAAAAACCGGTGATCTTTTGCGATGAACTGTATTCCTTATCAGCTCGTTTTCTTTTACTCATCTTGAAACGTTATTTGGATCTCATTTAAGCTTGCCAGAAAATAATTAATTTTTTTATATCATGTATAAACCCAGTTTCCTGTTGACTATTTAATTTCAAAACGACGCTGTTGTTTTTTTTTGCTATTTTGCTATTTAGTTAATAATTAAAAATATTCATCAAATTCATTGCGAAAACAAATTATAAGTATGATGCAAAAGTGTACATATCAAAACCATCTTAATTTAACGACTATAATCAAAAGCAAATTTTTTAAAATTAATGACATGTTATTAAGAATGTAGGTTAAATAATTTGTTCCTTTATTATATAGGGTGTTTCATAAGTAAGGTAAAGTATTTAATGGATTCGAGTCATATCCATTGCGATAAACAGGTATTTCGTTCGATTAATCAAAATCACGCCAATCTGCATTTCCTTGCCATCTTTCTTACTGATTCAAATACTTTACGTTACTTAGAAGACAAACTTCATTTTGTTTTTCGTACAAGGTGGTTCAAAATTATGTGTTTGTAAATTTTTTAATGTAATCGTCTTGTATTAAACCAAATTTAAAAAAAAAGTTAAACTAAATACCAAAAGAAATGTTAATTAAAACACTAAAAATTAGAACGCGAAAGAGTGAAACGGTAAGTGAATAATAATACGATTCATCCTGTATATTTATAGATATAGATCTGTAAACATTATAAATATATACAAAGAGATTAATTAATTAAGGATATTTGTAAATTTTGTAAATAATAGCATAGGAAATAAATTAGGGGGTGCTCGAATTTAAAAAATTATATTCTCGGATAACAACTGTTGTTAATAATTTGAGCTCCTATCAAACAAATATTCGTGAACTTTTTAACTCACTTAAGTTTTTTTTTGTGTATTTTGATTCACACTTTTTCTTCTAATTATTATTATTAATTGTGTTAAATATATATATATGTTTGTCTCCCTGATTTATACAACTTGCCAGTGTTCAATTTATTAATTATTATTATTTTGTTTAAATATATTTGGTTTTGTACTTGTTATTAAGTTGTTATTATTAATTGTTAATATATTTTAACTGTATTTATCAATATGAAGAGAAGCAAAATGAGGGTGATGATGTAATAAAAAAATCCTTTTTATAATGAATGTGTAAATATAGCAAAGGATAAGTACGTAAAACGATGACCGATTTTAATCTAATGCAAATATAAAAATATTTATGAAACCGAACATCATTTGGTAAAATTGTAAACAAATTCACTTAAAAAGTACTTAGAATTTTTATAAGGACATTAGATTACACTTAAGTCCTTGCGTATAATCCTAAATTGAAGCGACACTTAATAACTCAAAGAAAAATTGACTAAATTTCATATATTTTAATTAAATACTTAATAATAAATTAAGGGTTATACGTAAAATCAAAAATCGTTTCGGTCAATATTCAATTAAAATTCGATTTATTTGAAACAAAACTGTATATGATTAAAGACAAAATACCAAAACATTATAATTTTATTTTATAATAAAATTTTTAAAAAACCACTAAAATTATAAAAAAAAATATATGTTTTATGTAACGTTTTTTGGCTTAAGAGGCCAGTGCCAATGCCAATAAGTAATAATTGTAGTTTTTAATATATTTAAATTTGACGAAAGAAAGACATGAACGTTATTAAAAAAAGACAGGTAAAATATTTAATATTAAAGAGACGAAAATTACGTTTTAAACTATATACATACATGTTTGTAAGTAATAATTTGTAAATAATTATAAAAATAATAAATAAAAAGAAAGCAAATTTAATGTATTTCGTGTATGATTTGATGAAAACCTTCTCATCCATTACTTAAACAACCAAACTCAAAGCATCCTGGAAAGCAAATTCTCGAAATTAATTTCAGATAATCCCATTAGGCGTCACATATTTCAGGCTGTCTTGCATGCAAAATTCTAAAATTAATGCACTTTAAACGCATCTGGTTGAAATTTACCATCATTATCATAATAATATTCTTCTAATCAGAGAATCTAATACAAAGTATTGTAATAAAAGAAGGTCGTTAAATTAAATAGAATTCCATAAGCGATATTGAACGAAAAACGTGTACTTCTATATAAAGGATTATTAAAGAATGAAAATGAATTTTATTGGCAAAGAATGGACGATTCAATGCCAAGTAATTCACATCTGACATTATTGCACTACCATTGTAGGTCAAGATTAATAAAAGAAAAATGTTCGTCGAAATTGCGAGGAGTAATTCCAATCATAACGAGTCCAAATAATTCAGTGCTAAAACGGATTTCGTTTAAAACTTTAAAAATAGACTTCAACTCATAAAAAGTCGAATAGCTGACGGCGAATACATAAAAAAAAACTTTCATTAGCTAAATAGTTTGGTACATGACGAAAGGTTAAGACTTATTTTTAGTCTTTCAATGTTTGACATTAATTTATATGATTGAGTTACTTTTAGATTGCAACGATGCAATTTAAATTCTATAGACATCAGTATATCAGTCTGACTATTCATGAAATTTCTTTTACTCTTAATTACACCATTCTTTATCTAAATAAATAACCGGCAAAAAGAGTCAACTCTACCACGGTACAGAAAATAATTTCTTCCCCTTTATCTCTTCTCCACCTCCTTACGCTTTTTGTCTTTTCCTCTCGGGCTTTTTTCGCAACTGGATCACGTATTCTTCTCTTTTCATCATTTCCATTTCTTATTCTTACTTGTTTTCAAACAAAGTTTATTCGTTAAAAGTATATTGGACCCAATACAAATGGAAGGTTGATTATGAAAATTTTTGTCCCAGGTGTTGGTATAATCTTAATGACGTGCACTTAGTAACTATGAACCATCTGCATGAAAGTCTTGCTTTAAGTGCAAAGTTTCTAAATAATAATAAACAATTTACAATGCGTAATTATCGCAAAATATTCCACGAAATGGTTTAATTAATTTGTCATCAGTTTAATAAATCATCAATTTTTTAACAATTAAAATTAGTCAATACTCGATTCGTTTGCGCATTGTTTAATTAATCGCAATATTGATATAGATCAAATTTAGATTCAATTCCTTATAATAATGCAATTTCATCTGCAAGGGGTTGCCAATTAATGAGGTCTCTTTGAGTATTTTACGCGAAGATGTTCAAAAACTTCCCGTCTTCAAAAATATATTCTTTTAAATGTTATGACAGTTCTAATTAGACGGTGGAAAGTTATGCATGGTTTAAAAGCATCCACATATAAGGGGGGACCACAGAAATTTTATTTTCTACCATTCAAGAAGGTTTCACTCTTACATTTTTTCCGTAAGTGTCATACAGTTATGAGTAATTTCAATATGATAGGGGATCTCGGTAATTCGATTTAGGGCGTTCGAACTAATTAAATAGAGTGGTCCCAAAAAGTTGGCACCGTCACTTAATTGCATCTTTTTGTCCGACGTCTCTTCCTTCACGAACGAATAAATTTAATGAATACAAATGAATGTCAATGGATAGTGACGAAGTACATTAAAAGGTATTCGACGAAGGCGACGTCGTGCAAAATCAATCTCTTGGACCGGAATAAAAAAGAAGGTGCACAAAAAAAAGGTATGAAAAGGGGGGATCTTGGTTAACAGATGTGGGCGTAACTATTGACACATTTCGATTGACCAATCCGAACAGGTCAGTACGTAGTCATAGTAACGATCTTTTGTCTAAGTATTCTAAAGTTGGTACCAATTTCCCATAAAATTACCTTCTTTTTAACGTGCCAACATAAGGACGAAGGCGATAAAAAGGAGAAAAGGAAGATGGAAGGAGACGAGAGGATCAGGAGGAAACGGAATTAGGAACAGCTTCTAGCACTGACAGTGCAGATTTATTACTTGTCCATCTGATTACAAAGGTTACACGTCCTGATAAGCGTTCCTTCCTTGTTCCCGTTTTTTTGTTACTCGGCGAGATTTTATTCATCAAAGAATTAACTCTTTCTCATGCGTCATTTTCTTCTTCCTATAGATTTTTTATCCTTTCTATACGTTAACATCTGATAAACTCACTCGTTATTGATTATGTTCACGGTTTATTAGACTTTGATTGCGTGTAACGTGTAATTCCAACGTAATATCCAATTAATTGAAAATTACAAATTTAATACTTAATTATAATTACAATCTCATACGCAAACATAAATTTTGTTAGAGAAGTACAATCTATTTATGAATAATCAATTTGAAACTACCTATTATTATACAGTGTGTTCAAATTTATATTAACTAATCCATTCATTTCCCATATAGGTACGATTATCAATCATTCGAGCAAACTTACAAGGAAAAGAAGTCAAACTCCTTTATTTCCTGCGCCTCGCCTCACCAATATATTCCATTCTATTCATCAAACGTCAATAATATTCTTTTCTTAAAGTACAAGAAGGTATGAAATAATCATTTTGCATTTGAATATGCTATTGTTAATAACAAAAAGGTGAGTTTGAATACGAGACGAAGAAGAAAAAAGGCTAAGTATTTATGTTATTTCGTTTATATTTTATATTCTTCATGATATTTGATTAAGAGCACATACTGCGAAAAAGTGTCTTTTTACATTTGTAAACAAGGCAAAATGAAAACTGTCAATCATAACGAACGCCATTCTTTGTATAAGGGTCAAAAGTTTATATAGATAAAAAGTTCATTTCCTCTTTTTTTTTTAAATAAAATGAAATAACACGTTTTCTGTACTCGTTGATGTACATTTTAAAATAAAATGTCCTTTTTTTATACAAAATGTAACATAATAATAAACGGATCTTTTGTAAGTTGCACAACAAAAAAAAAACGAAACATCCTATACAAGTAGAAATACAATAATGGGAATATTAAAATTATTGATTTTAGTTTTTCTTTGTGTTACATTTACAGATTACAAGATGTTGCTGGTTCCTTATTTTTGATTGAAAACGTATGTTCGAATCATTGATCTTGTACTGGGCATTAATATAAAAACCGCGCTGTATAGAGAATAAGTTAATTTATTACATGCCCTTCTTTCAAGACATTTATTACACACCAATTTATATTTTTAGATTTACACATCAAAATAATCAATTTTAATTATATCCTAGAGAAATACAATGAAATGTAGAAATCGTAAATTTTCTACTCTTGCACTATTATCTGCCATCGGTCTTCCTATTTCATTCATTCACTCGAAGAAATCATTTAGAACCATTAGTCGGTTAATAGATTACAGTTGTAAGAATAATAATAAACATTTTATTCTATAGGTATCCTGTGAAATTGTTACAAATTCCTTATTGTAAACATTGAACGATTGAATAGAAAACCATTAGCAAAAATATCATTAGTAATGTTATTATTTGTAAAGGTGTGTGCGTTAAAATGAAGATAAATGAAAAAGTAAAATGAAAATACGTTAAACGTTTCAAAAGAATTAACCAAACGGACTGCAAAATAAAAATGCGATATCTTTAATGGACAAATATATAAATATTTTTATCCTGATTAAGAAAACGTAAGTTAGAAAAAGGGAATTTAATGTGACATCCACTAAATAAAGGGAGCGAGGGAAAAAGAGGAATCAACGTTTTTTTTCGTTCTGCTTTTTCATTCTTTTTCGCCTATTTATTTTAAGAAATCCAAATGAAAATTGACAGAGATTTTTTTATGTTAGGGAGTGTGCACTACAAATTGCCAAGTGTCAACGTATAAAGTCTTTTCATTGTAAGCAATTTATTGGAATTGAAAAAGTATGTATTTTGCAGAAGAAAGAGAAGGAAAGAAAAAGTGAGGAAAAGTAAAAGTCCTTTAGGGAATTGATCATCCATATCCTAAAGATTATTATTATCGTTGGCATTAAAATGCGTCAATTCAATCATAAAATTATATTAAGTTATTTATAAAAACAATTTCATTTAAACTAATAATAACAATAACAACGAATGTAAAAGAGGATGCGATTTAAAAGAAAAAGTGCGTATTGTACAATGCAACATATTCTTTTTAATTATCTCTTCCGACTTGAACGACTTTAAGTGACGGTTACATTACATTAAGATCATTATTCTTCTTTTCTTCGGGGTATAATACATTAACGGGCACATAAAAATTGCCAATTAAAAAAGTAATTTAACAAAAAAAAAAAGAAGTTATCTTCCTCGTCTTCGTAAACATGTTGATTACTTCTTGAAAAGAAAAAAAAATTCACTTAATAAATCACTTTTGTGTTTCAGCATGGTGATAATGTATATTAAAATTATCCGTTCCGAATGGAAAATTAGCGGTTATTGTTAATAGAACCTGAGGGATTTATTTTTAATATTTTGTAAGTGAATAAAATGATTCCAAATCGTTTAAAGTTAATATGTATATAAATCTGAAAATGGGAATGAATGGAATTGAACGAATGACGCAATCTTAATGTGTCATATAAAATAATTTCAATCTCTAATAAGAATTGACCTCTAATTGACTTCAATAATGTTTCTTAAACAAGACCAATTTCATAAATTACATGTTATGCACATGTAACTAAAATTAAAACTGGCGCCGTATACGTATTTATGTGTCCATACATAAATGTTATATTGTGCCTTTTAGTATTTTACATGCACAAGGATTATTATTGAATTAATATATGTGGTTTATTTTGTTATGGGTACATCTGCATACATTTATCAGTTCATTCCATAGAGCGTTTCTAATAATTTATTAAAATAATAATTATTGATTTATTTCGTTGATTTAATACCATGCGGGTTTCATAAAAATTCATTAAAAACTTTTTAAACAGTCTTCCTTAAACATCCATTCTATGCAAATGCGTGTCTATTTTTAAAATGATAAAAACGCAATAATTAAGTATTGCGCCAGAATGGATTTAACATCAAATGATGGCAGATGAAAGATGACCGAGCATAGGAAATTAGCAATATGTAAGGGAAAAGTGTTATTAAAGTACTTAGTGAAGTTATAAACCGCAAGTTCTTAAAATCTTATTAATTATTCATATTATAAAAGCAATTTTAACAAAAGGTCGTCGTCAAATCAAAAATTTAAATGCGATTAATTATTAATGAACTATTTACTAATCCTTCTCCGCAACCATTTATAGAGACATTATATTGAAAGAGAATTGATAATTAACTTTTTGGAGACGTACTTAGAAAAAAGCTAGAATTATTTTATCCATATACGTGCATGAAATCCAGCAACCTTGCATACATACTTCGTGAAATCATTGTAAAGAATAAGCGAGAGTAATTATTGATAAAATTTTATTTTAATAATAAGAAAATGTGATAATTGCGAAAATAAATATACAAATATGTGTTATGTCTTGGACCTTTTACTTTTCACTGTTCCTTTCCTCTTATACTTCCGTTTGCGTTTATTTTGGGTTTTTGATTTCGAAGCGCGTTTTGATGGATAATCACATTCTTCATAACTTTGATCATCAATATTAGAAAAATTACTACTTTGCTTGGATGCGATTTTATCACACTCTTTCTTAAACTTCGTTGTAACAGCTAAAAGAGCGTCGCCAAATTTTTGAAAGTTTGCCTTTGTTACATACTGGATATTTAAAAATTCTTCTTTAGTTGCTGGCAAAGATTCTGCCATGTTTTTAATAGCAGACAAATTCATTATTGAAGACATGGTAACACCACGGGCAACAGCAAGATTTCTGCATACATCCAGCAAGTCTTCATGACATTTCACTTTTAATTTTGTAATCTCGCGATTATCTGTTACATCAGATTCTTTACTAGTTGTAGGCACATCAGTGGTAATCTTTAAACTATTAAAGCCAGTTTTCTCGACAGCTAATTCCACAGAATCTGAAAGAAAATTAAATCAGTTTGGAAAACTAACTTCGATGGAACACTTACATTCATTGGTACCAAGAAGATTAAAATTTGGACCAGGTTTTATATATACAATTGGGAAATCGCCGTTATACGTACAGAAATCGGTTAAAATTTTCCTAAATATTAGTTCTCTTAGAACTCTTTGTATATTGATTATCGACATATTTGACCCTTTCCCATAGTTCACACATTTGTCGTGCCCTTTCTCTAATAATTTCTTAAGCTTTGTTCCTTTATACACTTCAGCTACATGAAGCATAGTAACATTTTCTTTAGCAGATAAAGCTTTAACTATTATTCCCAATTCTTTGGATTCCTTCGTCAAGTTTTTCATTTCAATATTTTCTACATTCATACAATTGTCACATGCAGTCTCTTTATTTTCAATGCATAGCTTCCTGTCAAAAGTTTCGCCCAAATGCATCAATTGTAAATATCTGCGGCAATCAGTTTTATTCTCACAAAATGCAGCCATTTGTTTTAAATTATTAAAATGGCCCTCGAGTGTCGTTTTTGAACTTTTCCTATCAAGCTTCATCAACTTTTGTAATCGAACGACATCGGAATAGTTGTAGAATAAGTATGAGTATGATAACAACCCATCGCGACCAGCGCGGCCTGATTCTTGATAAAATGCCTCCACTGATTTTGGCACAGAGTTATGAATTACATATCGAACATCCGGTTTATCAATGCCCATTCCAAAAGCTATTGTTGCTACAATAACATTAAATGTATCCTGCATCCATCCTCTTTGAATCTTTTCGCGCTGTAAATCGGTCATACCTAAAATGGAACTTAGCGTTATGGAAGTTAAATTTCAAAGTTTACATCTGGAATACCTGCATGATATGCTTGTGCTTTAATACCCAAAAAACACAAATCTTTTGCTAATGTATCACATTCTGCTCTACACAAACAATAAATTATGCCAGATTGTTTATAAAATTTACTTTTAATTAAGTCTGCTATACGCGGGACAATATCTTTATTGACCTTAGGAAACACTTGATATTTAATGTTTGGTCGATTAAAACTTCTTATAAATATCTTGATGTTTTTTAGTTTCAATATACTTAGAACGTCGGCTTGTACGATTTTTGTGGCAGTAGCCGTTAGACACATTATCGGAACTCCTGGATAGTCCTTCCTCAGGCATGATAATTTTTTATAATCAGGCCTAAAATTTCGCTTACATAATATATAAATGCATGTGGTAAAACAAATCCATACCGAAAGTCGTGTCCCCATTGTGATAAGCAATGAACTTCGTCAATAACAAAACGCGAAATTTTCTCTCTGAGATGTAACGATTTAAGTACGTCTTGCACTTTTTGCGAAGCTACTATTTTCTCTGGTGTTAAATACAGTAGTTTTAAAAGAGGTTCGTGCATTTGTAATTTGACAAGAATTTGTTCTATATCAGTCTTCTTCACATCAGAGCACAAATGAGCAGCAGGTATCTGATGAAAGAAGTTGATTAGTTCTTTTTTGTATTAAACCTTATTAACTAACTCACATCTAAGGCAGTTAATTTATCAACTTGATCAGATATTAAGGCTCTAAGCGGAGATATTACGATTGTAACACCTGGTGTCAACAAAGATGGTAATTGATAACATAAACTTTTCCCACCTCCAGTAGGCATCAATACAAAACAATCATGTTGAGATAAAGATGCATTGATGATTTCTTCTTGATGTGGCCTGAAATGTTTTAAGCCAAATTTTGCTGTTAATAATTCTTGTAATACCTCAGTAAATGGATAGCTTTGTTGAAATTCAGCTAAAAAACAATTTTAAATAAATATTTGAAGAACGTACAAAGTTACGTGAAGTACCTGTATTATCCATACGGTTTTCTAGTTTTCTATTTTGAGTAAGACCTTGTGATGCTGTATCACATAAGAAAGAATAATTTAGGTCCGTAGATTTTGTATATTCAAGAGGGTCATTGAAATTCTTCTCAATACTTAATTTCTCATTACTTTCTTTTGAGTATTCTGTTTCTGGTGAGTCTGTAAATTATAGTTTATCATTTTAAACTGTAATTAAATTTGTTTGCAGAATTACATGTTTTAGAGTCATCATTTTCCCAATTAATTTCTTTGAGCCATTCCTTTTCTTGCTCAAATAATAAATACTCTTCTTCTGATAATTTACTAGCATTTTTAGTATCTTCATCCAGTTCATATTCTGTCTTCCATTCCTTACCATCAAAGTCAATTGCACTCTCATGTTTAAAGCTGTTATCATTGAAATCGCAAATGAAATTGGCCTCATTTATATCTTCTGTAATACTAGCAGATTTGTCCTGACTGTTCTGCACTTCATTACTCTGAGATGCATATTTGGAACATAATAAATCAATCTTCCCTATGTCCAATTCTTCTGTTAATGATTTTGAACATGTAGCTTTAGTCCTAATCATTGTATCTTCTATAGATAATCTTATTTCAACATTATCTTCAATATTTTGCTCGAAAGCCTTTTTTGATGAAGATTTTGTACTTAACAGATTCCTTCTAGATTGTTTTCCCTGAGATCTAGAATTAGATTTGTTTAAAGCTGAATCGTCAGTTATTTTCACTGGTGTCGTATTAATTTGTTCAGATTGTTCAACAGTTTCCTTGTCATCTTCAGCAGGCACATTATTTGTGCCTTTCTTATAAGTTTTGAAACAGAAACGATTATCTTTAGGTATATCCTTCCTATAAATAAATATATCCTCCATCGCTTTAAATAAAAGTCAGTTATGAAAAAGTATTAAAATGCACATTATTGACAAACATTTAAATTATTTAATTGGAAGTTTATAAAACATGTTGACATAATGACAAAAATGAGAAAACTGCTAACTATAGCCATCTACTTGAGATATTCTTAAGCTTTGGTTCAGCACTTAAGACACGTCTTCAGCTCTGGTAGTTATTATTCAAATATTTAAATTTATTATTTACACAATAAATCATAATTTATTTGTTTTTTTATCCCCCGAGAAACAAATTGTTACTGATACTAATTGTTACATTTCATCTAATAGTAGAATTTTCTGTTTAATAAATTTAATTACATTCCAAGAATAAGAATATATTTTTTGCTATTAATTCCACCCTTTAATTAATTAAAAGCAATCGCGATAGAGTTATTTAAATTTACGTTATTCTAATAATTACGTTTCATTTACTTTCATTTAAAATAGGTGAATGTTAGACTAAGAGGAAAGCAATATAGTTGCTGAAACTCAACAAATAAATTTGGGTAATGTTTTAATATTGTATGCAATTGTGCCAAAAAGTCCTTAAACTGGGAAATAAAATAAATTCAAAATGTCTACAACTTATAGATAACGTAATCATGTTGATTGAATATCTTGTAGTAAGAAATATTGATGATAAGAAATAAAAATCAGAATTACAAACATTTTATAAGTGTAAACACACATACATCATTCGATAATTCTTAATCGTTGGTCTCGGGTGCAGAATGATTTAATTATACTAGAGAGTTGAATATGTTTTCGTTTTAGTGTTTATCTAAACAATTTGCCAGATATATTTTAGTTCCTCGTCATATTGTTTCTTTTGCAATAAGTCTCTTTTTCAGCAAGATGCAAAACACGGACACTAATTTCGCTTCCATGTAAGTAATAAATAAATTCCATAAAGTATTAATTCATTTACTTAATGCAGCGCTAAAAACTATGGATCAATTACCGAAAATAATAAAGGGAATACGCACTTAATGTCACCTAGAAGAATATATTGTGTCCATGGAAAACCTAGTTCTGGTTGCTGTAAGGTTTTAGAAGGAGAAATAATCGAAATTGGAAGTAAAGATATTGATCTACCGGATAATACAAAGGAAAATTTGGATGCAACAAATTTAAGTACGTTTATCATTTCTAAAAGATACTATCAAGACATTTATATAATCATTATGCATTTTTAGTAAACAAACATTGCCATAAATCCCGAACAGATGCCATAGACAAAAAGGCAAGAAGGAAATTATTAATTGCAAGTTTTCTTTGCGTTATTTTTATGCTAGGAGAAATCATTGGTAAACAAAATTGATAGAGATTAATATTGTAATAACATTTCGATATTTTTAGGTGGATACATATCGAACAGTTTAGCAATTGCAACCGATGCGGCGCATTTACTTACAGATTTCGCAAGTTTCATGATATCGCTGTTCTCGTTATGGATAGCAACAAGACCGGCTACCAGACGTATGTCCTTTGGTTGGTACAGATCAGAAGTGATTGGGGCACTAACATCGGTCTTATTAATATGGATTGTTACCGGAATTCTCGTTTATTTGGCCGTTCAGCGAGTAATCGATACGAATTTCGAGATTGACGCTTTTACAATGCTAATCACATCGGGCCTCGGTGTATTAGTTAATCTAATGTACGAATCTACCTCAATTAAAACACAAGTCATTGACTAATTAACATTTTAACAGAATGGGATTGACATTACACAATCATGGTCATAGCCATAGTGGTGGATCGTCGCATTCTCACAATGAAAATATAAATGTTAGGGCCGCTTTCATTCACGTAATCGGCGATTTCTTGCAAAGTTTAGGAGTATTCATAGCTGCTTTAGTAATATACTTTATGGTACGTTTATTTTTAAAAATTAAAATTTCTTTTAATGATTTTTTTTAAATGATTTGCAGCCCGAATGGAAAATTGTTGATCCAATATGTACCTTCATATTTTCTGTGCTAGTATTATTTACAACGTTTGCCATTATAAAAGACGCTTTATTGGTATTAATGGAAGGATTGCCCAAAGGAATCGATTTTAACGACGTTATGAATATATTTTTAAACATCGAAGGTGTCGTCGTGGTCCATAATTTAAGAATATGGGCATTAACGCTCGATAAGACAGCTTTATCGGCTCATATCGCTATAGGTAAGTTATATTAATTTCAACAAGTTTATTTATGACTGTTTCAACTCTTAGTACCTGGAACAAATCCCCAAAATGTATTAATGGTGGCAACGAAGAATATTCACGATAAATACAATTTCTTTGAGATAACGTTGCAAATAGAAGAATTCCAAAAGGTAATGGAAGATTGTAAGCAGTGCAAGACACCGCTAACGTAATTTCAGGTCGTATTGGAAAGAAAATAAATGGATCAGTGTTGAACTGATATAATGTGTATATTTTATAAAGTCATTATAAATTAGTTTGTTATCAATTTGTAAGATGAAACAGAACTTATAATAAACACAGAAACGTTGGTAAATTTCAAAATAAAACCACTAAAATTGTTCTAACTTTCTATAATTATATTAGCCACAAACAAAATACAAATCAAATTATTGGCTTAATTGAAAAGTACAATTCTCTTTATACGTAAATTACTTTAGTTTTCGAAATAATTAGCTAAAGTAAGAAACGCATTTTTATGTACAAAAGTCAAAAGAAACAGAAAGCAGTCGATCAATTTACTATTGAGATCAACAATAGAGCAATTTAACATACAACGATTAATCACAACGTTAATTTCATAATTTTTTATAATCCTTTTCCTTTTACTTCATTTCATATAAAAGCTCGTTATATTGAATGTAAGAATTAATATAAGAATACAAAAAAAACGAGGGTGATTGGTCTAAATGAATTATATATTATACATAATAAATAACTGATAATTGAAAGTAATTAAATGGAAGTCTAATAATAATTAATAATAAGGATAATTATATAGCAATGAAACATTCAATATGACAATGCTTATGATTTCATTTACTATGTACAGTTTTGTTGAATTGTAAGCAGTTAAAGTTACAATAAAAAAATGGTAATAAAATTTGGCATTTTGAAAATGCAGTGCCTCTAAGAACTTTTTGTTTTATTCATTTTTATTTTATACGAGAAGTGAAGGCGTTTTAATATTTACACCAAAATTGTCACTTAATTTCAATTTTTAAATTTTAATTTTACAATATTTTATGTTTATGCCTTACTCGTAAAATGTTTACGTAATAATTTTCATTAATTTCAACTCTTATTCTTTCTCGTCGCGAAAGGAACTTCTTTAATACAAATAATATGAATTTCATTTAATTTCTACATATATGCATTCCTCATTTTTCACTAGCATTTTTAGATGATTATTATACTAAATTAATATTTGGTTAATGATAATAAATATAAATAATAATAATAGTAATAAAAATACTTATGCTAATAAACACAAAATTAACGTTTGTTTACGAGTAAGGCTCAAATTTTACATTCATAAATATGATAACGACTTAAAATATTACTATAATTAAATTATGACTAACCTACATGTAGCTATTTAAATAGTAAATAACATAACAAGGTCCGCAGTTGGTCTTTATTTTAAAACTAGAGTCAATTCAGCGTCGCGGCGCTACTATGACCACACGGTAATAAAGTTAAATGTTGTTCCGTTTCGCTATACTGTAGTCATTTATTACGCACGCCTTTCTTCTTTTTTCGTTTAAAGAAACAACAGCACCTATAATTAGAGAAATTATGTAATTTCCTGATGCAGCGCTACGCTAAAATTAAAGAAGTCCACATGGCGGAGTGCAAATTATAAACATCAAACAACCATGCCTGGGCCACACATACATCAATATTTTGAAAACTTAAGTAAACGAACATTAGTCATTTCTAAAATTTAATTACGTCCACCTTTCCTTGTTATTAAAAATCTTCTACCGACGTGTTAAACAATAAACCAGCAGTACCCGTGTAACATAAATTTAACTGCAAGCCACCACATCTTACTTTTCACAAATACACTACTGTTGTCACTTGGGGCTTACTGAAACATGTAACATTTGCGTGCGTGGACGAGGGTAATCGATTTGAATGTCACATTGAAATAATGTTAAAAGAAATGAAAATAAACTTAAATATACATACCAAGCTGTTATATTAAGGAAATTAAGCAATTGTTCAGCTTCTCTACTACGTTAATTGAAGTGAATCTTTTTAAGATCAGGAACATAATGAGAACTATGAAAGGGTTTAGAAAAATTGGATTAGTACAAATCACACCAAGCATGACCAAAAATGCACTGTGAAACATGAATAAAAGATTGTTAAGTTCACATCAGGTATAACACGTTTACATACTTGGTCTCATCTAATAATTCCATTTCCTGTGGTTGAGTAATTGGTGTGTTGCTATGTCCAGCAGTTGGATCATCAGTATTTAGTTCACCATTAGTTGAGCTAACTACTTGTACAGAGCCGTGTCTATCAGCCGGTGTTAGATTACCCAGAGTACTTTGTTTTGATGCTTCAGGCCAGGCCGATTTTCCTGTATTCTACAAAGGAAGAAACGAATCCAATATCAGCTTCATAATATAACAGTTGATTGATAACTTACTTTGTTCGAAATATGACGTTCTCTATTTGGTGATACAACCACTTCATGGCCAGTTGTTTGCAAAGAACCGACAGGAGTACTCTAAAAAATAAGCAAATTTATACCAACTCTTCAATGCAATTCATCGAAATCAAAAGTATTTTAATTCAGTGCAGCTAAATGTACGTGTAATCACCACTGACAAAATATCTATATTCGAAATTGAATCATTAATCACATAATAAATTCTCCAAATAAAAGTTCAACAACAAACCAATATCATTAGATCTGCATTAAAGAAACTATTGGATGATTCAATCGCTACATTCCAATTTAAAACCAAAAAGGGGTGGCTATAAATAATCAACCTCGTCTTCGGTATTTCTACTGTAGTAAAATCGAATGATTTTCATAATCATTAAGAAAGCATTGCAAATATTTGAAAACAAGCAAAGTATTTTCCTTCGTAACTTAATAGTTCAATTGTATACATATCTATCAAGTGAAACATCATTTATTTATTTCAAACAATGAGTGCAAAGAATGTGATTATTGTTCATCCGATTTATACCAGTTTCATATTCAACATTAATACAATACCTTATCGGAATTTCTTTTAACAACATTAGAGGGTGGAGCATTTCGAATTTGTTGCAATACATAAACAGATGGAGGCTATTTCCAAAAAGAAAAACATTTGTGCATGCAAATAAAATGTTTCGAAAGAATCTGAACGATTTAGAGAAAATATTGGAGAGAATTTTAAACGAATCGATTACGTACTAATGTCTTTCCGGTCCAATCGAATTCGCCGTCATCCACGTAGCCACGACGTTCGAATAAGTCGGTAAATAGTTTACGCAGATACTCATAATCCGGGGTTTCGAAGAAATCCAAACGTCGTACATATTTCAAGTACGTGGCCATTTCTTCGGGATGACCTTCACATAGAACTTCTATTGGCGTAGCCCGTTTTGTATCACCGATTTTCTGATATCTTTCTTTCAAATTATCAGCCTAGTTAAAACAAAAATGAGGAGAGCAAGAAAAAAAAAGGCAAATAATAAAATCGACATTGCAATTAAAATTGTTAGTTAACGTTACTTTTAAACCCTGCCATGGTAATGAACCCCTGAGAAAGTACATAAACATGTGACCCAATGCTTCTAAATCATCACGTCTTGATTGTTCCTTTCCTAAATGCGTATTTATGGACATATATCTAGCAGTACCAGTTAAAGACTTATGTTCTCTATATGGAATATGTTTATGAGTTTCTTGTTCTATGTATTCTTTAGCTAAACCAAAGTCTAAAAAGCCCAATGTAGTCACTAGAAATTAATTCGTATATGTATTTCACAAACGCCCTTACCTATAATGTGAATAATTTTTTCTCGTTTAGTTGAATTACGGCCGATCAAGAAGTTTTCTGGCTTAACATCACGATAGATTAAATGACGGCCGTGTACGTATTCAATTCTGTGGAGTAGCTGAGTAGCAATCATAAGCACGGTTTTTAATGTAAAACGGCGATCGCAAATGTCAAAGAGATCTTCTAAACTTGGCCCTAGCAGTTCCATAACTAATGCATTATGCTTGCCACATGGACCAAAATAATACACTTCAGGAATGCCCTCTGAAAAAAATTATAAATCAAATCAATTTCATCACGAGTCACATATCACAAATTAACTACCATGGCTGCCTAGTATCTTATAAAAGCGATATTCTAAATGTAGTTGTGGTGCTTTTGATTTCATAAGCTCCAATTTAACAGCAACATGTTCATTATTATAAAGATTCTTTCCTGCAACACAAATATTTTCTTATAACAAACTATTGTTTACATACTTCTTTCTCCAGATACCTAATCGTAATTCTCCAAAGTTACCACAGCCTATTTTCTTGCCCACTTTGAAATTTGGACCTACCATCATAAGGCCTGAACTAGAATTCATTGAGTGTCTTGAAGAATGGGTCTCAGTGCCACCACTTGGCCCTGTAAGCATTTTCACTGGATACCTTCACTGTTCAACTGTTTGCACAACACTAAATGTTGCGTATAGTGATATAATTAAAATTTGTATTTATCGGATCAATCTTAGTCACCGATTAACAATCAACAAATGATTAAATAACGATAACGAAAGTATGAAATAAAAGACGCGGAAGAATAACACATGAGTAAGCCCATTGATAATGTCTGCAATGTTAGACTTCAACATTTTATTTTAATGAAAATAGTAAGGAAGTCGCGGAATTGATATATGACTTTGAAGAAATACAAGTATTAACAAAATCATACTGATAACGATTATCTATGATTGTAAATAAGTAGTATCGTGTGTAATTGTGTATCTGTAATATGTAATTTATCGAAAATGAAATCAACTCACCATGGCGTTTAGAATTCTTCTTTTGATCCATTTCTCCCAATACTTTTTGTTACCTAAAATAAAGTTGACTTCAAATTCATGTCTATACATGTCAAAACATGAGATCTTAAGATTAAAATAATTTATTAACTAAAATGACATCAATTATGATATTTTATGCATATTTCCGACCTCAAGGTTAAGCAGCAAAACAAATCTTGTTTATCAATTAGATTAGATTTATATAATTCTAATTGAAAATAAAGAATTGTGTATATATTATCTGATGCAAATTGTAAATACGAATCACTCTAACTGTTAACGGAAGATTAACACGTTCTTCTTGGTCAAATTATTTCTCTACAATAACATTAATGACTCTAGAAGGGTGTAGTATGTCATTTTAGGGTTACTACACTCATGTATGACTAATATTTGCATGTCCCATGCATTTCTTCTCATTAGTACACTATCATAAGGAAGTGCATATACAGAATTGTGTCAGAACTACCTTTATTAATTATTAAGTGTATGTAGCCACCAATTGTAAATTGTTGCAGAATGTTATTCATATGACACTTAAAACAGTTACACAAATGTTTAATAATCAAATAAAAGCATTTTACACGTTAAATATCACATTTTGTTAGTATCACAGTTTTTTCCTTAATTTCTTTGAACATTTGTTTAATAGTAAATAATGAATGAAATTAAATTTGAGGAACGTGAAATGTACGTATTGTAATTATTATGTGTACACAAGACAACTGTTTTTTAAATATTAATTATTCTAAATATTTATTACTCAGTTTTAATGAATTGTGGTTGGCATATCGAACGCCATTACACTGTACCGGGTCAACGTCATTTCTGATATGAAATTTAATACAATTTCGCGAATAATTCACACACACTTTTTATATTTTTATGATGTTCAGAACAGTGATACTACAAAATTGTCGCAGCGATTTCTATTCCTTTTCACCGATTCTCCATTTTTCATAAACTTCTGCAGAAAGTATTATCAGCAGCACGATTATCTTTAGGGGTCATATCTTGAACAAGCATGCGCTACAAAAAATAGAATTAACAAGTGTAGCCAACACAAATATTTTGAGAATGTTTGGATAAATTACAAATTGAAAATAAATAAAAATACATAAATTGCCTGATTCCAATCATAATACCTAATTTATAATTCATCAATAATATCACAATCAGCAGCTAAAAATGTGCTTTATCCTCACACTTACATAATATGGCTAATACCTTTTAATTAAATCATAAATCTGTTCACATTATTAAGACGTACTTAAACTATTATATTTTAATTACATAAATGTTTATCAAGGTGTATAAGGTGATAAGATAACACTTTTACGTTTTCAAAAATCCAATGTGATGTTGGTTGTATAATGCGAAAAAAATATCGTTTGGAAATGTTATTTCAAGAATTTAAATTACGAAATCGTAATTAATACCTAAAGTTGGTAAGATAAATGCATAAAGCTTATTTCATCGTTTATAGATTTTGGATGGGTCACTAAATGGTCTATTATTTAGTATATATCCTCATATTTTGTTGAATAATTAGTGGAAAAAAAATACTTGATGGTGGTGTAACAGATAGCACCACATATCATATTATATGTCTTCCTAATTTTTGTGTTATCGTTGATAGTTCTTTGTTGCCCTTTAAGGCTGCGGCCTTTCGAAGGCCTTCGGAAGTCCAAATTAAGGTTTAAACGGCAATAAAAACAATAATATTTGTGTAAAACTAACACAAAATGACACGTAAGTACATGGCAATGACGAGGTATCATCTCCATTAAAGATTTGCTTCGTGATTTTATTTAGGTGGAAATCAACGTGAACTTGCTAGAGCTAAAAACCAAAAGAAATTGCAAGAAATGGCAAAAAAGAAAGGTAAAACAACTGACGCATTAAGCTTAGAACAACGCAAACAGAGGTATATTTAAAAATTCGTTAGTATATTCTAAATTGCGTGCAATAACCCTATATTTTATTTTAGAGATGCTGAAATGATGCGAGAAAAACAACGCCAGAAGGAATTAGAGCAAAATGGGAAAAAATGAGTATTTCTTTGGATTAAAAATTACATTACTTAATTTCATATTTAAGTATTAATTTTAGTGTATTTGTTTTACTAAATTTTTTAAAGCTAGTTAAATAAAATCATAAAATTTTAGCTACATATTTGTGACATGATCAACTTATATTGGACACATAGATGTAAATATTTTTAAAGAAATAAAAAGTTATGATTTAATGGGCTGTTTTAATTTGCAAGAATGTATGATAAATACTTTTACAATTTAGTATTTATGACTGCAAATTGGTGTTGTAATAAAACAATAATCTGTAAATAATACTATATTCATTCAAGTATATCTTTTAAACGCTTATATTTGTTATTAAAGAATTGATAATAAAAAAATTGCAAAATAATGAGTTGGCAATGCATTTTTTTTGTCTTTTTCATTTGCATTACATCTAATTCATACTAATCTCAAACCCCAAAAATTAAAAAGAAATATACATTAATCAATATGAGTAAGAAAACCAAGCTACAAATATACACCTTGATAATATACCTTAATTGTTAACAAAAATGAAATGTTTAATTTGTACAATTTCTCTCACTCACACAGCCACAATCATTTATCACAGCCAATCATCATTGATTAGGTTGTGTAGAAAAATTGAGTGTTAAGTGAAGAGGTTGCACTGTGAGTTAATTTTATTCTTAAGTATATTACAAAAGGACGTTGAAGACTTCATTTTTACTAGAGTATACATTAATTGTAAACAAATAATGCATGGGTAAGCTTTTAGTGTTTATAATTCCGATATTTCCTTTGAATGGATTTTGTTTTATGATTGGTTTGAAATTGAATAATTCTTCCTGTCACAGGAGACAGCAAAAAATCATTTGGATACAGTATGTGCTTAAAATTATGAGTCCTTTTTACATGGAAAAATCGTATTTATAATGACTACAGCAAACCCTAAAGAAAGAGTCTATTCATATGTAAAATAAATTATCTAAGTTCTTCTAAATTTAGATATAAAATATAAAATTCGACTTTGAGTATGGATAAAAAATACTTCACAAAGCTGCCTTAAAAATTAATAATACAAACTATTATAACTTTTTTTGTGTTTCTTTTTGAGATCTGTTAGCAGCCTCCTATATATACATGTATTTTTTTATGCCTTTTTTCACATTTTATTGGTTTTTTTTGTAGTCACTATTCAGCTATTAATCTTTAATAAGTAATATTTGTTTAAGTATAGTATTCCCATCACGTGTTTTACATTGATATCCATTACTGTGCACAATTTTGAGAGTAAATGACAACATTGTATAAAATCATTCATTTAAGATGATTTTGTATCTGTAGATGAACGCCTCCAGCTAGGTATAAATTCAGCAGCATGAGGATTTAAAGTGCTACTTTTTGCCATATCAGTATTATCAAGTTTTGTATTGCTTAATGCTGTTGGTTCATTCCTAAAAATATACATGTTATATTTTAGAAATATACTTTTATTTATAAATTACTCTTGTATGTTGTTGACTTGATGAGTTACCCCACCATTACTTTCATCTTCAAGCATATGCTGAAGCATGCACTGCTGCATAAGTTCCTCCTCTTCTAGTCTTTGCATTACCTGCAAATCACATTTCAAATTGAAATAAAATTAGCCAATGTGATTTAAAAAAAGGACCTCTTTATCAAATTCTTCTTCATTTTCCATCCATAAGTATTCCGAAAAATCACTTTCTTCTACTGGAGCAATATATTCTTCAACTCCATTTTGTATTGGGGCATGAGTAGGTGATCCATCACCAAAATATGTTTCTTCATCATATGAGTCAAATCCATTAATAGAATTATTTGTCGGTGGCACTTTCATTTTTTTGCTGAAATGATTTACTCAATAGTCACGTTTGGAATTGTAAATTAAGTATTGCGTTATGAGGACAAATTGTAATGGAATCTCAGAATATGGTCGAAAGAAAATATATGCCCAATATTCATCAAAAGAAATGTATAATTTTAAACTTACCTTTTATTTGCACTCTGTTAAAACGACAACACAATTCTATTATCTTAAAATAGAATAATTAAATGTGTATTCGATGAAAATATTGCTATATGGCATGAAATACTGACAAAGCACACAATACCAGGATTATAACACCACAAACTTATTTTTCTGCAACTACCGATCAACTCTTTCAAAACATATTGAAGACTTGAGAGCTGAAGAACAGGTGTCACTGTTTAATTTGAAATTACTGTTTATCACAGTTTTAAGCCATTTCGTAAATTATTAATTATGTTTGGCTTCTTATTGCCAGACGCATTACATTCGTGCGAAAATATGTTTAAAAATAATAAAGATAAGAGAAGCAGCTATTGCATCGTTGGTTGCCTATAGACCAATAAAAATATATTTAAATACGAAATTCAAATAAATATTTACCATCAATTAACACACAATGCTTTATTTCCTTTGGATTTATAACTGGCATCAAATCGTTTTACGTACCTTTGTTGCAGCAATTTAACAGATTATTTATTAGCTTAGACATATAATTAAACCAGATGAACGGAAAAATTAAACATAACGATTATTTTATATGCATTCAAAATACAGGATGAAGAAAATATGTAGTTACGTGAAATTACTGCATAATTATTAGTTTTCTAAATTTAGATTAATCTTTTGAATGGTCATACGTAAGAAAATAAAACAGTAATGCGCAAAATTTATTTTCGGTTCAATTATTCCATTGCAAAAACAGCAAATAAGGATAATGTAAAGAGCTTTCGAAAGTTTTCAATATAATCAAATATCGATTCATTATTCCATTATTAGTGAGACTAATCTGCTCAAGGAAAATCGTTTTATCTGAAACGCGACAGAGAAAAATGGCATGAAACTTTTTAAAATCGTTTCTCCATTCATTAAACTGCGACAAATATTCTTTTACAGGAAAAAGGGAGAGAAAAATTGAATGTATACATAAAAACAGTGAAAGAACATAAAAGTTTGCATATTTTTTTTATTTTGAGGGCATAAATTAAACTTTTCAGCAAAGTTTCCGCACGTTTAGAATAATAGACTTTGAAGAACGCGAAATGATGATTTTTCTTGTATTTGAAAAGCAAAGTTTTCAAATAAATAAAAGTCGAAGATATAAAAGTTAGTTAATGAAAGATTTTTTAAAATTGATTTGAGTTAATGGTAATAAGAAAAGGAGGAGGCAGTCAAATTATGATCGCTTATAAATGTTATGGACAACGTAGAAATTAATTTAATCATTGCAATAAATTGAAGTTTCGTAAGTAATTTAAAGTTATTAAGCGATAAATTGCCAATGCTGTATATAGATATAGATGTTTATGGGAATGTGTTACAAAGTTGAAAAGCGGGAAAATGATACTTCATCGAAGTTTTTCTTTGTTCGAAAATTCGTGCGTCTCCCGTTCACTTTAATGCCTTATGAATCAATACCAAAAATCTTTTTTGTCAACGATTAAGTTTATGGAAGGTATTCTGATAATTATGTTGGGTTAATTGAATGGACGACCATTAGGCTTATGCAAATGATGAAGATATAATTGGGGAGTGTCTTTTTCACGGTGCTAGGTGTATCGATAGGTTAGGGAAACCTGTAACGACTGCGCAAATCGATGTGTGGATTTTCCTTGCCCGGCGAGCGTCAGTTCTTCGCTTTTCATTGACGTGGTTTTGCTACAAAATTTCCCGCTACATCGTAACAGGTAAAAAATTCATTTCCATCGATCATTTGCACGTAAATAATTATCGACTTGAATGAAATTTTATAAAAGAACTAACGCCAGATAATCGAATTATGTCTGATTAAGCAAATTTAATCGTTTTATTGAATTAATATCAGTTTTTTGAATTTTTTCTTTTTCAGAATTATGTTTTCCTTTTTTTTTTCATACTTTATATAATATTATTAAGGGTCCGATGATTTCGTATACCAATAATAATGTTATTTGGTGTCAGTCATCGGGAAAATACGTCTTACATTATTTTCATTTATATCCACGCAAATCACGTGCATTGCCATGTTTATCCAATTAAATTGATAAATAAATGTTTTTGTTTTCATTAATATTTACATTAATTTAACAAAAAATTTGTAAATTCAAATAAAAATCTATTAAAATAATGAATCATAACAATCATCACTTTCATTTTCTAACAATAATAATTACTTCCCAAAGAAATGTTTAACTTCTTTTCCGACATTCATTTTAATATAAATAACTCTATTAAGTTTACAATATGAAATTCAATTAATCTATCGTTAAAAGGCGAGCAATGTTTTGAAAACGATGTAACTTGTGTAACGACAATATTTATTCCACAGCTCCTTATGCAAACAACAACAAAAAATAATAATAATTGCCCAAAAAATTAAATTATCATTAACAACCGAAAATAATTTTGTTTGAAATGATGTTAGAACGCAATTTATCAAGAAGCTTTTTACAAATCCACCATTATAATGACTAAATTCGTAACAGTTCTTTATAAAATCTTCCTATTTAATTTTTTCTTTCAGAAATGTAAAGCCTTTTACCCCATTTTCTTTATAAATGTCTTTCAGTTTGAGCGAGCATCCTTTTTTTAATCGACGCTTCTTTTTACATGCACATCTCACATTTATTTTGTATAAAATATAATAAAAGTTCTGTCCTTAAAATTTTGCCGTCAAGACGCGAAATTAACAATTTAAAGAAAGTCTAAAACGTGTCATAAACTTTAAGTAAGTCTTAAAACTTGGAAGTTTCAGGTATACGGACGTTTATAAAAATTTAACAATTTTCCAATTAAAAATCCACGTGCAATTTCATAAAGAAAGTACTTACATACTTAAAATGTCAATAGCATTTTTTTAAGTGGCACTTAAAGCATTCAAATGATTTCTTCTTTTCGAGTAAAACAATTTTATTGCCCCAATAGTAAAATGCGTTTAAGGTCGGTACTGAAGGAAAATAATATTAAATAGTCTAAAGGAAACGAATTGTCTTAGGCTGAGCAACGAGTGTTACTAACTCGGGCAAAAGTTTTTAATAGTTCACTATAATCTTTAGAAAATTGTTAGAGTGCTTTCAATTTAACAATGTTAACAAGATTGTTGCGAAGCTTTATGCTTTATTTTAAAACATGGACAATCAGGTTTTGACAAAATTTGATCCTTGCGTACGATAAAAAAAGGGAAATCGTTTCCTTAAGATGTATCGATTCCGAAGAAAATTTATATTAAAATGAAAATCTGACTTCCGAAGGATAATAGGATTTTTTAAAACTATTTTTCATAAAGAATGGCGTAGATGGACATGGATAAATTCGTTTTATTCATGTATGTATATATTTTATTACAAGTTTCTTTTCGCTTCATCTTGCTCGTTAAGTCTGCGTATGTAAAAGGCCAACACTATTAAATAAGGGGCAAATAACGTTAATAATAATCCTTCGGTTTATTACTATACAGTTTTTGCCTATTTAATTTTAGGTAATTAATGATTTTATAATGAATAATTCTGTAAGTAAAATATTATTTATTACGGAAAAACATAATGTTACAATATTCGCAATTCCTTTCCTTCCAATAAAACGAAGAATAAATTATTGTTGGCATTAGAGTTTGCAAAAACAAATTAGTTGTACGTCAGAAATTAATTAATTAAATTTAGGTTTGATAAAAAAGTTTTCTAATTGCAAAAGCGTTATGGTAATCCTTGATATTACGTAAAATAATACTTCGTCGTGGAATATGAAAAAGGATACAATACACTTACTGTCCTTAAGGATCAACATATAGTATTATATTATTTTAAACTTCTATAAACGAGATATTAGTGCGGCTATAAACAAGGATTATCTTTAAAACATGTAGACGAAAGTGTTAATCATAACCATTCGCATAGGTTTTAATCTGAATTACCAACGAGGTCTTCATACTCTGTTTGTGTATTTATTTTCTGAGGTCTGCCCTTTATTTACGTATTCGTACTCGTTTTGATCTTGCCTCTTTAATGGTTCTTAGATGGAAAAAGAATGTGGGTTGAATAATATTTTAATAATACGTTTTTAGTTTGGTTTTGTCGTAGACATTATTTAGTAGACGATCGGTAAACTTTTTTTCATGCATGCTTTCATGAATGACAATCACAAACAAGAGAGAAGAGAAAAAGAAGGGCAAAAAAAGGAAACTTATTCTTCACGCTTCTTCTTCTTTTCTTATCTTTATTGTAATATTTATTTCTCCTGAAAAATATGAAATATGTTTTATCATCAAAAAGTTTAGACATCTCATACTAGTATAATCTAATACGATCAATACTACTACACTAGTACATATTGCAATGATGAAGAAGAAAAAAAATGCGAAACGTGTTTACAAATTGCACGACGTACCTTTACTACCTATCGTACATTTTTTCATTTGATAAAATATTTAGCTTTTTTCCTCACCCTATAAACATTTAATCCATATAAAAGCATTCGATTTCCCCCGTCTAAACGTACGTATCACTTTTTTCAGCCCTCGTTCTCGATCTTCGTATGCAATAACAATAAATCCAAGATAAATTTTCAGATAAATATGAGCAGCATCATAATTATATATCAACCTGAATTTTTCCAATTAATCATAAGTAAATTCTATCTTATTCTGAAAACAATCGATAGTTTTGAAGTTCAAAACATCACGAGAACCCCTTAAGCTAAAGCTACGTTAATGCTAAATAAAGTTTAGTTTATCCTCTACCACTATCAAATACAAATCTTCCAACATTAATACATACATATTTGTATAGTAAAATTATATTCAAATATTATCTAATATCATTTTATTTAATACCAAATAATCGTGCCGTAGAATTGTTAATGATGTTGGAAGTATGTTTTAAACGATAATTTAAACCTCACAAATCGTCCAACGAAAGGAGCTTCAAAAATCGTTACAATTAAAAATTCCATTACAGTTGACAGTTTCCGTTATTATGACGAAGGAATCATAACTAATAAATGTATATCGAGCGAGACGTTTGAATAAATAAATAAAATTATTATTGAAATAATGTGTTAGCTTGTGATCTATATGTGATGAAAGTTTATTCGGTTGGTGGTTTTATTTATCTTTAGTAACAAAAAAACACCGATTTCAAATGAAAATTATTTCATTTATCTGTAGGATTTGGTTTGGATTTTAATCAATCATCATCATAAGATACATTTGCGAAAAAAGTCGTACTGAACGAAATTTAATTATTATTTTATAATTCGTTTCGCTTTTTCTAAAACAATATGGTGAGGTTTAATTAATTTTTTTAAATTTGATTATGCGATGCAATGGGTTTACTGTAAGAGGAAAGATATTAATTTATACGAGGAAAGGACTTTTTTCTCACTGTGCAATGAAACTGATAGAATTTACGAATGTGATGATAATAAACAATGAAAACAAGCAGTATCGATTTTGATTATAAATTCAAATCAATTGTGATGAAAATAAAAAGAATTAACAAATATAAAAAGAAGTTTCCGTATAATATTAATGAAAATTTATAACGTTCCCCGGTTTAAAAATAAATTCTCGTTCAAGTTTTCTCATACTTTTCTTTGTCCCTTATACTTATTATTATTTGACATTAAATAATATTTGCAAAGAATATTTTATAGATACAGAGAGCTTAGTATACAATCGTGTATACACATACTTACCGCATAAATATAATTTCATAAACGTTATAAGAAAGAAGGGAAGAAATATATTTGCATAAAATAGAGGAGTGGATGAAAAAAGAAATTGTTCAAATATATGAAAGAATTTAAGGTAAATTTACAATTCAAATAAAATTTGACGTTTCAGCTAGCTAAACTTCCTGAAATATTTTACGTGAATAAATAGCTTTTGCAGTACAATGTGCGCTTTTCTCTCATTCCAGCGGAAAATAAAAACATTTCTTCTATTTCTTCTCCCTTATTTGGCCTTTTTGCCATTGTTGTTGTTGCCAATATGATAAACGACATTTATTATTAGGTTTTCCATCAACCATCCACCACAAAACAATATTAAAATGCATGTTAACATCAAAAAGAAATGAACAAGTAAGATTAGGTGCGTGTGCTGGGATTGATTTAGCAACATGTTTCAGGAATAGTAATCTTGCTCCCTTTGATCTGCGGATTCTAAGACTTCTTTTCATGTAAACGATATCAATTGATTTTTACATTTTACCATACGGAATATGGTTTCCCTTTAGCAAGTGCAAAAAATTTTATAGTAAAATTGAAAAATTTAATATGTAGTAATAATGAACTGATAAGGCAACTTTTTGATCTAAATTCATTGCTTTACACATCTTTATAAAAATAGACGACGAAAAACGGTAAAATTTAATTTATGACGTACGTCTGTTTATAAGGAAGGATATGAAATGTTAGTGGTCAGTATTATTTTCCATTAAATTTATTCCTATTAAACATTCTGCTCGCGTACATTCCATAACAATCTCTATTTATCTTTGTCTAGCAGAAATTTAATTAATAATTATTAAATGAAATTAATACAGTTAATCTTTCTTATTCTTGCTCTTACACAACAAGTTAACGAAATTACACAGAACAGAAAACGACGAAAATAAAAATTTATGAAAACTTCCTCAGTTTCATATAACTGTATTACACGATAATCAAATTATGAGATAACATAATAAAGAAAGAAAGTAAACTGTTGTTTTAATATAAATAATAACTTTATTTCAGTTTCACATTTTAATTGATTGATATGATATCGAATGAGAGTTTGTCTTTGAGTTTCTTAAGTAATTTGAGAAAGGAAGACGAGTCATATCACTTGCATAACTAATCAATAATTGTCTTCAATCTATAAGCAAATAAATGTTTGATTACATTGATATATAGAGTTACGAGTTTATAATATAAAACAAGTATTCAAATTAAAAATAAATTAAAATCTCGTAATCGAGCAAAATAAAAGAAAATGATAAAGGGGAACGTCGTCCATTTTAATGTTGCGACATAGCATGAATTGTTCACTTTCCGCTAGAACGGTTATGTCATGTCATTTCGATATCAGAAAAATTTCACGTTATCAAACGTGAAAAATCTTGAATCCTTTTTTTATACCTTTTATTTCCTACGTTTTCTTTCATGTTCTACTCACAACTTGAAGCATTTCAAGATTAGAATGGAAAGAAATTCTACGTTGAAAAGAATACAATTACATTTGTCATTAATTAACCGAATATATTCATTCCAAGTGAATAGAAAAGACAAAATCGTACTCTATATTTTCTTATTATGAAATATAGAACACAATTAGAACATTTATTTAGATTTTCTTCGTAAATAGACGAAGTGAATATTCAATTTACCGCAGCTGAAAAAGAAATCGATTCGTTTCGTTTTCTTTCTCTTGAAATAATACCTTTCGTTGTATGTTTTGTAATAGAATCCACTGAAATTGGTACGGATGGCATGAGATAAATTATTATCGTTGTTCTGTATACATTAGTGTTTTCTATAAGTATATTTCTGTCAACTTTCTAGGCAAATATTTGAAGGAAATCTCGTTTTTTTTTAATAATAGCAAATACTTTAAAACACATTAAATTACATTGCAATTGTGTTCGTAACGTTTATTTCAATTGATAAATGTGTATGAAAACGTAACGCAACACAAGATGAATATGAAGGTGGTAAATGATAAATACTTCTAAGCAATACGAAGGGAAGATAGTAAATCTTTATACTTGAATATTTTATAGTAAACGAATCGATAGAGAGACAAGAAAACCTCAAAATAACATGTAACATACACTTTATTCTTCGAGAGGAATATAAGAAAGAAATAGCGAAATGGAATAATAGAATAGGTTGAAGAAGAAAACAACCAAAAGAAACTAATCTGAAGAATCCATAAGTAAAACAATATCTCTATTAATTTTTTAGAAACGATTCTATTCCTTTTCAATTTCAAGTGTACGTTTTCTGTATCTACGTATCCTGAAGGCACTTTCTGATTACACGAAAATAATATAAAAGACATCAACGTATAAAGTGTAAGAACAAAGATAGAAGCTTTTCCCCCTATTACAAAAAAAGGAAAAAATAAAAAATCGATACTTTTTTTTTCATATATATACGTAATTTTCATGCTTTTTTCAGTTATGAATACGTGTTGTTCTTATACTTTTCAGCACAATTTTTCTTTTATTTTTCATTTTTCTTACCGAATGTATGTCACGTGAAAATGTATATGGGATTAGTTTCTTTTGTTGTTACAGATTCATTGTGATCAGAAATTAGAAAACACAACAATAACAATAACGAGTGAAAAGAGAAAATAAAAACCTTTGGATTATTTGCTTTTACTTCCTCTTTTTCATTTATGAATACATTTCAATTTCAATAAAATGGTATCGATTTTTTATAAAATAATAAAAAAATTGCTACGTAAAAGTGACTGACATTTATTTGGCAAACAAATGTAAATCAATATGAAATCATCTTCTCGACATAATTTAATTTATTATAAAATTATAGAATTATTACTGCACAAAAAGCAAAAGTAATAGAATTTTTGACGAAGAATGAAGTGAGCGTAACAAGAAATACGTCTTAAAAACAAGTAATTTTTCCGCAGTTTTTTTTAATAAATAAGAAAATGAAAATGATGAGGGCACGAAAGGGAAATTACCCTGTTGTTGTAGAATAGATTTTTTCCCTTACTTCGCAGAGCAGCATTAAGTAAAAAGTTTCTTCTTACGATGTACATATAAACGTAAACGCATGAAGCGGAAAAAAATATGATGATTGTTCGTTTTCTAAAAGGACGAATTTTAAGTAAAGTGTAAAGAATCGTGATGTTGTGGAAATGTGATATCATATTTTAAAAGAGCAAGTGGGTTTTACGTAAATCTATGACCCTGAAATCCATAATACTTTACCTACAAAATATAATAACTCCATAAAGTCTTTTGTGCTTAGTCATGTGATTTAAGAAGAAATGTTAGAAAGCTTCTTTTCTTATTAACTTTTCTCTCAACGAACTTCATCTTTTTGGTTCTCTTCCTAAATAAGACGAATAAAACGTAGGTCTTAGATGCATTAAAATTGCAATAAAACCTGTTGGCTCGTCATCATAATACGATAAACAATAATAAAATTTTGAGCAGTTGATATTGTATTGAATTTAAAAAGAGGAGTCTCGCTTGTCATTTATAAAGGAAAAAGAAAAATTAATTTCCCATAAAATTCAATGATATAAAATGACACATACATAAATCAATTGTACAAAAGTAAATATTTGATGTTTAAGACTTTCGTTTACTTCTTTTATGGCTATAACCCCTATAAAGAGGAAACTTACTTTGTTGCTGTTGTCTGAAAACATGGAAAAAGAAACTTTTTTGTTTATCTGAAAGCACAACATGTTTCAGCTGAGTTTATTATTGACATTTACTAACGTACAATCCATTTAATGTAACAAGTTGATTCATTTAATAGTGATATAAGATTCAATGACGAAAAAAAATGCACGGAATATAGTTGTGTACGGTGTGTATTGGGTGCAATTTAATTTTAGATTCAATCGATCCTTGTTCCGTTGCTATTCAAAGATTTATTATTGTTACGCTTCCGCTATATATTACCTATAAATTAAAGTATAAATGAACATTTTGTAGCAAAAAAATAAATCTAATTAATTAATTTTGTAATAAATGAACGTAAATTATGTTTCCTACAATATAAAATATTCCATTATCATTCATATTCCTGTAAATATTTCCATTTGATCCCGTGAGAATGACAATATTTATTGAACGTCGAATTTCACAATACATTTACCACAGAATAATAATAATAAAAAACATTTTTCTATATGAATTTAAATGTCGGGCCAATATATATCGCCGAATTTAATTCTGTATACGGTTTAATTAAAAATGTTCAGTTTCATTTACACTGAAAATTAAGTCATCTCATTTCACCCCCAAAAAACACTGAATTTTTTTAGCAGTTCAAATACACAAAAAAGCTCTCTTTCAAATCTAAATAATAAACCAATTTTTCATTCATACAGTATTTATCATCATTATCACCAATTGAATTGAAATAAATAGCAACGAGAACAAAACGGGATTATAAATGATGACAGTGTCATCAAAAATGCGAAAAATCGCTATTTGTCTTACTCTACCAAACAATTTTTTCCATTTGCTGTTTATTCAGCGCCAACAATTATTTGAAATTCATCGAAATTGTTATTTGTATTGTGGCGAAATGAAAAAATTCTTTTAATTCGATTAAATGAGAGCAACTTAATTATTTTAATAATAACGTTTAGCTATTTCCTCACTGAACGCTCAATTAAAATTTATTAAGAAGATTCCTCTTAATTGTAAAGTACCAACGCAAAAAAAATCAAGTAGATGAAGTGAAACGAGAGAATGAAAACCTTTCTATTAAAAATTCAATAAGCTTCTTCGAAATTATTCGAGATGATAAAAGTGTTATTGTTAAAATTTTCATTAATTTTATTTTGATTGGTTTCTCTTAGCATTATATTATCGTAAGAGAATGCAAATGTCTTCATTCTTCCTCATAATTTTATTAAAATCAAGCTCTTTTTTATCTCTTTTAAAAGCAAAAACTTTCCTAACTATTATATGATTCATTTCAATTTGCTGAAAGCAGAAAGTTTTTTATGTAAGCTTAACGCTCTACCAAACGTTTGCATTATCAGAAGTATTAAGAAAGTTGAAAGATGATTTTTTGTCAGGTAACGATTCCGTTGCCATTATTGCTTTTTTATCAAGTAAAAATTTAATTTTGAAATGTATACATTTTATTCTATTCGAAATTGCGACGTTTTATGCAGGTATTAATGCATGAATAAGAGACTCGGGTATGAAATATGATAATAATAAATTTAATGATATAATGCATCCATTACTCTAAGAGTATTTTGCTTTTAGAAATTTTACTTCTAACGAAACGTTAAAATCTTTACTTTGACAGTCTTAAGAAGCTGTGACATACCGCATATCCGAAATGGAATAATATTACACACTCGTCTAAAAATACTATAAAAGAATGCGAGGGGTTTATTGATTTTCATTAAAAATACTATTCTCTAGCCGACTGAATTTTAGAAATTTATAACAATGTAATCGAATTTGGGATTACAATAATTTTCTTTTTGTCATCTCTTTCCAACCTCACGTCTTAATAAAATATTGATTCGTTGCTAACCATTATCGTTTTATTTATGTTTCAGATTCGCAACTCATCATTATTGAACATCTACTGAAAGCAATGACATAAATATTTAATAAATAAATAAATAATTACGAGTGCCATTTAGCTGACAATCGTCTTTATTGAATAATAATAATCAATTTAAATTATATATATTCATATATATACTTATTGTTAATGTTTAAAATCAATGTTTAGTGTTTCATTTAAATTAAATAATATAGATTTATAATAAAATTAAAATAAGGCATTGAAACAAAATAAAAGTAAAAAGATGAAGAATAACGATGAAACGATTTTGGAAATATTGCAAGGACATAAAACAAGTAGATGGCCATCGCCGAGGTTGGTTAAAGTGTTCATTGCCAGTACAAAAAGTGGTAAGTTAACATTTCATCTTTAATGTTCCGATTCGTTCGCAAAAAACAATGTTTATACTGCCAACTGAAAAACGAAAGTGAAAAGCAATTGTGAAGTTAATTATTTTTTAATCAAATTTTCCGATTCCCCCTTTTTTAACCCTCTCGTTATTGTAATTAAGGTGAATGTTCGCTCCTTGTTCCACATTTTACATACTTCCTACATTAACAACTTCTTTAACCAATCTTCCATTTCATCGTTCCAAATATAATTTAACTTACAGTAAATAAAAAAAAATTAATCATTTCTTACCGATTTATGTTCATCTCATCAAACTAATTTTATTTGCTAATATGTATTTTGCAATATATATCGAATTTCTCGCTTCTGCGAGTTTGATTTCCAAGTTAGACGAGAGAAATTGAATGTTGGTGTAATCGTATTATTTATTCAAGTCAATCTTATAAAACGTAAATGAACTTGACTTAAGTTTATTAACGTTTAGTCAAATAATTACTGTTTATTAATATTAATTATTGATGAAAAGCTTCAAGCAATCTTGATTTAATTTCGTTAATCACCTATTTCCTCTTATTTTTCCTTCGTAAACTTTTAAAGCTATAATTATCCTACTGAAGAAAAACTCATCTCGAATTCTGAGTATTAGAGCTTGATCTACGATTTCTTTGGAAATGGATATAGCGTATTGGTTCGAATTGAATCTTTTAATAACATCATCATATTGTTAGGCGAATCCTATCCGAAATAGTTTTGTTAAGATTTTCATGCAACAGAAATCAATTCTACACTCCCTTTTGTAAGACAGAATTGAATAAAAAAGCTTCAAATCAATCTTATTTCTCTTCGTTCTCCAAAGAGAACGCGTTTACGGATAAACACTAACCTGGATAAGATTGGATGTTTATTTTCATATACTAAAGATTTGAAAGGGAATTCTGTGAAGGAAAGAGCTTGAGAATTTTTAACGAGCAATAATTGGCATCTTTGATTTGGGGATCGTTTTAGTTTACATACAAAAGGGGGTTGGAAATGAAATCCTTTTGCACGTACATCATATTTTTTTAACAAATCCATGATGGAATTTTGCACAACAGAAATCAATTTCTTCGGTTCTCGTGGAACGGAATTGAATAAATATCTTTGAGATAAATCTTACTTTTCTGAAAAGAATAAGGTTTTGTGGATAAACACTTACCTGAAAAGATTGGATTATTTCAATACGCCATTTTATGCATAAATGTTTTTGGAGTCAAGGGGCGAAAAAGTAATTTAACGCAGTAACATTTAGAAGTGATTTAATTAAATTGAGTAAATTTTCGTCAGCGAAATAAATTGTAAGTTATAATTAAAATAAGATTATTGTGGCAGATTATTGTAACGAGTCTATAAGAAAACCATTTGTAACGGTTTTTATGATAATTAAAAAGCTCAATGTGACCGCACAATATAATCCATTGGCGTAGAATAAGAATTGAATGACAAAACATTCTGAAATTAAAATTTCAATTTCTATTATTATCGTCGTCGTTTAATATTATATTTAGATTAATATTAATTCAATTTCAAATCGAATGAACTTTTCGTTGAATTTCAACTTGTCCTAGTGATTTCAATATTAAATTCAGATGAAGTTTCAAGTTGTTTTATTAAATTTTCTTAATGAAATACAAATTTTAATTGAATTAAATGCTATTTTCTTTGAACATTATTATCATTATTACTTTTTATTCAGGATAAAATAAATCCCTGTTGATTCAATGGTATTATTATTTAACTTCAAATTCGTTCGAGTTCATTTAATCAGTATGACAATTATTAATTATAACATGAAACTGATAGAAAATCGGTTTTGTTCCTCGACGAAATATAATCTTCGAATATTTTACGAACAAATGCTACGTTTTATATTTAATTCCTATATTAATTTGACGTTTAAAATGAATATTAGTTAATAGGTTGTCCTACAAATTTACATTACATCTTGTCAGTTTCCATCCTAAAGTTTCAGTTAATTACTTACTGTAAACACTAACGTAAATGAAATACTCTTTTACGTCTTTATTATTTTATAAAGGAAATCTCATTAAATGGTTTTTATCTTATTCTCTTTTCTCTCTTCCTTGTTCTTATCCATTTTCATTTTACATCTATTCTAATTTCAATATAAATTAAAATGTCTTATTATAATTTTGCCTCTTGATGTTAACATCGAAATGGAAGGAAAGCATTTTATTTTAAATAAACGGCTACAACATGTTATTTACTAATAAAGTCTGATAAAAATTTAGAACTCCCGGTGAAATGTTAGTTTTTTTTAAAGTAAATTTACGATTCTCGTTATATGGAAAAAATGGAGGAAAGCAGAACATCGGCACGACAATGTAACATAAACTTTAGCGAACATATATACTTATTTCTTCAGTTATTATTTCAGTTACTCTTCACGTAAATAAATCGTCTTCATATGTGGAAAGTTTATGATTTATTTTTGAAAATAAATAACAATAAGAATTCATTTCGAAAATGTAACAGAAAAATGATACCAATTATAAAACATTTTAAAACGGCAAACTGGTTGTCAACAGAAACGAAAAAGAAAACCAAGGGATCAAAATAAATTGAATAAAAACCGCGAATTTAATTTGGAATAAAGTTACACGGAATTCTCCACATTATAAGATAAAAGAGGATTGTGTGTTAATTACACAATTAAATACGCAGTAATTATATGAGAATTTTTTTCTGCAAAGCGATCGTTTAGAACGTAAATGGGAGGAAGAGGAAACTTTTCGCGTCGTTTAAATGGAATTATATTAAAAGATTGAACGTGAAACGAGCTTCATTCTTGCGGTTTAATGTTTGAAAACTAATTTTATTCGGGGAGAAATAAATTTTTCTTTCGTTACATCGTATCGGTTGGTTTACAAATTAAAGTTTTTGCGATAAAAAACCGAAAGCGATAGAGATAGGGAATAGAAAAGATGTCATCATTATTCCCAAGATAATCAAATCGTTTCAAATCCTCACGATTATAATAACATTCCTAGGCGACGGAATGACAATAGTTATTGTTAAGGCAAAAATCACATGTCAAGTTAATCCCAAGTGGATGAATTCAAGAGGAGAATGTTTGTTTTCTCCTTTATTCTTTATTTCTTGTTTTGATTTTTTTCATTCGAATTCAAGAACTTGGATGACGCAACGTCCTCGTAGCAGTTAATTCGTTTCTTGTTATATTAACTTTAGTGAATATTACAGACAAAGAAGTAATGATGATAGCAATAAAACGGGAAAGGAGCACAACCAGCAATTTCTTGCTAGCTTCTTGCTCTAAGGATTTGTATTTAATAGAACGGAGAAAGGACAGGAACAAGAAAAAGGGCATAATATAAGCAAAAGTTAAAATCCTGATCCGAACCTATTTCTAACCTAGTATTTACTTTGTAAATTGATTTTAGGAAATAAGGTAGCAAAATTCGAAATTGACGTTTGTTGTGTGTTTTCTATTACAATAGCAAAGAAAAAAATTAAATAAAATGTGGAGTGTAAGCATTTATTTAAAACAAAAAGAAATTTCGGTATGAATGTGTGGTTAATTTAATGTTCGATTAATGTTATTTTAGAACTATTTTCAATCTAAATTTCTGGGTAAAGTTTTTGGAAAGAATTCAAGTACGGCGATTCATGTTACATACGTACAGATATACGTACGTACGGTTGGAAATATATGTGATATTCAAGACATTCATAATAAGTTTGCGAGTTGAGAGGGTGCTTTTGTTAAATCGAGTTAAGTACTTTAATATATATTTCATATTATAAGCCATGTTAACCATCATAATAGTCCTCGTTGGGATTAACTTAAATATGATTGATTTTACGATATTCCAGCATGAAGAGGTCTATTAAACTATTCTGTTCATAATTTCAGGGTAAGAGCGTGTCAAAATTTTGCTTCAGCGAACATTTTTACACGTAGATCTTTATTATATGGAGACATATGTAAAGATGATGTTAGAAGACATTTATATTTCATTTGATATAAAAATGAATTATATGAAATTGTATTTTATTTCCTTTCCATGCACATTTTTCCTCTTCCGTTCTTTTTCTTCTTGTTTTATTCAATTTATCCATAAAACATGAATTTGAAACCTACTGCAATTTACTTAATGGAACCTCCATAAAATATATATCAAGGAAAATATACAGCGAATTTCTCAATTTTCGCCAAAAATTAATAAAGACGAAATGCATCAAAAATGAATATGAAATAAAACGGTGATTAAATCCATTTAAATTTTAAAACATTGTTGGCACTTTATCATTCAAATTGTTTACGTCAATACAAAGAATTCCGTGACGGCTTAAAGTTTCTTACGGAAATAATTGTCAGAGTTAATTGCAAATTAATATTGCGTATAAAAATATATGCATTATTGATTTCGTTATTTTATTTCAATTAAAATTGGAATGTTAATTCACAATCAATCGACGTTTGCAAAACATTGTACTTGAATTTTGTAATAATAATCGAATGAAAATGCACAATCACATTGTATTAAAGCGAAAAACGATTTTCTTGTTTCTCTCGCGTACATTTTAAAACCGAAAATTAACGTCGATGTATAAATGGTTAGGACAGGCTAAAAACAAGAGCAAAAGGAAAAAATATAGAGGGATGTTATGTTTAATGAGGGTCACTGTGTTACAGTATAATGTACGTTAGTTAATTTTGTTGTTGCGTACGCTTTAAATGATATGATCGATAATTTCTTTAGATACTTTCGTGTTAAATCTACCTGAATCTGTGCGCACAAAGAAAAATCTGGCGTTTTCCCTACACCACTTTCCACGCAATTTCACATTCTACTTAGAGAAAATTTCATATTAAAAAAATCTTTATCAATATATTACATTGATTTATTGTAGGTCTACTGGTTTTGTTGGTTCGAATTTCTCTTTCAAGAAACGAGGAGAACGTTGTAGTCGCTAATTAATTATTTAGTCAACTTCAGCAACACGCAATTATCAGTTTAATAATTTAAAAAGGAAATTGTCCTGAAAATGTTCCTAATATGGTATAAATGGATTAAAACTCATTAGTTTTCAAATAACAACCTTCAAATATCTTGATCGCTTGTTCGTTGTCCTACACGTGATGTAAGTATAATATAATGGTCAGACATTTCAGCGACGTCATCGTTTACCCATTTTATTCAATAGGTCCAGTTATTAGGGTAAGATCGCGGGAGAAAAGTTCATTAATTAATCGAACCCAACCTTAATCGATCGATAATTATTTTAATAAGTTTAAACTAATTGCCTTTTCAGGTTTAATACGCTCTCGAACAAACTACTCATAATTTAATTATTATTAATTATGATTTAATTATTTCAACATAACAATAATGATGGTGATATTATTTGGAAGTCTTCGTTTTCGAGTACTTTCTTTACAAACTTTACCAATTTATAAAATCGTATGCATATCAACGTAATTCTTGACAAATGTTCGTGACAACCACATCAAATTCATCCAACTACGCATCTAAGATAATTTATCTTCATGCCTCACAAAATTCCAAATACTTATTCTCATATCAAGTATAATGATCCAGATGATATAATAATATGTTACTAATATATCTTATCCAAAATAATAATACTAATCATTATATCGAACAAAAAATATTCATTTGATGATTTCCAATCGATATCAATCATCTTTCCCTTCGGTGGTTTCGAATAGCTGTGCTTTTTGATAAAGGGCGATAAGGAAAAGCTTTAAATTTATTATTGAAACCTCTCAATATCGATATTTTTATATTCATTAATATTAAATGAATCCTATTTTAAGGATTATCTGCATTTAGATCGCTTTCCTTCCAGCGAGATTTTATAACAAAGAATTTCCCCATCATTCTTTTTCGTAATAAAAACTTTATTTCTCCCCAAAGAATTTTCGAATTATTTTCGTTTAATTTTACCAGTCAACATCATTTGCATCGTGCTCGTGTATATACATTTAAATCGGAACGCAGAACTCGTAAGATAAAAAAAATCGTTGATCTTCTCCCCAAAGTAACTCTGTATCTTGTTCATCTTCATTTTCTTTATTTTATATGTATGAATGTTGGATAGGGATTATGGTTTGCAAAAGGAAGGAAACATAAATTTGTTACTGCGACAATGCAGTCTCGAGGGTATACTAATTTTTTGGCCGAATCTAATCTGTTAAGTTTTATTTAAATAATGCATTGTTGTCTCTATATAACTTTGATATAACCTACATCAAAATATTTTATTAATTATGATACACAAATTGTGAATAACGTTAAATTATAGAGATAGGTGAACTAATAATTGCTCGATGTTGTTTAAAGATCTGTTATGGTTCAAAATAATTCACTCAAGCCGAAACCTCGTAACTATTGATATACTGTTATATGTAATGTTACACTTCAATTGGAAGGAAAATTTCATTATTAATATTATGAATATATGACGTTCAAACTATGTCTAGTTGTTTTAAATTAATCAAAACATGTAACACGTCCGAAAGGGAACTTTTTAATAATGAACTACTTTTAAACTCGAAATAAATGCACAAAGTTTATTCGCGAACAAAACAAAACTGCACGAATTAAAACAAATATTTTTCGCATTTTACATGGCCAGTAGCAAAGTAATTTGTAAAATTATAATTTACGTTAGGGAATTCGTGTTATTATCGATTTTTGTTCGGGTTGAAAATATTTGCCTTCCAAAATACTAAAATAAAAATTATAAAAATACAAAGTGAATATATTTTGTTGCATAAACATATATTTCCCTATTTCTCTTTGCTATTAAATATATACTTTATACCCAAGAATAAAGCCAAACAAAAGAAAGTGGAAAATGGCTTTTAAAATAGAAAGAACTACATGTTACTTCTTTTCCGTGTTATTTTTGTTTTATTTAAAGGATTTGGAATTCGTAGACCTTTAACAGAGATTTAGAGGATGTTTCACATGTATGAACTCTATGAATACAGATAATACGAAACGTGCTTGCAATAAAATAAAAAGTTACCTTTAAATAAACAAACTGGGCGTTTCATTTTATTTCGCCTCTTTTTTCTATCCTCATATATATAACAAATATTTGAATATGTCTATTGAAATTTCAAATATTCGATCCCTATACAATTCCGGTGTTCTTTCCATCGATTGGTTTGTACTAACATGAATTATGTATTTCCAAACTTTTGCCCATGATAATCTAATCTAAAACTAACATGCAATATATTATAGTCTGACATAAAAGAAACTGAAACAGTTTTGAAATTTTTAATAATGCTTCACTACTGTAAGATTTCTTAAAGCTGTAACGTAGAAAATGAATGGATGTATAGCTTTGAGAACGCTTTCAACGTGTTCACTTTACCTTTTTTTAAATAAGCTTATTAGAAATATGACGAAAAATTGGTAATCTTTTAGATGGCAAAGATTCCTTTTAAAAGTGCATCAGTTTTACTCGAATCAAAGTTGTACCGTTTTCGGAAAGAAAAGTTTCAAGAACGCATTAAGGAAACTACGAAAGTGATAAATATGCATAGACCATACTCTAAAGCCGTTTTAAATTGCCAAAGTGGTGCTACATTTCGTAGTTTATCTCTATTACAATTAAAAAATCGTTTGTAACTAAATTTGAAATTTGTAAATAACTTATTTCTCTAAGGGCATACGGATTATTGGTTTTCTCGTTATCTTTTATAAGTAATCAAGAGTTAATAATAACTTAAATACAAACTAAACATTTATCTGAACTTATAAGAATAACAAAAGGAAAACTGAGATTTGTCTTAAAGTAACTGAAACTTTAAAACACCTGTACCATGTTATTATTGTATTTATCGTAAATAATGAGTTTACCTGCTATTAATTAAATGGTATTAAGATTGGATTTACCTCGATCTCTTTTTCATCTGGTTATTATTTATTCATATAAATAAGTTCTTTTAAAGGTTTCTTTTTCGAAAAGAGATTTTCAGTTCGATTGTTCAATCTCTCTCTCCGAAATTTATTTATCGCCGAAATTTGTCTTTTAACGGAAGTAAATTTTGTTTCTACATCAGGCTACACGAACAAGATTTTTCCATTAAGAGATGATTTATTTAGAAAGAACAGAATTCATATAAACTAATTTATGGTGATTAATAAAAATTATGAACATTTAACAATGATAAAAGCGAATTATTAAAACTTCCGATTTTGTGGTGGATGCGCCGGGGATAGATATTCTTTCCTCTTTATTTTTTTTGTGTTCCGTTTTCTCTTTCTCTTTTCCATCTAATTTATTTACTACTATGCAATGTAATTTAATAATGCTCCTCTCTAACGGTGTATATATAAGATAAATATTCATTATATGACAGAAACCGTTGCGTTTTATTTTTGCCCCATTATTTATGAGTTCCATTATCATTTAGTACATTTCCTAATTAATAACACAATTAAGTTTATTCACATTTTATATACGAAATAGATTAACAAAGGATATATATCTGAATATAAAAAGCATGGCATGATGAACGAATACAACAAAGAAGATGGATAAATGAAAGAAGATTTTTTTTATCAAGAACACTAATTAAATTACTTGCGGGGTTTGCAGGAAAATAATTTTTTTTCTTATTGTGTCGTAGTCCAACATGAATGACGATTTCTTTTTAATTTCGTGACATCAAAGAATACTTTGACTTGGATTATTATGTTAAAAGAGATTTGATTAGAATTTCAAACAATTATTAATTCAAACGTATTTAATGCGAAGAATTAGGATTTTCCTGTTATCATTTAAGCACCAACTTTTTTATTACATAAAGAAAATAAACGTTTAAACATTAAGTAAGATCAAATTTGCAACAATCCGCTTTTAAACTGTAAGTTTACTGGTTACAAAATGACTTATCTTCTTTAAAGAATTGTTCCATTTACATATACAATTTAATATCTCTTTTTGCGTAATAAATTCTCCAGCATTAATTCTGAAATATAATTCAAATTATTAAAGTTGTAACAGTTAAACATTTTTTAATAGCGGTAATAAACCAGAGAATTAAATTATTTGACAAATGGTATGTGTACCTGAAGTAAATGCTTAAGTGGTTAGATTGCAAATAAATGTTCATTCTTTCTGGCCCAACAAGATGTTTGACATATGATTTTACTGTAAGTGAATCAGAAAATTCTCGACTACTTTCTAAAAGTACATTTAAAAGAAAATTGGTGATAAATCGTTTAACTTTGCAAAAGTTTTTCTTCGATACTTTTAAATTTGACCAATTCTTATTTAATTTTCAACACTGAAAAGTATCTCTTTGAGCATTTCTCGCAATAACCGAGTGTATTTCAAATTAAATTAAATGCTTTTGATTAAACGATTCTCTTTGTTTTTCCCAGCTAATTTATTTAAAACCGCACACATATCTATGTATTATGAGTAGTTGAATTGGAGAAACGATAAGCGCTGATCGCTGCTGAAATTATCTAAATATTCGAAACTTTCTACGGTCTTGTAACGTTATTGCCCAACATCAACGTCCGATATAATGGTTATTTTCTCGTATAAACTAAAATCCACGTTGGTTTTATTATAATTGTTAAAATATTTCAATAAAATGGTTACCATAAAAGGATTATTATTACAATTAGGTGTAATTTTCTTTGTAATGCTGGATTCATTAAAGTTACTTTAACATTTAATATTATATCTTAATGATTATTATGAATGTTCACATAACAGGAACGATACTCTTCATCATTTATATCAATTTAATTATGAGTGAGTGCATGATGTTAATATTTTTCTTTTTCATTCGTCCCTTTTTACCTAACAAATATTTATCTTTATTCAAGTTTCCCTTTTTCTTTTGATATTTTACTTTTATTTGACTAGGAAACTTTCAAAACAATTCCACCATTTAGTTAAATTCGAATGATTAAATCGCATACCGTTGGTATTAAATAATTCGCTTGAATAATATGAAAGGTATGATATTACGAATGCAATAATTTTCATCATTTAAAGCATTCCCATGTACCCGATTAGAGTAGTAAATTTTTTAATCCTCCATGTACATCAAATACAAAGTTTCTTTTCGAAAATCAATCTACTAAATGTTATATGATGCCGCTTAGAATTAAATGCAACTCGTGATAATTAAAGTTTTCGCTGAATCGCTTAGATACGATACTAGTAAAATTTAAATATGCGCATAATTATTTCATTTCGAAACTACGCTAACGTATGCGAATTTATTCAACTATTAAAGCGAGTAATACTTTTCGAAGAACAATATTTTTCTACAAGAGTGTAATTAGTTGCCACCCATCAAACAAAAAAATAGGGGAAACCGTTACTAATGTATGCCGTGTAAAAGAAATCAATAAATTTATGAAAGAAAGAAAAGCAATTCACAGAAAACTCGTTTTCATTTCTGGAGATTGTAATGAATAAAAATGAAATATTGTTTGCTTTTTCTAAAAGATGTACGTAAATATGAATTATGCAAGAAAGTGTAGAACGAGAAAGAAAAAGACAGAAGACTCATCAGTACATTCTTTTTATTCCTCATCTTTTGATCCTTTCTAACTCTCTCAGGATTTATGTTAAATACATAAATAATACAAAACGTCGTAAGTAATAACGTCGTGACACTTATAATTTACAAAAAAAAATGTACACAGTAAAAGAGAGAAGGAAAAAATAATAATCCTTACCTTGACTACTTCTTATCCTGTGGAGTTATAAGACTTTTCACCTGTAAGAAAAGAAAATGAAATACGTAACTAACATTAGTAATCTCTTTTTAATGTGCATGAAAAAGGATTTTTTCTTCCATTCGAATTCAGGTAGACATTATGGAATGCCTTAAAGCTTAACTTGTAACGACATTCTTTAAAAATGTTTTTTTGCGAGCTTTTTTAAGTTAACGTACAAGATTGCTCAAACGTTCAAAGGTGTTCAATAGATTTGCAACGTATTGTTAAGAAACGATTTTAAATAATTTTATATCATTAATTACATAAATCGATTGCATTAATTTTTATTTTTTTCCAGCAATTAATTTATTTGCTTAGCCCTATCTTCTATTGTCACAAACAGGTGTTTCCTTTGACCTCTTAAGATCAAACAACATATTTAAATTGATTCAAAAGGGCATAATTTACAATCAATTTTGTATGTAATATTCCTTTTATAATTAATAAAATTCATTAATATCAAATAAATTAATTCGATTAATTATAAATCGTTATAACGTTAAACTGCTTTATTGCTGTTAATATGTAAATAAATGTGTTTGTTCCTTTTGCAGATTTCATTGAGGAAAGACGTATGCTACTTGAATTTGTTGGACCAGAACTTCAAACGCTTTACGAAGAACATCAAATTGAGGTAAATAAGTGTTCGCTTGCTTCTATCAAGCACAGAACTCCCTTTTACTACAATTTTCTTAAACCTGTAAAGGCGAAATTTTTCTATTACGTCTTTTATTGAACATTTCTCCTTTTAAAAAGTCAAATTACTTTACTTTAGGTCGAATTGGTCGATATGCATTTTGGGGCGTCCGAAAAAGACATTTACGATCCAAGATTGTTCGAAGATCATTTAGAAGAGATAAGGAAATGCCACAAATTATCGAGAGGCTGTTTCTTTTTGGTAAATAAACTCACTTTCTTCGTTAAATTTAATTTAATTACGTTTCTATTCAAATGATTATTAAATGCTAATTTTTTGTTTAATTAAAATTTTACTAAATATAGAAGCAAAAGCGACAAAAACCTCGAGGAAAAGTTAATTAAGATTAAAACGTTAAAGTGAATTAATTAAACCTTTTATGTCTTAATAACAGTATTATATAAACAAACGTACACTGTATTTATTCTAATTTTATTTTTTGCTTACTTCTTCCACATTCGTTTGGCTGCTTCTTTGTAGGATCTTTTAAATTTCTTAAGCATTTTCAATTTCGTTTTTGGTTAAACTGTTGAGGTGCTTCAAATAAATAACAGTTATAAACGGTTTCTCTATCAAGCGATTAGTAGTTGTTTCGTTTGAATAACTAATTTAGCTGTAAGTAGTTAACTACTACCAATTCTACGGTTAAATTCACATATTAATACGACTTTAAATGAAAAAGAAATAGCGAAAATGTTATTGCAGTGTCTTATTGGTAATAAATATGGTCCGTATATGGTACCATTAAATTTTCAAAGCGACATTTTCGACGAAATGATCAATATAGGTGAGAAGCTCGACGACATAAACGTAGATTTGATCCGAAATTGGTACGAGCAAATCGATAATGAGTATGTTATAAAGGATTATAGGTGAGTGACAGTGACTAATCCAGTTTCTCCTTTTTCTCTCACGTTGATTTGTGCCCGCTTAATTAATTTCAAACCAGAATGACACTAATTAAACTATTGTTGTAACGTTACATTCCTCATTTAATTTTGATATTCGGAACGCGTGGTATAACCCTAACGTAAACTGCATAATCTCTTTAGCGAAATGTACTTTATATGGCAATTTACACAGTTAGTAACCATATTAAATTGGGTCTTATACCCGTCGCTTATTAAATCAATAGAACTTTAAACGAAAAAAGGAATCTAATTAATTTCCTGTCCTACTCTTAACGCCATCAGCAAGCCCCAAGAATTCTACACTCGAAATTACTAACACTCATAATAATCTCAATTTCCGGCATATTAAAGAAACTAATAATTAATTAATATTTCGTAATTGAGTTTGGCATCTAAATCAATCAGTAATCAAACAACATGGTTCAATTTTCGTACCGTGGCGTAGATTAATATTAAAGATGTTTGGCAATTCGATTCGGCACAAAACTAGAAAAGAAAACTTTAATATCCTACGCTCACAACTACGGTTTGCTAGTAAATATATTTGTAAAGCACTAGCAAATAAAGGGATTAAAATTAATCATGTTCTAATTTGACCTTTCGATTCTTTAATTGTAGAACGTTACCGTTTAACGAATGGAAAATAATCGCAGATGAAATAATTAATGTAACGCATAAAATAATAAAGAACGATGATACGATTAAAAAAAAGTTGAAAAACTATACGCAGTCGGTTGTAGAGAGGCAATTCCATTATGCATTAGGTGAGTTTATTTATGATATCGTTAAATGTTAATACAGTAAAAAATGCATTCAATAAATATAAAAGTATCTCTTAATAAAATATTGATTCGTTGTCCCTGGCGTATTTTTCAAGCACTCTACCTACAGGTAAAGAAAAATCATTAAGAGAAACTAAAAGAACTGCTCATTAATGATGTACAAATTTTATTTGAAACGAAACTAATTTATAAGAAAGTTTCAGATGATGCTATTTTTTGCGAAACTTTAATCGATCAAGCAATTTAACTTCATGAAGGTCGACGAGCGAAAGATATATATATATATATATATATATATATATATTCCACTTCGGGCGAAAAAAGTATCACGCAGAAAAAAAGAAAGTGATAGAATAAAAATATTCCCATTGGAAAATAGACATGAAATTTCGTTTGGTAGTGCTAAAAGTTTGATGGTTATATAAGACTTTTCGTGAAACGGATCATTCTTTTTAATTTCCACTAGCAATTGACATGAATTAAATTTCATATTGATTGCTATTGAATGGCAATTCTCGTTCACTTATGGCTTCATTATTATTAATAATAATAGAGATTCCATTATAATAAACATATTGTTCTCGTGTGTTTAGAATTGTTCGCGATTATAATTCACACGACAATGGATCCGGTTGCTCGTAATGTTTATGAATTTTCGCACGCATTAATAATTGAATTTGAATTTTCAAATAAATACATTTATTTAGGATAACGAATCTATTCAACGACAATTGATCATTTCCATTATACAATAATTTATAGGGATTTAATTTGCTATTATAAAGAAAAATTAATTGATTAATTTATTTAAATGGAAAATTGTTTTTACCGTTAAAATGTTTACCTGTAATTATTTCATAAAATAACGTTAACTACATGAAATACATTAAAAATTCATTATGTTGAATAATTCCATTTCAATTATTTAAAACTGAAGCCCGCACTCGAAAACTATTAAATAGATTAAGTACGAATTTTGTTGTGCTAATTAATGTGAATTATTTAACGTTGCTAGAATGAGATTGATATTTTCGCATTTTCCTGCACGTTCGTTGTTTATTTAAAGTCGATAATAATTAGTTTTTAATTTAGGGCTGGCGCCAGGCACTGCACATCATATATTCACAGTGATAAGGGAATGGGATAACATAGAAGAGGTTAATCCCTGCTATCAGGTGAGGATTAAATTAGAATAAAATAATATTATAACATGCTCAAATGTGATATAAACCGTGTTATATAATCATCAATCTGGGATTTGACGTTAGATTCTTCATAGAGTCTCAAATGTTGTTATATAATGTATAACGTTTCAGACGCTATGGGAATATTCCCACTTACCCCTATCAAAGGTCTCATAATATTACTTATTAAATTTAAGTATGCTATTACCGTCCTTTGGAGAGCAGAAAGAAAAAAAAATTGTATTTATTATTCGCAGGATGTTGATCCTGATTCGAATAAATTAAACGACGAGGCGATCGAAAATATTGAAACGTTCAAAAACCACGTGAAATCTTTAGTGCCGGAAGAAAACCGATGCTACTTTAGGTGAGTTTAATGTTTCTTATGAAATCAATTAATCGACTTAAGGAAATAAACATGGATCGAAAATAAATAAGCAATAACGCGAATAATTAAAATGCGACAATAATTTCATGTTTGCGCGGTAATGGTACGATAATATTTGTCGGCGGTCGTACTTTATCGGTCGACCGTTAATATTTTACATGCATAAACAGTCCTCGTAACCGTAAGCATTGTGAAAAGAAATCATTATTATTAGTCCCTTCTCACACACTCGCACGTTTTAAATTAATTAAAGCCGGCATACCGAAAACATTAGCTGAATTCCGTAAAAGCCTATTAAACTTGGTAATTAACGTTATGATCAGTTTCTAATTAAAAAAAGGGTCGTTAACTATTTAAGATTATCCCTAAATTTTAAATTGATCCCAATTAAATCCTTCGTTCTTTTTTTATTGTTATTCGTTAAATGATCAATTTGATGCTGATAATGTGAATTACTTTAACAAAGGAGAGAAAAAAGATATCGATTTCAGACAATCGATGATACCGTACATTATCGTTTAACAACGTATGTGAGTAGAAAGACTCTTTTGGCAATGTCAACTCTAGAGCTTCGCAAATATCGTTCGATGCTGCTACGTTTGATCTTGCTGCATTGTTTAACAAAAGCATTTTGTTCGGTCGTTTTATTTAACGATTGTATTTATCAGACTAAAAATATTGCAGCAATTCACTTTTGCTACTGCAACGAATCAAGTTATTGATCAATTAATAAAATACCCTTGACGTATTTAACGGTTTTTCTAACGACTTCAAAAGCATTACGAATGATGTATTACAAATTTGATTTATATTTATAAAAAGATCTTTTAATATTTCGGAATAGGTATGAAGGGAACATAAAACGGAAATATAAAACGAATTTTATGGGTATTGATTTCGGAATTTTTAACTCGACAATACCGATTTCCTCTGTTTGTCCCACCAAGATGAAAACGTACAGTCATCAATCGTTAATACATTTGTTATAAAATCGGCATGAATCGCGGAAAATTAAAGCAAAAAATTATTAATTACTTTCCATTTAACTTTTATGTCTGCCATATTTAATCGTATGCATTAATTAAATTGATTATGGATTTATATTTATTTATTACTGGCAAATTAAATGTTTGCTGACGGAAAACCAATCGTTTCGACAAACAAAAAGAACGAAGGATTTAATTCGTTTTTAACGATAATATAAACAAAATCGGCTTGAATCATTTTATAAATGAAGGGAAATTAATACGTGATTACAATTCCGTTTTCATTAACCGCAAAAGAGTATTGTTCGTTATATACGTAGACACATAGTCAGTAATGTCGCCACTGATTTTCTAGTATTGTCAGGTAGTAACAATACAATAATTTATAGTCGAACTGTTAACACACATTCGTACAATACAAACGTAACTTATATTTAACGCTTGGGTGATAATAAAATATCGATTTGGAGCTTAAATTCGCGTATTAAATTTATGCAATTAGAGGAACTGATTTAAAAATAGCAACTGAAGAGGACGACGTACGAATAATGTAACATTTTTGTAAATAAACGAACGAACGAGGAAGACACTTTTGTATTATCTTGCAAATAAAAGGCAAGAAAAAGAGTACAAAAGAAATAAATAAGAGAAAAGAGCGGAAGAAATGTAAAAAGCTTTCAAGCTTCATTTGATCTTTTTGTCTTGTATAACGTAACATAACAACATACATAAAATGCTACTACGAAAAACGATAACTCTTCTTGATATAAACACATACGTAGATAATAGTTCCACCAAATCTTCTATAAAACAAGAGTTACGAAGGTTTCGTTCGTTCATCTACTTTAATAATTTTATTACCATTTATTTGTATTTTAAAAAGTGCAAATAATGGCGAACGAACCATAAACTGTCCCCGTAAACAAATTGAGTTTTATTGTAACAATATACGAGGCGAGTGCAAGAAAAGCGAAACCATAAATATGTGAATTATCTTGTTATCCCTGGTCAGTAGCTTTTTAGTCTCTGAACTCCATAAATTACATCTTGGCCACATCCTGTCACGAGAAATTCTTTCCGTGTTACAACTTTTACTGTGTTAAGGTTTCCATTGTGTATTTTTTTGTTCGTAATCACGTGTTATCCCTAGCTAACGAATTGTAATTTCAGTCGGTTCGTTCGCTAACAATTCATGTCAGCAATGGTACTCGATAGTCTCTCAAGCGTGATTTGTTACATAGCAACAATTTTTATTATTTCGAGTAGAGTCCTCGTAAAAATCAAAGAAAAAAGATCGATGCTAATAATTTATGGAATGGAACCGATATTTCTGAAATCACTGAAATATTTTATATTAAAACGATATAAAAAAGGATAAATCATCATCAAAAATCTATTTATTATCAAACCGAAAATAATAAAATATGCAGTTGAAGTTCAAGATAGAAAATTGTGAATTCAAATAATACGAACCTGCTTTCATCGCTTTTATTTTCCTTTTCCAATTCGCTCGCTTCTTCACTCTTCACTTTATTTAAATTTAATATTAGCTTTTTCTTCATGATAATACACTTTTTCTCTTTTCAATTATACACGTTGATCTTCTTCTAGATGCTCTTTATAAACTTTGATAATATGAAATCTTATTTGAACTTTTACAAAATATTTTTCCATCGATAATCCGGAAACTATATTGTTTAGCATAAAGCATGAAAATAAAATGCGAAAAGCTCCTTTTTCGGCTTCATTGCTACTACTGTAATATTGATAATATATCGAACACTAGTTTCACTCTTTAGAAACGTCTTCTTCCCACAAACTTAATTAAATTTTACTCATTTTTGTTTGTAAAAAAATTACTTGTAAGTGTTATGCTTTATCCTTTTGTTTGTGTTCTATAGTAAGTTAAATTAAAATAGGTAAAACGGGAAATTACAAAGGAAAATAATTAATTAAATGTCATAGAGAATATAATCAAATTTTATACCTTTGAACACTTTTACAAAAGCGAATCAATTAATAACAATTTTTCTAATAAACGAGATAATTTGTTTAAAAAATGTACAATATACATAATTGAACTAAAACGTGCGTAATTTAAATTCAGGTAGAATCGTTTTGAATATTTAATTGAATGTAAATTTTTCTTCATAAGATTTATTCATTTTCCTTATTTTCCTCCAGTCTTTTACAATCGACGAACACCCATTCTTTTCTTTTCGCAAATTTCTAGTTGAAATTTAATTCAATAATAATTACAATTTAACCGTTAAATTCAAATTAAAGCTTTCCATTTATGGCAATATTAATTACTTAGGGTCCATTGGAAACCTGGCGGAATGGATCCGGACGACGGTTATCACGAAACTTATTTAAATAAATTCAAAAACACGAACCTGTTCAAATTACAAACGTTAATAAAAAAATGTTTAGACGACGATCCGGAATTAAAGTCGAGGAAAAAAATTGTCGAGGTAAGTTTTATCATCGACATTAACAGTTTATCGAAAATTATATGATCCTGTATATTATATAGAAAAGGGCAGAGTTCCTTTTAAACGCTTTCGCTTATCCATATTGAATTGTATGGTTAATAATTGAATTATATTCATCAAAAGAGCGAGTAAATTGGAAAATACGATAAAGCCAATTAATGAGCAAGCAATTTAATATGGAAATCAATAACCCTACATCGACGTATTTTAATATTATTATTAGTCATTATTTATTTATATATTTATCGTAGGAGAATTTCCAAGAGAATATAACGCATTTAACGTTAAATTTCGGCGAAATTTTGCAAGACTTCACGTCGTCCGAAATATTAGAAAGGGTGAAAACTTTAGTGCAAAGCAACGTGAACCAGAGACACTCGCCCATTTTAATATATGGAAATCAAGGCTCCGGAAAAACGTCTCTCATACAAACAATTTACCAGAACTTCGAATATTGGTTTAATAGTCGACTTTTAAGGATCGTAAGATTCATCTCATCAACGCCACGTTCGTCGTACAATTTGGAGCTTTTAAGAGTGATCTGTCAACAGATTTGCATAGCGCTCAAATTACCGGAAGGTTTCCTGCCGAAGGACGCCTCTTTCGACCCGCTATACATTAACAACTGGTTTCAAAATTTATTACGCAACTTCGAGGATATGAATCAAATACTTGTGATATTTATAGACGATTTACACCTGTTGAATCCTCTCGACGATACAACGACGGCACTGAGCTGGTTTCCAATAAGCCTACCGAAAAATGTATTTCTAATATGTACAACTGGAATCGAATTAGATACAATGCGTTTAACGCCAGTTCAGAAAGAAAGATTTAAGAATCCGGAATCCTATTTGGAATTAACCCCCGCTGAATCGTTCGAAGGTACACGCATATACGGGGTGTTGCAAACTTTCAGGGACGATCATATTCTCCAAGATAAGCTGGAAAGTCTTAAAGAACCAGGGTCCAGAGACGGACCGTTTCGAAGATGCGGAGGATTCTTATTGTAGCATATCTTCGTTTATCTCCTTTTTAATTCGCAAAACTTGCATTTTCGTTTCGTAGTTAAGAGATGTCTTCTTATACGTAGCGTTTGTAGTTGATTAACGTCAATTTTACGAATTTTCGCAATGCCTTTTTACTTAAACTTTTGAATTAGCCGACGACCCATTTCATCTCTAGTCGTGCTAATAGGAAATGCCAGAAAAGCGTTACATTTTTAAGTTGAAACATCCCAATCGTCGGATTCCCTCAGTTCGTCTTTTTAAATTACGTTTACACAAAATGTTGAAAGGCAAATGCTTAAGAAGGCGCGAATACAGACTGATTTGCAAAATCGCCAGATTTCCGTCTTTGCTGTTACATGAAAAGCTTAGTTTATGCCACGCGTACAAATAACATCCAGCAAATGAAACAACGAATTCAAGCCGATCCTTGATTGCTAATCATTTTTGAAAGAGTTCGAAGGTCCTTGGGGCAAAGAAGTCGTGGCTGCCGAAAAATGGAAGGAGGGAACTTTGAACATCTTACTTGAGTTATTTTCCCTTTGGTTTTTTATTCATGGTTTGCATTTTTTTGTACGTAACTGTAAATAATGCCGAAATTGCAAAATGTTTCGTATCTCCGAAACTGTCCATGTTCATTAGCACTTTTCTGCTTATCTTGGGCCATATTATCGCCCCTTAAGGTTTGTGACATCTTTTTTAAAACACCCTGTATATAAAAATCAATTACATTTCAAACAAAGTCTACGTGTCTTAACGAACGTTTATTTGCTATCCTTCCCTCTCTTTCGCGCACACATATAACTTTTTTCTCATGAAATTCTTTTCTTTTCTTAGAAGACGTACAAAATTGCTTTAAGGAATTGGAAGATTTTTTTGGCGAAGCCGCCGTTTCGAAATTATCCTGCTTAATAACATGTTCCGAACACGGCTTGACGGAAACCGAATTATTAGAGCTTTTAATGCCGACGAGTAATAGCGAGGCGGTTATTTGTATCGAGAGCGCTAATTTTAATTTCTCGTCGTTCTGCTGCGCTATTAGAAAATTCAGTGAGTATAATTAAAATGGCAACTTTTTATATGTCGCGTAAAACGTTTTTGATTGATGGCAACGTAGATGATCGAGTCGTAGTTAGTTTATGGCGAAAATTTAGTGCAGGAAATGATCATTTCGCATTTCAGAGCCGTTAATAAGGGAGAAATTAATGAGTGGAAAGTTATTAATTGAATGGAGGAGACAGTGCATAAAGGAGATGGCAATGAAACGTTACCTATCTTCCCAAGAATTATTGAAAAATACCCACAATGACATAGCGACGATGTTCTTTAGCGAGTTTTGTCGCGAGGAAGAGAACAGCGAGTCCGAAGACGAACCAGGTTCATACGCCGACCATATATCGTATTCTACCGTACAATTTTTCTATTAATAAATAATTTATAGCGCCCTTAATGTCCGATATCAAGGATACGCCGTTTCAATCGACTTTGCACAGCGACGTTACGTACAGTTCGAGGCACGTCGAAGAATCTTGGATACACCTGCTAAAAGCCGGCGACGTCGTCAAATTAAAGACGTTGACGATGTGCAATTATGACTTCCTACTTGCGGCGGTAAATCGCTAATTAACCTAATTTACTCTCTCATTATTCCCATTAATTGCTTAAGAACGTTTAATTATATTTTAGGTACAAACAATATCGATAAGTTATTTACGGTGTCTATTGGAGCATGTGCGCTGCTACCTTTTAGACAGGGAAATTGAATTAGTTTATCATACTATAAGGAAAGCCAGCGATATTTTAACGAGAGATACGTTCCAATTAGGGACGCAAGTACGTTTACTTATTACATTTATTTACTACTATTATTTGTCCTCGCTCCTTTTATTCCGTTTCGCCCTATTTATACAATTTTTATTCTATACACGCGCGTAACGAGATAAATGCTTGAAATAGTTCATTTCGTATCAAATCAGCTTTTTTATTTTTATAAACGTAAACACCTTCGGAATAAATTTTTGCAATTTGCATAATATACTACGGGGAACGCAGTGATATTCACTGTATTTGTTTATTTTCTTTTTCATTCGAAGTGGCTTTCGGAATTATTATAATAATTACTGCAGCTATTGTCGTTAATATGAATATAAAGTGTATAAATTAGTGTAAACGTGTCGTGACCGCAGTTAAAATGTACAAATGCAATTTCCACGGCCTTAGTATGTACAAGAATTGAATTGTGGTGGACGCGCCGGTACACGGCTTTGATGCACGTCCATTTACGAATTCCTATCGATCCACGTTCTCTTTCTTGTTCGCTCCTTTTTTCTTCTTTCCTTCCTTTCTTTTGTGGCACGTGACAAACTTTTCATTACGAGAGAATCATTTTTATATTAACTACAAAGCTTTCCATTATGTTCATAAAGAAAGCGAAAAGGGAAAAAAGCGAAGAACAAAGAAATTTATGACATAGTTCACCTATATACTGATAAAATGTTTTGTCGCTTATGCGGCGAAGGTAATTTCGTATTTTCTTTCGATAATGTAACACTTGCTCTACAAATGAGACGATCGAAAGTCGCTTTCTGCCGCAAAAGCATCCGATGGAAAGAAGCGAGAGCAAAAGAAAGAACACGTGTTATCGATAAGTTGCTTGCGTCGACGTTGCTAAATTCGCGTAACAAATAACGAGCGCGCAGACAATCTCCTTCAGAAACTGTTTATCATTAAGATTATACTTAATCTAAATTAATTTCGAATTATAATCAAATCTGAAACGTTTCGCGTACGTCAAACGAAAGAACGTCACGTTCCTCTTGGCGGGTAGACGCGACGCAACGGAAGTTACCGACTGGAAATGAAAGAGACGTCCTCTCACTTTTACGCCGGAAATTTAATTTCGGATTCTCGCTGTTTCGGTTTATACAACGCGACGTGGTTCATTTTACGTTTATATGCATATCGTTGATACAATTTTCTTCGAGCGCTTCTTGCACCGTTAACATAAACCGAGTTGAAGAAAGTACGAAAACAACGATCGCTTTCCCCGTTGCGTTTCCTTCGTCCGCCGTTCGAACTAACCCCAAGGACGTTCCGTTATTTTATTAAAACAATTGTTGATATCGCTTAGATAATATCATGGTTGCGTCCTGTAACTGAACGTGGCGGCGGACTAATGAGTTCTCTTGTAATATCGGCAATGGCATGGTGCGACGGTTTTACATTGCCCCTTGTGGTTCCATTAACCGATTGGTTACAGCCGCCGCTTCCGTTATTATCGAGAACATTAAATGCTCCAGGTGTTCGTTTAGTTGAATCAACACCTTCGGGTCAGCACGTTATTTGCGTCGTTGATACGGACCCGCAATTGTGGCACATTATGAGCAACCAACTCGTATACACGTTCAAAGGTATTATTGTCTGTTAGAAGGAAACGACTTAATGCTCGACACGATTGTTATTGCGTTCTAGGGCATAAAAGTAAAGTTTTGTGCATGTCGATAACGAAGCACTCGCAATACCTCATCACCGGTTCCGGCGACTTGAACATAATCGTTTGGGACTTGAAAGGCCTAAAAATGACGATGAGGATATGCGAGCACATCGCACCGGTCCTTTGCATAACGACTGCATTGAACAATTCCGTGATCATTAGCGGCGGCGAAGACAGTAGCATTATTGTGACGTCCTTGCAAAAAGGGGAATTGGTAAATAATAATCGTGCGATAAGCACGTTTAAAAATTGCGGTTTTCAGATAATGAAAATCGACCACCACCGTGGGCCCGTGTCTTCGGTGAAGGTAACGTCGGCCGGAGATGTATTGGTGTCCGGTAGCCAAGATGGAACCGTTTGCTTATGGTCGTTAGAATCGTTCGTATTGCTGAACACAATCTCGATACAATCGCCCGTGCTGGTCTTCGACGTCTCGGCTGATTCGGTGTTTTTATTAACATTGTGCAGCGATAATAACCTCTATTTAAGGACTTTAGCGACCGGCACCGAATTGCACAGTTTATCCGAGCACAAGTTTAAGGTAGAAAACCTCGAGTTACATACGCAACTGCGCATTGTTCGATTCAATTAAAACTGTTTAACTTAATTTAAATTGGCAGGTAAAATCGTTGTGCTTAACCCAAGATAGTTGTAGAGCGGTCGTCGGTTCGACGGATGGAAAAGTTTATGTTTACGATGTACATAGCGGTAAATTATCGAAAACTTTGACCGGACAATCCGGGGAAGTGACGGCTGTTAAAGTGACGGAAAAAGATGATTTCCTTCTAACTGCTGGTAAGTCCATTTTATTGCCATCGATTATCTTACAACTTCTACGCAACATTCTTTTCTCAAGTATGAACTTTAGCTGCGGCGACTGTAATAAAGATCGGTTTCATTTCTTCTCCAAGTGTAAAACTTCTTTTTAATAGTTTCACTTAACGGAATATTACGCGCGAACGTTAATATTTTTATTAGTTTACCCGTCGTCGAGTTAAATTTGCTAAGCTAAAAGTTGATGCGGGCGAAAAAATTGTATCTCTGCGGATTAATAAAACGAAAACTCTATATATATATATATATTTTTTTTACTATGCAATTTGCTTCAGGTGGGAATCGCGTACTATTTTATCCGTTTAGAAGTGACGATACTATAAAAAATTTATTGAAATTAAACAAAAAGTCCCATCATCATTTACAACCCCACAGCGGTTATTTAACGTGTTTAGATATATCGAGAGACGGACAATTATCTGTGACCGGATCAACAGATCATTTGGTAAATGTTTGGCAATTAAATTCGCACGAACTTTTGCTTTCGCTAAACAGCCACACTGGTACAATAACGAGCGTTAGTTTTGCGCCAAACAGTTTATTTGTGGCATCCGGATCAGAAGATAAGACCGTTAAAGTTTGGGGATTAACTTTAGGATCAATAGTGGCCACGTTTAGGGTAAGTTCGACAAAAATAAAAAAAAAGCAATTTAAACTGATTAGCGAATCGATGTCGTTCGCGTTATGATAATGTAGGGTCATCTAGCGCCGGTATCGACCGTGTATGTTATGATGGATTCGACCAGGATAATATCTAGCGATCGTAACGACACTTTGTGCATATGGTTAGCCGATAATGGCCATTTAATACAATCAGTTGCCGGCCCCAGTAAATGCGTTCGAGTTACGAATAATATGAAATATGCCGTAATTAAATCCATTAGAGTCATTTCATTAAAATCGATCGTCTACATAATAGAACGTTTCAGTTATGCACCGACGGCGATACAATATTGAAAATCTGGTCATTGACGAAAGACGACGAGAAATATTCGGTTAATCACTCTGAGGAAATCACGTGTTTCGTGTTAACAATGGATTCGTTACACGTTATTACCGGATCTAGGGATATGTCGCTGAAAATATGGCAAGTTACCGGCGGCAAATTATCCCAGGTAGAGTTCCTCCGTTAATTCAACACACTTAAATAGTCCCCGTTGGATAACGTTGTTGCAAAATGGTTGTACATGCTCAACTGTTTATCGATATGTAAAAATATAATTGGAAAGATTCGGCAAAAAAGAGATTCGAGTATTCGCATGTAAAATGCGAATAAAAAAATGATATTAAAGTCCTAGTAGTAGATTGCGTCAAAAAAGTTTGCGAAACGGTCCCATAAACCTTCTTATAAGAGGGAATAATGTGGAACGAAAGGGAGAAAAAGGAATGATAGAATATGTGAATTTCAGGTCTTAATAGGACATTCGGATGCAGTGACGTGCGTGGCCGTATCCGTGTCAGACAAAAGTTTAGTTATATCTGGATCTTATGATACAAACTTGATCGTTTGGGATATAAATACAGGAGCCGACATACACACACTTTCAGCACATTTAAGCTACATTACATGTGTTAAAACTTCGGGCGATGGCACAATAGCAGTATCAGGTTTTTATACGAAACTTTTTCCATTCATTCCGCATTGAATGAGCATTATCAATATGACGACAAAATTCAATTCTAGGCTCGGACGACAAGAGCATTATCATATGGGACACTAAACGTGGTCTGCCATTAACGTCGCTTAATTTACATTTCCCGATAATTAACGTCGAGCCAAGTTCAGATTTCTCGCGGATATCCGTGCACCTGAAAGATTCGAAATACATGCCCATTATCTGTTTGCACAACACACCGGCCAAATACGTGAAATTGCCCACTTACTGCGCCCCCGACAAGGATATTATCGAAAGTACGTGAATTCAAACCCGCTTCCCAAACTCGCATCTATTCAACTGATTCGTTGATTAACGTAGATCCGAAAAGCGGTCCAAAAAGGCAGATGCGACGATTGCTGAAGAAAGAAGTTTCCTTGGACACGTACACCTGGCAAAAGAAGTACGCGCATCTTACATCGAATCTAGTAATACCGGCCGTCGACGAACGGTTCAAGAGACGTTTCTCGGTGTCGGCGAGCATGGAGGAAATATCGAAGATACCGCAGAATAAGGACGGCCAGGTGAGTTTATTAACGGTTCGTTCGCGATAAAACGTATTTCAGTTGGGTCGAAGTAAACGACGCACTAAAAGCGAAATTATTTGGATTGTTATTGCAGTCGTGCGAGTCAAATGAAACGTTCGTTAATTCGGGCGCGCGTGAAAAAATGAAAATAGAAAACCGTTTTCAATCCGCATTTAATTAGCTACGTGCCGCTTTTTATTGCTGTAAACATCCTGAAAATTGCATTTTAACAGCAATTTGCATTTCCGATACGCGTGAGGCGCGGGGAACAATTGCGTTCGACTTTAATAATAAACATCATTCGTACACATTTTAATGCGATTTGCGTTATGAGCACGATTTTAACGAAGATCATTAAACTAGTTGCTCGTGTTACATCTTAAATAGAACAAAATGCCGGGATACGTCCATAATGAAGAAACATGATATATGACTGGAGTAATTCTATGGCACGCCATTTATTTCCCTGTCCATAATCGATATTATACCGGTAAACTATTTTCCCGTAGAAAGATATATTACCTTGATTATGTAACAGGTGGGCGAACTTACCTATATGGCCTCTTAATGTAAGTGTAATATTCTATTTCTAAATTATTTAACTCTATTATTTGCGGCGATTACAATCTCCACTTACGTTTATAATAGAGTTATTGCATTACAAATATTCAAACGATGGCTAACGTGACTCGCAGTAGTAAATTTAACGGGATACCTGAATAATACAAGAAACCTTCCCTCCCTTTTATCCAAAGGAAAGCTTAATCCCATCTAATTGCCGGGAATCGCCGTTTCTACGTGCAATTAGAAGTCTAATGTGACTTTAAAACAACTTTAAGTGCGTCTCTTAAATAATTCATTTAGTAACGTTTTAAGCTAATCTAAAAGTTCCAAGGCGTTTAGCAAAAAGGTCTTCGCGAAATTAAAAAAAAATCACTTCGACCCAAGTAGAAATACATTTTGCCCATTTCTCATTTGACTACGACGTTCGATGAACGATTCTTAAGAGCGGAATGGGCCAGAAGCAAGGATCGTTAGCTCAATCGCAACACTTCGATCAATTGGAAGCGTTGTGGAACAAGCGGTCGCCGCCAAGGCGCAAATTGCATCAAGTAATTAACATTCAAATACTGATTATTGATTAGAGATTAATATGAATCAATAAATTCCATTTCAGTCGTTATCAAAACAATCGTCATTAGCTGAATCGCATTTAGATTCGTCGGATGAAGATCATTTTGATGAGGGCGGCAAAAATTGGAATTGAATACAAAATAATAATTATTGAACGAATGAATGATTGACGAACGACCGTAGCGAATGTTTTAAATGTTTAAACCTGATATAATAATCTAAATGTTTGATTAGACATATAAGTAACCGATAGAACTGACATGCTTTGATAATCTTAGGTAATAAGAACTGTCATACCTCTCTTTCCTATTAGATATAGGAAGTAACACTTAAGTAGCATTATGTGGTAAGAGGGCAACGTTAAACTGCTTTTGTTTTGTAATAATTGACGCGTATGAAATTAAATTAATGCAGGTGTCCGCATTCAACCGAACTTCATTCGATTACAATTTAATATTGAACATTGCAAATTTACTAGTATGAAATACAGCTAATTAAAAACTTTGATGTTGCTCTCGTACAAAATATTAATATATCCGAAGTAAAAAGAAGTTTAATAAAACACATGCATTTCGTAATAAAGGCCATTATTGGGCTAAAATACGTACTGGACGATGTTAATATCACTACCTAACAGTTATTAACCGAACGCATAAAAAGTTATTGCCAAAAAAAAAAAAAAAACGTCAACTATTGCACAATATTTCGTTAACAACTTGAATGAAAACAGAGAATATTTTTAAAAACCAACACGTGTATTTAATTGCCTCTAGTTCTTGTTAGACTTTAGAAATTAAGGCGCGCATCACCAACACTAATAATAATCTAAGTTACATTAAGTAGAAAACCGATTCAAAAACCACAAAAAGGCATCAATGTATTGACACCTCAAGACACGAACGCGCAATGCTACCACTTCTTTAATTGAAAGCAATCGTTATCCGGCTATTTCTAAAAGAATTCTTGCAGCTTCTTGCGAAATAGTTGTGATAAGACTAATGATCGATAATACGTAGAAAGAAAAATGTAATTGATTCGCGGCAAATGCAGATTGTGCTTATCATCGCTTGCGCACATATTCTTTGATTGTACAATACCGGATGCATAACGTGCTAAAAATATTATTATCAGAAGTCGTTAATTAAAAAATTCGCCTTACTCATCGATAAAGCTTTTAATTGATAAATCTAATTTATACCGCGCAGGAAAAAAACGGGACACTAATTTTAATTTAAAGAAAAAAGGTAAGGCCTTAATTAAATTTCGGTTGGAAATCATTTGATTTAAATTTCGGTATAAATTAAATACACACACAGCACATAGTCTTATGCATAAATCAGTTCAAGTATAAACCTTAAGCTTAGATTAAATTACGGTTTACGAACGGGAGGAACTTCATGGGGATTGTCATCGTTTATTTATTTTTTCTTCTTTCACTAGCAAGATATATTTTAATTAAGAATTTGAGTGTCTATTTGCAAAAAAGAATTGCTCGTTTAAAGTAAAGAGAACGTAACGAAATCGTTGGGGAAGATTCTTTCTTACAAAAAAAGGTATTTTACATTAAAAGCGTTTATATAATATAATGAGCTACTTACCTTAATGATATTCCGCGTATAAAAAGCACACAATTCGCTTATAAGGTACGAACGCAAATGCGAGCCGAACACAAATGAATTTCGCTGAAGAGTACTCATTAAGGAATTATTTGGAGCGTTATAATAAACAAATGGTCACAAACAATGCATTGATGCTCACTAAACAATAATTCACTTCTTTCATCGGTATTCGATTGATAAAGCAAACTGACGCATAGAGAAACATTAAAAATTCAAACACGTTGAAACACTTTCATTTATCTTATCAACGATGACGAACAGGAGAAAATTATACATATAACACGTAATTAATGGAGATATAATAATTAAAAGAAATTCATATCATATGAGATTATAATAAATAACAAAAGATATATAATAAATAAATATATATTTTTTCTGATATATGAAAATGAGAATAAGAACAAATTTATATTGAGAATTTTGAAAATATTTATTAAAAATGTAATTAACAAAGGATGGTAAGAATAAGGATGATACTCGAACAAAAAATTTAATTAAATAATAAGAGTTCATTTTGTTATTGTTTGCATTAATGCCGCGATATATTAATTGGTGGACCAATAATTAAATATTATTATCAATAGTCAAACGATGATGATTGAAAATAAAACACGTAACGCAAACAATTATGTAATATGTAAGATTAAATTTATTCAATAAATAACTTGCTGCTTAGTTTTCGAAAGAAATCGTTTAAAAGTTGATCGAACAGCTTTCTAGTGAGAAACCATCATAAATAATTTGGAATTCATTAAAAGAGGTAAAATATTTTTCAAAATATCAGCAATTCTCAAATGAGCTTAAAATAGATCAGCAACATTCGATATATTAGATCTTGATAAAATCGTTCACATTGTCGTCGCCTATAAATAAAATAAATAGGATGTTAACAATTGTTTTTGTAATCATTTTGTAGTGCTTTAAATTACATTAGTAAAAGAAATAAAATGTATTAGAAGATAGATTGAGCCAATTTATAAGATAATATTATTTAATGGTATGAAAGTAGTACAAAATTTCATTGATTTTTTTCGAGCAGGAGCCATTCATCAATCAATGTGTACTGAAATCAGCTTTTTAATAACGATTAAATTATTTGCAACGTTCAAATCTTATTTATTAATGGCACATATACATTATTCGCAAATTACTTCATTACTTACTGTTACATGTTATTTATTTAATTGAACTTTTGATATAGTTTATTGGAGCAAAAGCTTAATTAAAAAAATTAATATGCGCCACGCGCTCTCGTAGAATTTCTTATTAAACGTTCTATGTACCACGGCTATTATGTAGATATATTTTTCAAGCAAAAAGTAATGAAAACATATATAAAGCGCATTCTAATTATGCAATTAATAGCAATAATATTATTGAAGGAATAACTTCTTAAACTATTTAATTACCTATATATGACACATTAACTTTAATAGACTGCTACTTCAGTATAATATTTAAAGAAGATTAGGAATATTTCTATGAGAGTTGTAAGAAAAACTTATAGTATGTTTAATCGTTGTTTTTTCAATGGCATGTCAGGCTGTTTTATGACTATTTTCAAGAAGTTGATGTGATTAATAAAAGAAACATAATTAAAGCTAAATGAAGGGTTGTAGCTGTAATGATAAGTTAAATAATTTGTGTCATATTTAAAATATGTGTCGATGAATTAAAATTTGAGTTTAAATAGAAAGAAAACATGAAATGTAGTCAACGTAGTGCCATGGATAATTAACAAATGGAATTTAATTTATTAAGGTTTAATCAATGGTGCTTCCTTGATTACAAAAGCTCTTAATACATATACAATGAATTTAGTAATTATTTTATAACAAGTATCTTTTATCTGATGAAGATTTTTTAAATATAAAACTAATGAAATGTAAAAAAATTTACTGATTGATATGATATTAAAATTAAATGTTAAAATTATATTTTATTTAAGTAACTCAAAGATTATTATAATTCGTTGTTACTCATTTATAAATTCTATTAATAAAACCATCCTCTAACATATTTTGTACTTTTATTTTTAAACCAATTAGTACAAACGTTGTCTTAATCTAAGTATTTAAAACTACATCTTTACTTCGTCTAAGCGCTTTTTTAATATTTCTCGATGATATTAAATAATAATTTTAATATTGAGATCACATAATAAAATTTGTTCATACTTTTGAATTTAAAATAAGCCATTATTTACATCGGTGGCCATCTCATCGTCAAAGCTCACACTATCGCAAGACGTTTAGCCATCATCTACCAGAGGATGTCAATGCTGTAGCAATGAGTCAAGTTTTTCGGCATTTGACGTTTATTAAGGATGTTATAAAAAGTAATTGTTTGCTGTGTTGAATTTAATCATTGTTAAAATTAAATTTTATACTTAATGCTACAGTAAATGTTAAGTATAATAAAAATACCAATAAATTGCCTTATTTTAATGTTTGTTGCAAGCAAGTTATTAAAAGTAACACGAAGAGGAACGTACTTAAACCATAAATATTTGTGTTGAAATAATTTGATATAGATAAAGATGAATCTAAAACCAAAATTAACTCCAAAACTTACACCTATTACTCAAGATTATGAAATTTCGGCAACAGTATTAGGATTGGGCATTAATGGTAAAGTAGTTGAATGCTTTTCAAAGTCAGGCAAACGTGAAAAGTATGCTTTGAAGGTAATAATTTGCGTAATTTATATGAGATTATAACCATAAGTAAACAATTGTTTAATACAGGTTCTACATGATTGCATGAAAGCCAGGCGTGAAGTTGAATTACATTGGAGGGCAAGTGGATGTAAGCACATTGTTAACATAATAGATGTATATGAAAATACATACAGTGGCAATAAATGTTTACTTGTTGTAATGGAATGGTAAGATAATGCAATGTGTATTTCCAATTATTTAAATGTTTTATTTTGTAGCATGGAAGGAGGCGAACTATTTCAGAGGATTCAAGACCGTCCTGATGGAGCCTTCACTGAAAGAGGTTTGTACTAGTGGTTGGACACAATATTTGTTCTAAAATGTGGTCTTTTATTATTTTATAGAAGCTGCTCAAATAATGTTTGAAATATGTGTGGCAGTTAAATACTTACATGATAATGATATTGCTCATAGAGATCTAAAGCCTGAAAATTTGTTATATACTAAGCCTGGACCTGAAGGTATTCTAAAATTGACTGATTTTGGTTTTGCAAAAGAAACATTAGTAAAAGACACTCTACAAACACCTTGCTATACACCATATTATGTAGGTAAGTATAATACAAGAAATACATTAGATTGATTGCTAATGAATTTGATAAATTGTATTTTAGCACCAGAAGTATTAGGACCTGAAAAATATGATAAAAGTTGTGACATATGGTCTTTGGGTGTTATTATGTACATTCTGTATGTTCTGCAATTTCTTGAAAGACAAAGAAGACTATATTACATGTACTTGTAGATTATGTGGATTTCCACCATTTTATAGTGATCATGGATTGGCAATATCTCCTGGAATGAAGAAAAGGATTAGAATGGGACAATTTACATTTCCAAATCCTGAATGGCAATATGTTAGTGCTGATGCAAAAGAACTGATCAATGGAATGCTTAATGTTGATCCTGCAAAACGGCTGGCAATTGATGAAGTCAGAAGAAATGTTTGGATTGCTGTAAGAAGATTCATATATTTCAATAAGAAGTGTCCTCATAAGATTGTTATTTTAGCAATATACTGCTGTTCCTCAAACGCCGTTACATACAAATAGGATGTTAAAGGAAGGCGAAGAAATGTGGCCCGATGTTCAAGATGAAATGACTCGTTCATTAGCAACGATGCGAGTCGATTACGATCAAGTTCAAATAAAAACTCTTGAAAACTCAAACAACCCATTATTAAATAAACGTCGCAAACGTGCAGGTCGTCCGATACCAGGGATTGAACATTAGTTTGAATTACATTTTAAATGAGTGAAAATTAGTTAACATCACTGTTATTAAGTTTTAGGTCAATTTACACATTTTCTGTATCGAGTACCATAAAAGTTATGAATTTCTATCGTTGCTAATTCTGAAAAAGAGTGTTCAATGCCCATGAAATAAATGAAAAGAACTACATTCAAGAGTTAAAGTGAATAATTTACATACAGTAAATAAGTTTGTTTTTAATGTAATGTAGCATAAGTTCCATTTTTGTAGGAACATTTTTTTAATTCAGTACAATAGCTTTTTATTTTAAAAAGAAAATTGCAGAATAAGTTGCATCTGTAGGAATATTTATAAAAACGCTCCGTTTTTAAACGTTCGAAGTTGTGTTTTACGAATTTATCCGCTATCATTTGTATCTATTTGCAATGAACATTTTTTTTCCACTGCCAAATTCAGTCGTAGTAATTATCAGTAAATAACAGGCCTCTAAGATAGTATTTACAAAAAGTAACCTTTGGTGCCTTGCGAAGCAACGCAAATTATTTAAGAAATATAGATATTAATTATACTATACGTATATTTTTAATTGTGCATTATCTACAAGAAATATGAAACCAAGTGGATTGTTTATGTTGTATTAACACATGTTGTAATTTGTTAGTACAATATTGATGGAAGGAATATTGGCAAAACTTTATGGGTTCTTTTTAACATTAATTAATGTTGATAACTGAAAATTAAACATTTAGCTGCATCTATCTGTATAATATTTCAATAATTTTAAAAATGAATTGTTAATATTAAAATGAGATATAAATATGGAACCCTAAGTTTAAAGTGTTGTGTGCTACTGTAATGTTTATAATGTGATAAATTGGTTTGGTTAAATTATTTTCAGAATATGCTATACGTATTTATTTTTAATGTTATGTAAATGAACGGCCAAATCACGAAGCTTCACACATGGGAATATATATATAGAAAGATGAACTGCAAATACAGAACGATCATGATTCCGGTTCAATTGCAATGAATTTTAGACATGTCTCATATTATTAAAAGTTGTAATATATATGATTCGATACTAAAAAATGTCTAATTTAGTGTGAAAGTCGTATTTAATCCGATCTTCCGCAATTGCCTACGAGTTGTATAAAATATCTGACGTCGCACGACGCACCTGTAACAATTAACTCAATGCATTTTCGCACCTTAATGTATTTTTTATATAATATTATTATCATAACGGCAAACATTTTATTTATTCTATTTTGTAGTACAGTATTATGAAAAAAAAAAAAATGAAATAAGACAAGTATTCTAATAATCTACGCTATTGTTTGTGATAGTGTTTATTATGTAAATAATACTAATTAAAAACTTAATGGAATATGGTACATAAAATAGATGAATGTTTACATAAAATTTGAATTTAATTACTGTTGAGAAATTAATCAAAATTATCAGCAAAACAATAAATAATATTTAATAAATATATATATAAATATATATAATGTTTTATTTATATCGATGTTAATTCGGATCGACTAAGATGATTAACTATTCCGGCTCCCAATGAATCTCCCATTACGTTTATCGTTGTTCGGAAACGATCCCTTGAAAACGAAATTTGATTTTGAGTATCGATCTTAAAACCTACTAGCATTGATACTAACAATAACCAATCAACCGCAATAATTAGAGTAACATCTTCGGCCGGCAAGCCAACAGTATCCAAAACCATGACCATTGTAACTAATCCAGCTTGAGGAATGCCAGCGGCCCCTATGCTAGCAGCCGTTGCCGTTATGCTCACAGCAACGAGGCTACCTAAGCTTAAAGTGATTCCTCTGACTTGTGCAATAAAAATAGCTGCGACGGCTTCATATAAAGCGGTACCATCCATATTAATTGTTGCGCCAATAGGCATTACGAAACGTGCAACTCTTGCATCGACATTATTTTTTTCTTCCAGGCAACTTATTGCTATTGGCAATGTTGCTGAACTGAAATGTAAATAATTAATATTTAATAGTCCGTCGGTTCTTTTCCAATCGGAATTTCAAAACTAAGTCGATAAATTATTAATGAACCGCTGAACAAACATAAATAATTAATTAATGCGCCATAACGATCAGTTATTCATAACAAATCCCATTGTTAGCATTTTCCTGTGTTGGATTTTGCTAACACCTGGCTCAATTTCAACGGACTAAACATAAACGTTTTATTAATTTGCAACATTATCAGTTTCGAACTGACCTTAAAATTTAGAGCCAAATTTTAATGCAACTATCGACGTTGTACTAGCCTTTGAATCAACGCAGTGACTTAATTTGCTAAACGTAATATTGCAAATTAACGATGTTTCGACAGTGTCATTTTTTGTTCAATTTACCTGGAAGCAGTACCGAACGCAGTAGCCAAAGCTTGTGCCATGTTCATAATGTATTTAATCGGCGATTTCTTCGTTATTATCAAATACAAAATAGGCAACACAATGAAACCGTGAATGCATAATCCGATTAATACGGTCATGAAATACATCCCTAATTGTCCAATGATAACTTGAAAGCTTTCCATTTCCAATATCTTCGACGATACCAAGAACAATACGCCAACTGGCGACACCCATATTACCCAATTAGTAATCGTCATCATCGATGTACTCATCGATTGGAAAAAACTCAAAATCGGTTCCGCTCTTTCTCGCATTATGCCCAGAGTAATGCCGAACGCCGTTGAGAACACGACCAATCCCAGTATATTAGTGCCATAAACGTATTCATGCTTCATCTCCCATTTATATATATCCGCTAAAAAATATAACATCGTTTAAATAATTGAATGCAATTTAAATAATGATCGTATATACTTTCTCCGTTCTTAGGCGGAATTAATACTGTCCTGTACTAGAACGATAAAATAACATATTAGTTAAACGAGGAACATTTTCACAAGAATACCTTACCTGTTGTAAACAGGCCTGTACCAAATTTGGAGGAAACATGTTTCTGGAAAATTACGTGAAACCCATCACGTGAACGATATAATTTGCATTTTGTTGGCGGATAATGAAATGAATATTAGTCACCGTACCTGAACAGATCCATTAACGTATCCACGGTGGTAACGTTCCTGGAAACTCCGGAACGTGCAATCGAGCTGGTATCACCTTTTCCCGGATGGATAATAACCACAGCAATAATTCCCAGAATGACGGCACATATTGTTGTTATTAAATAATAACAAATCGCTCTGATGCCGATGCGTCCGGACAGCGATAAATCTAATGATCCGATTGCGGATATTAACGAGGATACGATCAACGGTAATATTAGAGTTTTTAGCATTCGCAAAAAAATGTCTCCTACGAAATTAACGTATAAAATATCTCTTGGCTGCCAACGTTCCTCGCGCGATGCTCTCAATATGAAACCGAGCATTATTCCGCCAACAACTCCGGCGACGGTTAGCAATGTTAAAAGATTTGTTTTAAAACAAGCCAGAAATGAATTTTTCCGATGTATGTGCGGCCTGATGTGTGCCATTTTATTATTTAAATTATTCGTATTATTCATTGTTGTCATGTTTAACGTGTTCGACGTATTCATTTTACTTCTTAAAAATAGTTATGTATACCTAAAATACGTATTTTATTCCAAATATTTGATTAAAATTAAAATCCAATTAATTTACTACTTTGCAGCACTTTAATCAACATTAAATTTTAATTTCAATTATTAAATTTTCGTTTACAAAACCATTTTAAAATAAAACACAACTATATCGGTCTCTATTATATTTTATGATATAATATTTATTGTCACAAAATACATTTAGTATGCCCTATGCAAAGTATGAGGAGCAACTGTATGGGAAGATATTCTCCCTTACAAATGACGTTGTTAATATCCTTTTTCACATCCTACAATTATTAATTTGAATACAGTTAATAAATCTGTTGTTATGTATTTTCATACGTAGATTCTTTTATATCTTCTACACGCGTATAATAATATTTTATTTACGCTCATAGTTTTATTTTAACAATACAGCATACGGACATTTTTCCTTTGCAGGCATTACTTTTTAGCTATTTCAGTTTCTTCCTTTATTACGGATGTTTTTTTCTCAATTTTATTCAAAGCCGCGATAAACCACGGCTGAAATCTTATCACAAACGTGAAAAACAAAACGTGCTAATTCATGATGATTATATTGTTTCTTTTCTGCAAATCATTGCAATGATAAAATTACGACAAAGATAAAAAATGTGGTATAATTTCGAAATCTTTATTAAAAACTGGTTTCTAAGCATCTTCATATACTTCTCTCCAAGTGGCTACACAACTTCGTAAAATTTTGTCAAATTTTATGATTAAAATTGATATCATACAATGTGAATAAGACCTATTTGACCCCTGCATAAAAAGCATGTAATGACAAAAAAAATGATGACCTTTGTTTTGCAAAATTTTGTTTTAAATTTACAATTGTTATTGAAAATTATCTTTTAAAATTATTTGATTGCTAGTTTATATTTCATTTAATGAATGTTAGATCGTGCCATTAAACACACCGTCTTTATTTATTGCACAGGTATTTAATAATTAAATTGCTGCTATAACAAAACGTACTTTACTAATTAAAGTTTGGACACGTGCATGTTAGATTGTATTTCATTATAGTCAAATAAGTAACGTACATGAATTTCTATGAAATAAGTAAATTAAAAAGCAATTTCATTTATCGTGCATAGAATAAGAAAAGCACAATACAAATGTTTATCTAACGAAAAGTTAATTAGAAAAGGTATATTACCAAAAATGGTGAAACTAATAATACAGATTTTTTTTTTAATTTGTAAATTGAACAGGTAGTTTGTGTACATAAAGTATAAGTAAGAGTTAGCTAAAATAATTGGAATATCGTGTCTATTGTTTTCTAAAGATAATTAATTGATAAAGGAAATTTTATTAATACCCGTGAGAATTACGAACAAAATTAAATTGCTTTTTACCTGACATAATTTACGTCAATGTATTGTGAATATAAAAACGCTTATAAAGGTGCAACATTATTGTAATATTCAAGGTAAAGACCTATCTGACCTAAATTAATTTCAATATTCTAGAATTGAATGTAAATTTTTCATTTAGAAACTGTTTTTGAGCACTCGAATTTAATACGAGTACACACGTCTACAACTTAATTTCTAATTATTTATCTTTTCATTTTAAATAGTAATTTTCAAACGTGCTGACTCAACAATAATTAGGATCTCTTAGTTGTAAATAATAATATTTTCAAAAAGAATCAACAGGAATAGATCCATATATTACGGCTAATAAATGTGACTGGCGATTTCTACTTCATTTTATATTATTGTATATTTAACTGAAAGGCGATTCAATACGATTTCCATTCTTCATTTCGCAGTGAGAGTGATAGTTTTAAACTTCGTATACAAGAAATAAATAAACGTTTAGTATAAACAAAATGTCTTTGGTAAGCGTTAAATTATAGAACTTTTTATTGCTTTTTACATAACTTTCTACGTAAAATCTGTTAATATTTAATATTTTTTTCTTTGTTTTTTTTTTTAACAAATTACTTTCTTTTTTTCTTTAAAAGTGCGTGTCATTTAATAATTTTTTACGTTTTTCGAAAGTTTAAATTTTAGCTACAATAAAGTTTGTGCAATTATTAACGTCAATAATTTATTTACCAAATGGGATGTGGTGTATCATTATCATTAAATATCCGTTTTATTTAGATCAAAGTAATTGTGCTTGCTAATAAACATCCCTAATGCGATAATAACATTTAATATGATTACTATGAAAGCTCATCTCTTTCATGCACTTTAAATGTTATCTATTTATCTACGTCTATCAAATATAATTAATATTAATTAATGACTGCAACGTGGGATGATAATTATGATGAGGATGATAATGCAGATGCCGAAATGAATTTTTCCTAAGGTTAAATTAATCTAAAGATATAAATAAATTGTATTTGGTCAAGTTGATTACGAGTGCTTGGTTAAAAATTGAATTAGCTACGTTTATTAGTTAATTCCTTGACATAATACATAGATTTAAATTCTACTATTATCCTTGAAACCCATTTGTATTTAAAATATTACGGATACCGTTAGATAATTACAGAATTTCGAAAAAATTGCATACATCTTAACTTCATACTTTTGAGTTATTTATATTTCTTGAACATCTTGAGTGTGAAATAATTTCAAAGAAATTGAACGAACATCAGACAGCAGCAGGTTTTATTATTATAACAAATATTATTGATCGTCACTTAGTTTTAAATCTATTTAAATTGGAGATAATTTGCCGAATTTTTACCAACTTTCGTCATTTATTATTATAGTCAATATTTGGAAGATTTCTTAACTGAAATAAATAAAATAAATTACTTTGCATGCGAATCTGCGAATATTTGGCATCTTTTGAATACAAATTTAGGTCTCAACTTATGCGATTATTAATTTCAGATTACTTTTCAATAGAAGCAAATTACTAGTATCAACAGATGACTATAAATATCTAACAAGTTCAATTAGATTAATTATACTTCTAGATTCTAGATTAAGCAATGCTATGTGAATAAAAACCAATAATTACATTAATCGTTCGTTATATAACAATGAATTTTGAAAGTTAAATTTCTGACGTATTCAAAATATTGATTACGTTTGACATTCGCGATCATTCATTTTTAGACCTTATCTGTGGGTAGTTACTTAATATCTACACGGAGATTTCTCTAAAATGTTAGTGTATTCTCTTTAATAATTTTATCAGGTGTATTTGGCAATAATTTTCTCGTCATTTAAACCATATTTTCTCACGAAAAACAGTAACCTAATTTATATTTTGATGTTAATAATCATTCATCTTTACAGAATTTATCCAAATACAGACAAGTATTACGTTCGCAACCTTGTAAAAATCTGTTTGGTAAGTTTTTCTGTACAATTTTGTTTGATTTATTTCTAAAACTTTCACATTTTGAATTTTCGTAGGTTACATAAGACAAGTATCAACAATGCCCTGTCCATTTCTAACACGTTTAAGTCAGTCATATGTAAGAAATTATGCTCCAGCTTTATTAAAAATGTATGGAAGTCAATGCCCTGTCATGTCAAGGTCTATGAATACTGCTAATGATGAATCTATTAAAGAGGCAGAAGGTTCATAATGCATATGCGTGCAAGTATAATTGACTGAAGTTATATGTTTCAGATGTTACTGAAGTAACAGCTAAATGCCCCTTTTTAAAAGAAGTCAACAAGATGGTAAAAGAAGCTAGTCATGAGGATATCATTGAAATGGGTAAACCTGCTGAAGCCAAAGAGATCAAAGGTTTGACAAAGATTGCTTTCTATGTAGGCTTTCATATTTTAAAGGACATTCTTTTATAGAAAACTTGTTTCCATATGAACAGTTTTTCCATGAACAAATAATGAGAAAGAAAAAGGACCATTCTTATAGAATCTTCAAAAAAGTCAACAGATTAGGTGGACCTGGCCAGTTCCCGAATGCATTTGAATACTCATGGGGTGAAAAGCCAATCACTGTTTGGTGTGCCAATGATTACTTGGGAATGTCATGTCATCCTAAAGTAAAAGAAGCTGTCAGGTAACTTCTGTTATAGTTAAAGCAATTAGAATTATTGTGAATTATAATTTGACTTGAAGGCAAGCTGTTGATAAGTATGGAGTAGGAGCTGGAGGTACCAGAAATATATCTGGAAATTCTGTGTATCATGAAAAATTGGAAAAGACATTGGCCCAATTGCACAATAAGGAAGCTGCTCTGTTATTTACATCTTGTTTTGTAGCAAATGATTCCACTTTATTTACTCTAGCTAAAGCACTGCCAGGTACTGAAGTTTGTATCATATACATTCATATATGATTATGATTTAATTTTCAGGATGTCACATTTTCTCTGATGAAGGTAACCATGCATCTATGATACAAGGTATAAGAAATAGTCGAGTACCAAAACATATTTTCCGGCATAATGATCCAGTTCATTTGGAAGAACTATTGCAAATGGTTGATAAAAATGTACCGAAAATCGTAGCATTTGAAACAGTGCATTCCATGACAGGTGCTGTTTGCCCATTGAAGGTGATTATCTTTAAATAAATATATTTGATCAATTAATTCAATTGATTTATTTTCAGGAACTCTGTGACATAGCACATGAATATGGGGCATTAACATTTGTGGATGAAGTTCATGCTGTTGGTCTTTATGGTGAGCATGGAGCTGGTATTGCAGAAAGGGATAATCAGCTATATAACTTGGATATAGTGTCTGGAACACTGGGAAAAGCGTTTGGAAACGTTGGTGGATATATCGGTAATAAGCTTAATTTACAAAAAAATTTAATTGAATACTAAAATTTGTTCATTTATTTTGTAAACATTTTAGCCGGCAATTCGTTGCTGATCGATATGGTACGCTCTTATGCTGCCGGTTTTATATTTACAACATCTTTACCACCGACGGTTCTTGCTGGGTCTTTGAAATCCATTGAAATATTGTCGTCAGATGAAGGCAGAGAACTCAGAAGAAAACATCAAGAAAATGTGACTTATATGCGGAATACCTTACTGACCCATGGTTTTCCTGTTGAACATACACCTAGTCATATCATTCCTATAAAAATTGGTGATCCATTTAAATGTACTCTAGTTTCGGACCATTTGCTTAGAGATAAAGGGCATTATGTACAGGCAATTAATTATCCAACTGTAGCCAGGGGACAGGAGAAATTGCGTTTAGCTCCTACACCTTATCATACTAAAGAATTAATTGATGTATTTGTTTCTGATCTTCAAGAGGTTTGGACCAATTTAAAACTGCCTTTTACTGGTTTACAATGCAATCAGGTAACGTCCTAGCTTCAAATGTGGGTATGCTTTAAATGTTTATGCGTATTTTAATTTTAGGAATGTCAATTTTGTCGTCAGCCCATCCTATTCGATTACTTTGAGTCGAGAACAAGAAATGCTTGCAGCAAGGACTTTTTATGTGACATACCAAATTGTCCCCAAATGGTAACTGCTGCATAAGTAACAATCTAATCAACAATGTTATGTATTATGGTGACGGCACAAATTATTGTTGTAAGAATATTTGTTTGTCAATGTTGTATCAATTTAATTGGTGCCTATTTATAAAGCATAAAAAGACAAATAAAGTATTATATATGTAGTCATGAGTGAAGATAATTGGATCTGCTTGTATTTATGAGTACTGCCTTTTCCATACTTAGCGTGCTTCTTTTACAAGGACGAGATGCGATGCTGGTTGCCAGATTATAAAAATCAGGTAAACATTTATCAACAAATTCTCGAACAATAGTGTTTATGCATTATATCAAATAATAATAATAATAATTGTTTAATCAAGTATTAATTTTATCGACAAACTATGAATGGAAAGAAATATTGCTTTGATTCGTTATAATTTCTCAATTTATAGCTCATTGTTGTACTCTTAACATATATATTTATTACGGAGCTTGCTTCATAGTCTCAAATGATAATCGTTTCAAAAGGAAACGTTCCAAATTTATAACAAATATGTTAAATTAGCAAATTGTTCATATTCTTTAACTGGAACATATTTTAATCAATAAAAAATGAGCGCATGCTATCGGGGTTGGATGTTAATGCAAAAAGGAAAAGAAGGAAGTGTTTAATAAATATAAAGTTTTGGCGTTTCAAAAGAAATCGGCATACGATTGGAAACCAGGACAAAAGTATGGTCGTTTCGTTAGAAAGCCTATATTAATACCTGATTATGTAGTTAACAAAAGTGCATGTTTATGATTGTTAAAAGGTATCTGTATGACTTGTGAAGGTACTTAAACAGAGAGTTGTGCGCACCCGCAAGGAAATGTCGAATACGCAGCCGTTGCCAAGTTTAGTATTTGTGCGTCCATCGCAGCATCCAAGAATATTTAATGGATATAATTTATATTGTATTAAGAGAAACGTTATGAAAACTGAATGAAATTACAGTGTAAATAACATGCAAATGATTTATTTATATAAATTGACCTTTATATACGACCAAAAAAAATAGAGACGTTACTTAAAAGTGCAAAAGATAACGGGAACTTGGTGAAACGCATGCTCAAACCCAAATACCCTGGTGATGTTTGACTAGCGGCGTCGTGATACAATTTGACGTGTAGTCTAGTGTTTATGTGAGTGAAATTGACAATAGTTAATACAAATAATATATAGTGATATTAGTAAAAGTTTACGAAAATAATCTATAAATTTCACATTCGCCCAGTAATAATTTTACATTTATCTGGTGTTTCAATTAAAAATGTAAACTCCAAACCAACATGCTCTCTTATATACTTGACTGAAAAATAGTCTAATTGTTTTTAAAGTAATATATCTGCATGTAGGTAAATAATACAGGTGTAAATAACTTGCAAAAATAAAAATGTACGCTAAAGGCAAAGGGTCCACCGTGCCGTCCGACGCACAAGCTAGAGAAAAGTAAGTAATATTCTCTGTATTTTATAAACAAATACAGCAAAAATAGAAATAGAACAGTTTTATACTTCCCGTACAATTACTGTAACTAATGAAAATAAATTAAAATACTTGTTGCTGATTTTATACTAGCGAGAGAAAACTTATTACTATTATCTCTTTAATTTATATACTGAAACACTTCTAAGTTGTTGATAAACAAGTAACGAACTTTCATTTATGATTAAAAAATTCATTTCTTTTCTGTCACACAATTGCCCATCGGGGATGATTTCTAAAACTATCACGATGATTTCACTGAATTCCATCGATGTACCATTAAATAAAAACAAACCCACGTGGCATTACAGAATTTTTATTTGTATTTATCTTGATCTGTAATAAACAATTACGAAGAGGGTCAGCCTTTAAAATATCTACTATGTTTATTGTTTAGATTGGCGTTATACGTTTACGAATATTTACTACACATTGGAGCACAAAAAGCAGCACAAACATTCTTATCGGAGGTAAATAATAATAATAATAAAACAAAATAAGTTCTAATTATTTAGCGTTGTTTTCTTTTCTTTTCGTTTCATTTTATTTTATTTTCATCTTAATTCGGCATATTTATTGCGAGCAAATGGAAAACAAAAGGAAATTTCTTTATTGTTCACAGATAAGATGGGAGAAGAACATTACGTTAGGCGAACCTCCTGGATTTTTACATTCATGGTGGTGGTAAGGGCTTATTGATTCGATACCATCGAAAAATACATAAATTCTTTAATGCACGATTTTGTTCGTTTCGGTTTTCTTTTAATGTTAATTATGTTTATGTAGCGTGTTTTGGGACCTGTATTCCGCGGCCCCCGAGAGGAGGGACACATGCGAGCATTCGTCAGAAGCGAAGGCTTTCCACGATTATGTGAGTAGTTTATCCTCCATGCTCTTTTATGGATCAATACTCTGGTTCTCTAAGCGTGGCAACGCTGCGCTGAATACGCGTTTGACCAGGTGTAATCGGCCAGCTTTACACTGCACGTGCGGAACTAAATTTACTCCGCAAACACGAATGTTCCACTGCTTACGAACCTACATTATTTCTAAAAATTATTTTATTTTCTTCTCGCATTTATTCGTTTCGACGTTATTTACGGCCGCTCGAATAATTTCACGCGAACGAATAGAACAACGAAATTAATAGATTCCATTTATTTGGATTAATACATTCTTAAATTATAATATCTCATTTATTTACCTGTTCGAATGGAAGCGTTACGCTGACCTAGGTAGAGGACCTTGAGTTTTTATCTGGCGTAAGGTGATAGATAGTTTTGATAATGTGTCGCTTACTTGACTCTCGAATACAAAAGGCTGCTTTACAACGTGTTTTCTTTCACAAATTGCCGATTCCCTCTATCGCCTTACTTCTTCTACGTAACTACTCAGGTCATTCCTTTATTTGTTTAACTTTCGAACGTATTTTATAAAAGATACTTCTTACTTCACCAACAAACGTAAACTTCTTCCAAAGACCAGATTAATTGTTATGAAACTTATCAAACTAAAAGTGTTTAGTTGCGTATCCTTGTCATTTACTACTTCATTATCTACAATAAGTTAGAATTTCTATTTTTTATTTATTTATACGATTATGTTTGTGTCTGAAATGCAAATTCCATTTAAATTATTGTTAGTAATAACAATAATATGTAAAACGCAGTCAGTATATTTAATAATTTCTCCATAAAAATGTATTTCTTTCTTTGCCTTTTGCTTAATTGATGCGATTGTAATTATCAGAGCGAGTGGCATCCAAACGTAACCCAAATAAAATAATTTCGCCATAAATACGTTATTATTAAATCGAAATTGATAATTCTCTTTTGTTTTAGGGATTTGTTAATTCTGGTTATGGTGTAAATGGCATCGCACACGTAAGTAATGGAAAATTTCTCTTGACCAACAAGATTTTTCTTCAAGAAAATCACGAAGAAACGAAATTGGCATATGCATGACGAGTATTATTATTAATGGAATATATGGGAAAATGGTGTCTGTTTGTAAGACGTCCGAATTAGATTAGAACGGATTATTTTGTAGAGGAGAGTTCTTAGCGTAACTCTTGGAGTGTTTCAAATTAATAGGAATAATTGAAGTGATTATAATTACTTCATAATTATTGAGTATACACGCTTATTTTTGAAGCTATATATGTGCTGCATTTCTACCTTTCCCGCGTTCTATTTTAACCAGTTTTTTTAAATTTGTGAACAACTAGAACAAGTACCAAATCTAGTCCTTTCTTGTGCTCGTGTAACACGACCTTTTTATGTATAAATTGTAGAATACGGGGCCAGCACCAAGTCCGTTGGGTCAGATGCCGCCGAATGACGGAATGCCTGGCGGACCGTTGCCCCCTGGCTTTTTCCCAGTGAGTCGAGAAGAATAAATGTGGTATATGAATCATGAAAACGGTTACTAATGTGTATTATGCTATTTGAAGAATTCGACGATGCGGCCGTCTCCTCCAACACATCCTTCAAGTCAGCCTTCTCCACACTCGCAACCGCCTCCACCACATTCACAAATGATGTCGACGCAGCCCTTTATGGGTCCACGTTATCCGGCTGGACCCAGACCTGGTGTTAGAATGCCGCAAATAGGGAGTGATTTCAATGGGGTAAGCATTAAGTCGATTCATTTAGCTGGCAGTAATCTAAATTCACTAGTAGATTTATTACGATTTTTTATCGATCGGATTTAATACGAGTCCGTGGGCCGATTGTTAAACAATTACAGTGTTGTAGAACATTGTTTAAACTGTTAATAGTGATTATAATTGTTGTTTTAAAACAACATGGAAATGTGTATTGAAATATGCTTAACTGATCAATGTTACTAATGATAAATATTTTTGAAATGGATTAGCCTCCCGGCCAGCCGATGATGCCGAATAATATGGACCCAACAAGACAAGGTGAATATATGAATTAACAGTTTTGTTTTTAATTTTAATTATATCTAATTAATTTCCCACCGAGTAACTTTGGAATAATTCGTTTAAAGTTTACTTGATAATAATTAATCAATAAATAATCTTCGATTAAGTTATTATACTATAACAACAAGTGAAAAAGAAAGAAGACAATATAAAGATTGCACAAGCATGAAGCCGGTTTCATGAATTGCCTCATGTAATGCATCTATTTCTGTCTCCAGGTGAAGGCGGAGAGTTTGTAGGTTGGCAAGGTAGGCAAATGCGCTCCTTCACCACTACACAAACCATACGCATACACTCTTTTGCTTGCTTCGCTTATAAATTACAAATATTGGTGCCTAGCTAGCATGCTGGTGTTGTTTGTGCCATACATAACATACATTGATTTACAAGAACACTATTGCTAGATAGTTACATATGTTTGCTACAGGACCTCCAGGGATGAACCCCATGAATCCTCGCATGAATCCTCCTCGTGGCCCCGCAATGGGACCTTTGGGACCCGGATCGTATGGACCTAGCCTTAGAGGACCCCCACCTAACAGCAGTCTCGGTCCAGGTGGCCCGATGCCTCCCATGTCGATGACCGGACCTGGTGGACGACCACAATGGCAACCAAACACGTCTACAGTGAGTAGATGATAATTTCTCGTTAATCACATTCGGTCACCTTAATCCGACCCTAATCGCATTCGATTTTTCAGCCGATGAATTATTCATCGTCTTCACCTGGTAATTACGGTGGACCTCCAGGCTCGGCAGGTCCGCCAGGTCCTGGAACTCCTATAATGCAGAGCCCGCAAGATTCGTCGAATTCGGGCGGCGAGAATATGTACACGTTAATGAAGCCGGCCGTGGGCGGCAGTATGCCCGGCGAGTTCCCGCTATCGACCGGACCCGAGGGCGGGCCGTTGGGCCCCATGGGCCCGAACTCGATGGGACCGGTACTGAACGGCGACGGCATGGACGGCATGAAGAATTCGCCCGCAAACGGTGGACCCGGCACGCCGCGGGAGGACAGCGGTAGCGGAATGGGAGATTACAATCTCGGAGGCTTCGGGGGCCCAGGTGAAAACGTGAGTACAATATCGGTGGCCGGTGCTTGTGCTTCTGTAGACTGACACTTAACCACTAAAGGTCGCTTTCCTTGCAGGACCAAACGGAATCGGCTGCTATTTTGAAAATAAAAGAGAGCATGCAAGAGGAGGCCAAGAGGTTTGAGAAAGACTCGGACCACCCTGAGTATTTCATGCAATAACTCCCTCGCTGGCCTCTCTGGCTGGTGGACGCCTCTCTTCCTTCCTAACCTGTACTAACCCGGGCGGTGGTCTGCTCAGTGCTCAGCTCTTCCTGCCCCCCAAAAAGTCGCCGCGCCTTCGCCCACGTTTTGCAAAGCTTTTTCGGCCACGGCTAGTCATGCGTATTTTCTGTTTTGCAGATTTTCCTTTGAAGACAGAGACAGAGAGAGAAAGAAGACAGTGGAGGAAGTGTGGCATTAATTTGGTGAATAATTAGTTCCTGGGCGGTTGCGCGTTCCCACCCCGTCCACCGGCCTAGGCTAGGTTGAGGATGTATTCACGGCGTTCTATGTTTGTTTGCATGTGTCTACATTCCTCCGCGGGGCAGACTACAGACTCAGCTCAGGAGGGATGCTGTCACTCTCATAATCACGTACTGTAGTTGTTTTTTAAATTTTTACATTAGTCACTAAAAACAATCGAGAGCCCCGTTCTCTAATCTGCCCCGGCCTAGTGTGGTTTCTCACCTCTATTGTTGTGTGCGTGCGTGTGTGTGTGTCTGTGCACATGCAAATACATAAAAAAAAATTATTAAAAAGGAAAACAAGAAATATGAAAAATTAATAAAGTAAGATGAATGAATTAAATATAATGAAATGAGAAAGACGAGTGCAAAAGGATACAACCAATTACCGCTCCAATTATACTTTAAAAATTATGAATAAATTATTTTATTATTGTACCTTTACTGCGATTATGAAATTTCCTCGGAGGTTTCCTTTTTCTCGTATGTTTATAAAGATGAAATTTTAACTTTGTTTAGGTCCGGTTATTAAGTCGTTTTATTCTTAATTTAGTGTAATGAGAAACACTTTAATTTATAAATTCTATTCTTGAAAAAAATAAATATTAAAAAAAATTTAATACACGTCTCATATTTCCGCAAACAATAACAACAACGAATATGATTGACCGTACCTTATGCTTAATTTCGAATTGTGCTCATCGTATCACTCGTACATCACCAGAACGTTCATTTTTATTAACGAAAGTTTCTCTTCTCAATTAACGCTAAATGTTATGTTAATCACTTAACCGACACGAAAACTTACTAACTGCATCACTCTCGATATGCTCATTGTGTGACCTATAATGATATTAATAATTGGCAGGTCATACACTATTAAATTATGCCGCCTTTAACTAACCATTGTTACTGGTAATGGATTCAATTTATGTTCAATAATAAATCACATTATTATTATTATTTTTTAATCGTCTTGTTTTCAATTCAGAGAATTAAACTATGAAATTAAATTTTAATCTCACTTTACATTCAATCAACTGTAGATAAACATCGAGTAACAATGAATAATTAACTAGACTCGAAAAAGTGCGAAACTAATTTTCAATAATTGAATCCAAATAACAATGGTATTGATGCTATGGAAAAGCTATAAATCAAACGTTTCCAAACAATTTACCATTTCATTTCTCATTTTAATGAAAATATTAATTGATTTCAATCAAGGCAGAAAGTCTACGAGAACGGCCGTATACTCTCAATCTAATACTGTTTCTTTCTATTTGATGGAATTCACATAGACCCCGCAAACACCCATTTTTGCCCCGTGATAATCCTGGAATAGCAATGGTGTTACTATGTCTGCATATCAGCAACTGCGTAAATTTTATTAATGAATCACTTATCGTCAGTTCATAATTCCTGTACATTATTTAAATAGTTCTGGAATTAGTTGTCTCCGCCCAACATCGTTGCGGGAGATTCTTTTAATTTAGTTTACGTTCGTACGGCAGAAGTCATTTCAGTTTATTACAAGCAATTATTCTTCATCAATCAGTCGTTAATTTATTATCACACATATATATTTATATATATATATAAATATCGAGAGAGAGAAATAAATATACAGTAATTGTTTGTAAGATATATTATTTACATGTAAGATCATTTATCGAAACAAATAAAATAATATCAACAAGATGACCAAGTGCGATATCAATGTGCTTTATGTGGAATTAAATAGATTATTAGAAGGTACGTATCATTTTTCTTAATTCTATATAATATTTGTAACTGCTAAATTAATTGGTTACCTAAATTCCTTTGATAACAATGCTTTTATTGATCAATTAAATTCGATTTGCCAATAAGATTTATGAAACTAAGCCTCGGCTTTAACTTAATTGCAGTTCATTTTCCTTAACAATGAAACTAATATAAGAATTTTGAAAACGAATTTTCTAAAAAGTTATGCGGTAAATTAAAATCATTATCAGCATTTCCGTGATTCGAATCCGCTTTTTTATTTCAGCTTTATATCTCATTCCGTTTGTATAAATCTTGCTTTTCTATTTACAAACGGGAAACCTTTTTTTATTTTTTATGTTACAACAATATTTATATTAAATAATTTTAGATATATGCGATTTCTTGTCCTGCGAAGTACAAGAAAAGAAATTATCGGTGAAGTCGATACACGAAGCCAATTTATTAATACAAAGATCTAAAAAGCAATTAGTTAATATCGCAAAGGTGTCAACCGATAATGATTCTGGAAGATATGTTGATATGCGTCCACCAAATAATGGTAAATAATTTATTATATAATGTTTATCGATAAGAGCGAAGAGAATTTACCTGTGTATCAGCCGCGTATACGTGGTTGTGTGAAATAAATTGATTTCGTCTCGAATTCAATCTCAACATAATTTCGCAGGAATTCCCAATGAAAATGATATGTCCCAAATCGATATCTATTCAGTTATTCCGGAAGATGAACGTTCTAAAACGCCTGCACAAAATTTCGAAATTGTCCAGTGTCCGTTTGATAGTAACAATTAGAAGCATTTTATGTTAATTTTAATAATTCAAATCGATTATTCTAGATATGGCAGCACAAAATATACCGAACTCATTCAAACAGGGTTGGTTAGAAAGAAGAGAAAAGTTTTTGTTTATAGGTCATCAAAGGAAAGTTTATGCATCGGTAATGAAGCATTGGATGGGCATATATCATTCCGATAAAGATTCGAAACCGATGGAAATAATAAATTTAAGTAATTTCGAAGCTAAACAAATAGAATGTCCGAAGAACAACAAACACATGTTCGAACTGATATCAAAAAGTGACGAATGCAAGAACTGCACCGTAAGAAATGCGAATTATTCGTGACTGCAAAATACTATCATATATTTATTCTAATTTTATTTAGTTTCACGCCACTACTAACAAAGATGTCTTGCAGTGGGTAACGGCAATAAATAATAATCAAGCGATTAGTCACGAAGTCGAGTATGAGTACGACGGAGTTGTAAAGTAATTGATTTGAATGAAACTTTTCAAACTTGAAGCGCTCATAATGTGTTTTTAGTGTTCCTAGAGAACCGGTTTTGCCGCCGAGAAAACCGAATGTACCGAAACCGACGATTCAAAATTGGGATCCACAGAAACGGCCGGTACCAACAGTGCCGAGTGAAAAGTCTTTGGTGGAAAAGGAATCCTCGGAAGTTGAAGATTCCTCGGCGTTAAACTCCTTCTCGGAAACCGACAGCGACGCTGAATATGACCAAGTCTTAATCATGGACAAAAATAATAGAGAAAATATGAAACGAGACGCAAAAAGTAACAACGAAAAGGTCAGTGCATTAATACATGCGATGAATGTGGAGGACGATGTCGAATATGACGAAGTTTTAACTGTGCCATTACCTGCGAAACCTCCGCTTGTAAAAGAAGAGAAAATTAAGGTATCGCCCAATAAACCGAAATTGAAACCGAAACCCACTTTGAAATTGTTCAAATAAATTTTGATCATACCGATTAAACCTCAAGAAATTGTCATTTGGCCCGTATGTGCGACTCTTCGGCAGATTAGCGATATTTATTGTTTAGTCTGGAAATTATTTATATTGGAATGATTCTCTTTCAACAAGTCTGCGATGGCGCGCACAAAAAAAATTAAATTTTCATCAATAGTTTAATAATTTGATGGCGCATGGTTCTTCTCGCAATGGGGATGCTTGCGCAGATGACTTTGAACGTCCTAATTTGGCAGTCCTTTGCCATATAAATAAGTGAATTGTTTAAATTCAAGTTCCATTTAATCCTGTTTATGATTTATCGTCGTATGTATACAATTTTAATATTCATTTACTTAGACACTTAATCATCGCTTCGTTTACTTCTTAATTACATTTCGTTATCAATAGTCTAGTACGTTTTTCTATTAGGTGCTATTTGTTACTATGTTATGGACGCTTTAAATGTTTTAACGATAAGAATTATTATTTTAGTATTAAAAATTTGTATTCTTTATTGATGTTTTCTTTTATTTTATTCATTTAATCATTTATCCTAATTTACGTTTCATGTATATTCTTAATTGTCTCCATTTTACCCATTTATCATCCGCAACTGATCCACTTTATGTTACAGGATTTTATAATTAATGCTATAAATATCGTATTAATGTAACTGACAGTGATTTTGCAAGGGAGATAAGATTAATTTTTGATGTTATCAAAGTATACACACACTAACTGGTGTTACGTATATTACATCAAATACATTTTTCCTTTTTTCATTAATTCTAAGCATATATTCAATGCAAAAAGTACGTTGGTCGTCTAATTAGTGAATTCGTGTTTGACATTACCTTGGATATTAATTAATTCTGAGGTCTAAGGTAATTATAAATAAACTGTAATAGTTGAAGTAATAAGCTCATATTACGTTCAGTCTTCATGAAGCTTAAAGAATTGATTATAAATATTAATTGTTAACAGAAATGATTGTCTATTAAATGATATTATCGAGCATCGCGACTTCTAACATTAGAGCAAATCATCTGTAGGCTGAAATAAATGTGATGTAAATAGAAGATATCGAATGAATGGTCTAGATGCTGCTCTAGAATTTATTAGAACATATTACACTTGACGAAATTAGATTCTAACATTAAATATTTTAAGAGTGTATTACATATGACCGCTACTATAATTATTTATGAGTCGATACTGTTAAAGAGTAACCTTTGATTTCGATTAAATTGTTGAATTTGCGTAAATAAGCAAAATGTTTGCAATTTTAAACACTATTATAATATTTAAGAAAAGAAACTTTCATTAAGAAAATCGTTATTGTTCCAATGAAATTTAGGTCACTGGCGATTTTAACATGTAACAAACCACATTAATTTCACGTGATTTTCACTTACAGAAACGTGTTAACGATATTCTAAGAAGATATTTTTTCCTTCCAACCAAAAGCAAAAACATTACCTGTATTGCAATAATAAGAGATGCTCAAATTAAATTTTTGAAACCGAACAGACATTACGTATCGTCCTTCTTCGCCTTTGTTTAAATTTAGAACTAACAAAGTAAATATTTTAATTTATTTCATGTTATTTATTTACTTTACTTTTAATATAAATAAATATTCTGATGTACCATTTTAAGTGTTTTCGATCAAACAATATACAAAGGAAGGTCAATAAATGATTGATAATAATAATAACAATAAATTTGAACAACTGATTAGAATTTAAATTATATATTTAATTTTTCAAAATATCAAAAAGCGTTTTATCGTAATTAAAATGATGCGTGTAATTGAATGTTAATTTACATGAGCGATAACGATATTTGAAAAGAAACGAATAGACCTCATTTTTGTAATGTCAAATTTTATTACACTTGAAGATCTTTTTTTAATAATCATTGGATCAATTCGTTTTGATATATTACTTTAATCACCGCACCATTTTTTTCCGATAACGAGTTATGTAATGTCATCAAAATCCTTGATATCACTTTTTTGCTACTCTTCTTAATAGATCAACAAAATAATAAAAAATGGTTAATAAAGAACTGTATATTATAAATGGGAAATTGAATTGGCACTAATTTGTAGAGTAATTCATGACATCATTTAGAAGTACTTTTCCTATGTTTTATTATTTTTAAATTCTTTTATAAGACATTCGGTTAATTTATACTATCTATCCTATTTGGCACAACAAACGTTAAAGAATAAATTTAGTTTCAATTCCTCGTTAAAGTAATGGAAACTGCAAAACTCATTTTATCAAATTTTTGAAGCGTCTGTTATGAGAAAATGTAAAATATTTTTATTACGCTCAATTTAAGACATAATTATCGTAACGTACTCCCAAATTGTATAAATATATAACAAAATACATTCAAAACTTTAGATTATCTGTATTAAGGAAAAAGTCTATCAGTAGAATTTGTTTATACTTTTAAAATAGACCACTACGAGAATGTTTTCCTCTTCGAAAATCGTTAAAGTTCAAACATCTAATCAGCAATAAATTTTCAAATCGTTTTACTTGGGAAATATTTTTCGAAAGAGACCAACATCCTATTTTTAATTGAAATTCGCCGAACATTAGCTCTTGTTGTGTTTAAAATTAAATCCTTCAGGAGAAAAATATTGTCAAAATATTAATAAGATTATTTATAGAATCTGAAACAGTGTTAGATAAGATATTTCATCAAAGATCTAATTGGTTTTATTTATCAATTAAAAACTTAATTGTTATTAATAATGTCACGTATGATATTATTTATGAAGGCTATACTGCATTGCTAATTAACTCTAAGCAGAGGTATAAATTTCTAGTTTCGTAATCCATCTAAAATATACGAACACTGCCAATATTTTTGTTGGCAAATCATTTGTCAAATTGCGACATTCCTTTATAAATACTAATTTAACCGCAAAACATTAAGCGGAAGTATAAAGAATCTTTATTTAATTACTGAATACGGATGTCATGAATTTTATATGGTGAAAGTAAAAAGAAATCAAAGTACGATTTGTTCTTTTTCCCTCTAAATACGTCTCAATGATTCCGCAGGTTTTTCTAATTCGCTTTTTTGTTGCAAACAAACTTATTCAAAATAACTTTTTATTAATTAAAGTATAATTAATCAACTGACGTAATTACGATTTTTTTCTTATTTAATTTGAAGAATATTTTAAACACGTGATTAATATATTATAGTAAGCTTAAGGTACTGGAATTTCCAAATTTGCAATAATATCTAAAATCTTTAAATTAATGGTCCTATTTACATGTACAATTTTTGAATAATATTTATTAATCCTTTTAACGACGTTATTTCGCGTTATGATTCATTATATTGACTAAAATACAAAACAAAGAGACTTTTACACGTGAACTTTACATGATTTTTACTTATGTACTTGCTTCCTTTAAACACATACAAACTTTTGTCATCCAAGGATCTTGTTGATATTTTCGGTTCATTATTACTGCTTTTTCTTTGAAAGACATAAAGAGATCATAAACCTTAAATTAATTAACAATTTGTTAAATCGATAATACGGTGCTTATAACAAAGCGAACAAGTCGAACAGGAGGAAGTCGTTTCTGTATTAAGTAGAAACGTTTGGAAGTAATTAAGTTAATTAATTCGATTATTGACAATGATGAGTAATGTTATGTGCGTATATTGGAGATATATTTGGTCTTAAGATAATGAGGAACAATGATGAAAATAATAATAACAAATAACGATAGATTAAAGGCATGGGGACATGGAGTGTATGAAAATCGATCCGTTGACTGAATATCACGTTATGAACACGTGGAAAAGCTTTTTAGATGTAAACAGAACGCCGTTCACATATAACGTAGTTACACATTTCGAGTTCAACCAGAACCAAGTTAACAATCGCGCTGTACGTTATATTGTTGAGTCAAAGCTAAAGAATAAATACAAACATTCAAGAAGTCGATTTTTCTTCTTTGTTATCAATTGCATCGTTTCTATTTTGATTTTTGCGGTCAATAATTATGTTGACGGAACATTCAGCTTTTAAACCTGATGCGAAATTGACAATGATTGGGTATGTAACAAACATAATTTTTCATTTAAAAATAATTATCGCATTGTATGTTTATACGTTTTCTAGAAGTACTAGAAAAACCGTTCGCAATTTATTAATTAAACTTTTTTCCGTTTTAATTACACTATTATTACGGCAGCTTACAATTGGAATAGTATTTATACATTTAAGCGAAGGTTAAATTAGTTATCCGTAAAAATAATTATAAAATCAGCTATTTATCGTGATGTTGTAATTATTTACTTTCATTCGAATAAAATTTCATACGAGCGGAGTTTGCAAGAGGGAATCTTCTATTTACTTAATTCGTATCCCCCAGCGCGACAAATTGCATATTTAAAGTGATTGATAAAGGTATTTCCACGAATCAATGATAATTTATTTTGAGAAAGTAGCAGAGTTCAAAATCAAAATTTTCGCAAATCGAAGCAAAAATGCCAAAAACGCCTGTGTTTTGCCTGCTTGTTGTCGATTTGCCACAGGAAACCGTTTGTATTCGTTAAGTGTTAAAATTATTTACGATTGTTGCGCGACGACCTGCATTAAATTGAATAATGCCACAATAAACATTACGAAATCGGTTATGTAACAATTTGATTTATAGTTCCGCAGGTGCAGCAGAAATGAGCCATTTGTGCAGACAAGTATCCATCGAGTCCCCGGGGCCTGTAATCAGGGATTGCGTGTTTAATTTCGAAGTGCCGGTGCCAACGGTGCCGCCAAAAGGTGCAAGAATCCTCGTCGTTTGTGCCGGCGCGTGTTATAGATTGCGTCGTACACCGTCTATTTCAAGTTTGTCGTCGACTTCTAGTCAACAGTCTACCGAAGATGGGACCTACACTAGTCCAGCCCATCATGGTGTACGCGATGGCGCATTGTTTCCGGGTTACGAAGTAGCCGGAATTATTGAATCGTTTGGAGCGGAAGCGGTTCCAACCGATGAATTGGCCGTAGGCAAGCGCGTCATCATATTCCCATACGAGGGCGTGCCGCATGGATATGCCGAATACATCGTCGTACCAGATTTATCATTTCTCGTTCCAATACCCGACAACTTGCAACTGAGCGTTGCTGCTATGTTACCAACTGGCGCATTATTGGCAAATAATGCCGTTATAAGGGCTTATCATTACTTCCAAGAGATCATTAAAGATAGGCCGGCCGACGAGAAATGCAAAATATTGATTGTTGGCACCGGTGGGTTGGCTTTGTGGGCGATTCGCATCGCTCAACACCATTTCAAGACGCCGGATAATAAAGACCGTGTTCAAATAACGGTTGCGTCATTGAGAGATGAAGGTTTTATGTTGGCCAAAGAATTGAAAACGTAAGTGTGATTTATACAAACAATTTTCATTCTGTATTACTAAATTCTATCATGAATTTGCAGCGTCAATTTGGTGCAATGGAATGAAGATCTCTATGAGAAGCAGTTGATTGAGCGCACCAAGGATGCTTGCAATGGCTTGGTAGACATTGTTATTGATTTTGGAACAACATCTCGTTCTTTGCATAGATCTCTTCAGTGCTTGAATACTGTAATTACAAATGTTTAATAACGACATTTCAATTTGCTTACAAACAATTGTCATTTCAGAAAGGCGTCGTGCTTGTTTGCGAGGAAGTGGCTGAACGCCTGTTACCAAAGTTTTCGCGATTAGCGAACGAGAGAGAACAACACATCGAAGCGGTTCCGAAAGGTACCATTGAGCAGCTTAGAAACTTAGTTCGATATGTTTCTGATGGAGAGGTACGATTTTCATTTCCGAATATATATCTCGATTTAATGAGCGCAAATCTTTTTAGATCATTCCGCCGCCCCATACAGAATTCTCTGCGGACGATGCTTCGGAAGTTGTCCAAAAGCTATGCCATTCAGAAATACATGGAAGGGCTATCTTAAGATTTCATGATTATCAATAAATAATTAACTACTGAATGTCGTTTAAAATGTTACGAAATTAAGTTTTTCATATTAATTTTTTTAAAGATATTTTTATAGTATTATGTATTTATGTATTATAGATAGATAGATTGTGATAATTTTAACGTATTATCTTAATGTGATTTGTATATGTTAATAGACTGTAAATAAACTTGGATTCAGAATGCGCAAAGAAATCCTTTCTTATTATTGAACTCGAGTGAGATGAATCACATAACATTTTTTTCAGGATTTGTGAAAACTATTCAAGAACTGCGTATGAGAAATTTTTATTGAATAATTAATTATTATCAGCGCTTAATTATATCCAAAATGATAAAAATTGCGCTAATATCTTTAAATATCAGTTAGGTGGCTCCATCTCTGAATGAGCGTGTTTACAATTCTTCTTAAGAAGACGTTTGACTTTTTGGTTGGGACAATCAAAGCAATATGGCAACTGGATATACTAGATGATGTTAGTGTTTACATTTGAGAAAAATTAAAAATTGATAATACATAATGTTTGAATATTACATAAAAAGACCTAAATTATGATGGAGTATCGTTGGTTATTTATATGGTCAGTGTTATATACAAGTATTCAAGTTTATTCAGCATTAGATGAAGGTATTGTTTAACTTTGTGAAAGAAGGTTATTTTTAGTTTTCACATGTAATTTATTATTCCAACAGCTTCATTTTATGGTGGCAGTTTTATTTCTATACCATTGAAAGAAGCAAAGAGTTCCACAGATATTCATTTCAAATTTAGAACACATTTGCCAAATGCATTGATACTTATAGTTGCTGGTAGCACAGATTATTGTATTGTTCAATTGGAGAATAGCAGATTGAAAATATCAATTAATCTTGGAGCTGGAGATTCCGAATTGTTAACATCACACAATATTAAATTGAATGACTTCAAATGGCACAGTGTTTTCATAGTTAGAAAAGAAGCCAACTTATCTGTTGTCATTGATAATTTATATACTGAAAGGTGAGCTCATTGTTGATTGTTGAACTAATATTAATTGGGTTTTATATTGTAGCAAGAGATTGCCAGGTAATTTTTTTGAATTAAACATTCACTATGGTTTATTTGTTGGTGGACATAGAAATTCTTCAGATTTATTTTTTGGTCATCAGCAAAGTTTTAGAGGGTGCATGTCAGAGGTAAATATTAATCATTTAATCTAACAGTTGATTACTATCATATTGTTTTTTAAGGTCATGTACAATGGAATGCTAGTATTAGATCAAGCAAGGCGCCGTCAATCTCAAGCAATAGTACATGGTGTTACATGGAATTGTGCAGCTGAGTTTGAATCTGGTGTGGAGAAAGCAATCAGTTTTGTTGAAGATGATAATTTTATGATAATTCCACATGTACATACTTCATCACACAGTTTAAAACTGCAATTTGAATTGAAAACTTTAACTGAACATAGTATACTAATTTATAACACTGGACCACCAACAAAACAAGATCATTTTGCAGTTGAAATATGGAAGGGTAAGATTAGAGTTTTACTGAAGCATGCTGATAAAATTGTGGATGCAATAAATGATGAATATATTGCCAATGGACACTGGCACAGAGTGTCAATAAGGGTGACAACATCATCATTGGAACTAAGTGTTGGATCAACTGTTAAGAATACAAAATTAATTCGTGGTTTAAGTGTAGATTACTCAGATATACTATATGTTGGAGGGATAGAATTAATGAAACGTTCTAGAGCTATTACAAAGGGTTTGAAAACTGCCGATAGTAGCTACAAGGGCTGCCTAAAAAGTATTAGCATAGGAGATAAACTTAAGGGTCTTCCAAATGTACTTGTAAGTGAAGGATTATTAGCTGGTTGTATGTGGCAGTACCCTTGTTTAAAAAAGCCATGTGAAGACAATGCTCAATGCATACAAGAAGGTCTGGATTCTTTTTACTGCAAATGCCAAGAAGAAAATTGTATTAGCTCAAATTTTTCTGATGGATATAGAGTATTTTCTCGCACAAATCAAGCCACAGACATGGAATTACTGTCACTGAAATCCTTAGATGTTTTAGAAGGACAGAATGTATTAATTACACCGGCTAATTTGCACGTAATTTTAGACTATCCAAAGTATGGCATTAAAGATATTGGTATAAAATTTACTATTATAACATCTCCAATGCATGGTAGTATAACTATTGATGTTTGGCCAAATGAGAAGAATTCATTTACCCTTTATGATATATCAAGAGATAAAGTTCATTATGTCCATGATGGATCTGAATCGGAAAATGATAAAATGGATTTAGAAGTAGAATTTTTTGCTAGTGAAACATTTATACTGCCTGCATATTTACAAGGAAAGTTTAAATTTACATTAAGTGTAAATATAACATCAGTTAATGATCCACCTGTCCTAAATATACCAACGACAAACGTTTTAAGAATTGCTCAAGTGAGTATAATTTAGGAACTAATGCAAATTTTTGCATGGATTTTTTTTTAATGCGTATGATTAATGTACTTTTTATTTCATGTATATTATACGGACATTGAGATTAATCATTGTGTGTCCGCTAAATAATACAATATTGTATACAGGAATGTTAATTCAATCTTTGATTTTTCATAGTACAATATGTTTCAGTGAATTATTTGCAAACTTTGTGCAAAAATCTAGTTCAAATTACTATACCAAAATATCATAAATCTGCTTGTTGTTTAATGGGTCATTTTGCTGTAGTAGTAATTAAAGTTTGTAAATATATTGCTGAAACACGTTTTAGTTTGAAGAAGTTTTTTTTTATATAATTAACGTAGAAGTTATTGATTTAGCATAAAATTCCAAAGGAATGACGCCTATCAGTTTTAATTTATTTAACATTTTTTTATTTAAGATATATGTGCACTGTCTAACCAGCAATGTGGCATGATTAGAGAATTAAGATTACAGGTAAGTATTATAAGTAAACTAATTTAATCTTAAACAACTTTCATATTCAATATGACTAACACCAATCATTTGAATTTTTAGGGAACAAAAATGCTCATAACAAAGGATTTACTAAGGGTCAGTGATCCGGATTCTACATCAAAGCAATTAGTATTGAATATAATAGATGCAGGTCCTGGACATTTTGAGTATAAGACCAAAGCAAATGTGCCAGTAACATCTTTCACATTGCAAAATGTTGAACATGAACAAATATTTTTTGTACATCATAGTAATTCAAATGCGAGTTTTATTACCATGAAAATCTCGGATGGTATCGAAACAAGTAAATCGGCGAAATTACGAGTATCTACATATCCCCAATTTTGGCGGCTGGGAAATAACACTGGCCTAATATTAATGCACCATACGTCGACATTAATAACGCCCTACAATTTAAGCTTTGTATCCAATGTTGCTAATTCCACAGATAATGCTCAATTTCGAATAGTTCAAGGGCCTCAGTTTGGTCTAATTGAAATTGAAAAGGACGTTGGAATATGGGAGAGCGCATTAATATTCGTCAGCGACGACATTCGTCAACACCGAGTAAGATATAGGCACGTCACTTCGACTCCGGAATACGATGAATTTCAAGTAAGCTTCATTTATTCATAACTTTAAAAAAGTCTTATTGCTAACTTTAATTATTTCAGTTTCGTACTACCTTAAATATGTCTATGCTTTACACATTTCGCATGACTTTTGCTAAATGCAATTTAATGAAAATTAATTCGAATGTGTTAAACTTAGGGCCTAATTTGGAAAATGCCATTACCGCATCAATATTAGATTATCAAACGAGTCCTGTTCGATCAGAAACAACTTCGATACGATACGTTATTATGAAACCGAGTAAATACGGCTATCTATTCTCAGCGGTCTCGAAATATGTTATGCGCCAGGAAGATAGTTTTACACAAGAAGATATTTCATCCAAATATGTGAAATATAAATTACATAGGAAAGCTTATTCAAGCATTTACGACATTATTCAATTTGTTGTGATGGCACCAGGTTGTAAAAATGTGACCGGTAATTTGACTGTAGTCCACGAACCTTCGCAACAAATCAAGTCTAATGTAAATGTAGTATTAAAGCCGATACAAGTGGAAGAAGGAGCTGCACATAAGATAACAAAATCGGTATTGAATATAGAATATTCGGATATAACAGATTTGGTATTTAACGTAACTAAATCACCATTACATGGAATTCTTCAAGTTCTATATGATTCTGCCATAAGAAACGCAACAAGTTATTTCACAATGAAAGAATTACATGACGGACAATTAAATTATATTCATGACGATTCGGAAACCGAACAGGATCAATTTGATTTCATGGCATTATCGTCGGAAGAAGAAAATTTTGAATATGCTAATACTTTCAAGATCGATGTGTTATTACAGAATGATAATGAGCCAGTAAGAATTATAGACAAAATTTTCCATGTCGTTGTTGGGGGGCAAAAATATATTACTGGCGATGATTTAAGATATGAAGATAAAGATTTGGGCACTAAAGACATTGATATTATTTATACTTGTCGCGAAATATCGAACGGAGATATTTACAATTCTAAAAACGAATATGAAAATATTACGACGTTCACTCAAGCTGATTTAAATAACAATATGGTTTTGTTCAAACATAAAGGGTCAGAATATGGTAAAATGAAATTTTCTATTCACGATGGTCATTTTTATTCTGTCGGAGTTTTGGAAATCCAAGCTTCGGCACCTTTTATTCATGTAGCTAACAATAAAAAGTTAATAGTGGAACATGGAAAATCAGCTCCGATTACAACACAACATCTGCTTTATACAACGAATTTGTTTGCCACAGATGATGATATTATATACGAAATTGTAAATAAACCTTCTTCTGGCAGAATTACATCAAATTCAAAGGTAAGTTGCTTCCTTCATTCTGTTGCCTGATTATTTGAATTTGTCTTTTCTTTTAGGAAGTAAATGAATTTACTAATTCACATCTATTAAAAGAAAAAATATATTATTTACATAACGGTGGCTCTGTTAGTGCTGATGAGATCAATTTGCGTGTACGTTGTCAAGATGCTGTAACGACCGTACAACTGGGCGTTTGGATATTACCTGCGAGTTATTGGAAGCCTTTGATTGTTAGAAATCTACGAACATTAACGGTGGAAGAAACGACAAGTGCTTTAATAAGTAAATCTATAGTAGAGGTAATCAGAAATTTATTATATTCGTCTGAAGCTAGAACATTTTTTTAATTTGAGGTATCACAACCTGATGTGCCAGCAAATGCAATAACTTATCACATATCAGAGTTTCCTATTAATGGTTACGTTAGTATTTTACCTGCTGCTCCGAATGGGGAAGATCAATCATCAAATGTTCGATCTTTCACGCAATCATTAATGAACGATAACAGAGTCATTTACGTTCAATCAATTGCAAATGAAACCAGTGATCAAATCGTATTTAATGTTACAAATGGCATGGTTTGGTTACATGATTTAACGCTGGACATTCAAATAATACCGGAACGATTGTATTTAGGAAGTAACGTTTTAACCGTGAACGAAGGCGGCGTAGCTGCTTTAACGTTAACGCATTTGTACGTACTCACGGAATATTATAAATCAAGAGTATCAGATTATGTTATTCTCGAGAAACCGAAACACGGTTGCATTCAAGTTCATAGGAAATGTAACAAACATAATGGATTTTCGCATAAAGATTTTGCTGTTGGCGCTGTGCACTACGCAAACGATGGATCCGAAAATTCGGACGACGAAATCACATTAGTAGCTGTTGCCGGTCAAAAGAGGAGCATTCCTCTAACTATATCTATAAGAATATTGCCGCTAAACAATCAAAAACCAAAACTAATTAACAATACTGGTATGATACTATGGGAAGGCGGTAGTGCGGTAATTACAAACGCTATGCTAGCTGCAATCGACGCTGATATGCCAAAGGAAACATTGTTTTATACTGTAATTGATTCCTCTTTTGGAAATCTTTACTTGAAAACAAATCCAAACGTTACAATTCATTCATTTACACAAGAATCCATAGACAAGGGCTTGCTTTTATTTAAACATAGAAGTAAGTATTTATTTATGAAATAGGACGCTCCATAATTGACATTTTGCTTGTTAAAGATGGTTCAGATGCTAAGTTTCGCTTCAATGTTAGTGACGGTTTACATACTACAAAAGAACACACTTTTTACGTGAAGGCGAAGTCTGTTAGCTTAAAACTGATTCATATACGACCGCTGCATATATTTCCGTTCCAAAAAAAGTTTTTGACAACACAAAACATATTATCTTGTGTCTCTGATGTGAATAGGCCCATTGAATATGAGATTGTAAATCCACCAGTAATTGGCAGACTGATGACGGAATCAGAATCAAGTGGTATTTTCAAAATGGTAAATGTATTCACGCAGGAAGACGTGAATGCCAGTAAAATATTCTATGAGCATATCCACGAGTTTGAAGATTTATACACAAGCGATTCGTTTGTCTTTAACGTAAAATCTTATTTGGCGCAACCAATACTGAATCAGGTAAACAAATATATGAAATTTAATTCTAAGCTTTGCATAAATGATGTTCTTGTTTCGTTTCAGAAATTGAAAATCGATATATCTGTATATTCCGGTGGTTTGGACGCGTACGTCAATGTGCCGAAAATAACGGTTGATGAAGGAGGTGCGACAACCGTACCAGTAAACTTATCCGGAGTAGTATCATTTTTAGAGAATCACGCAAGTATAAAATCACCTGTGATACACGCATCGGCTATGCAACCGAAGCACGGTCAAATATTTTTACAAAATAATCCTAATTTAACGACATTCACGCAACCGCAACTGGAATCTGGACAAGTGCATTACCAACACGATCATTCTGATTCATTAGAAGATATCATTTATTTCTCATTATACTTAATACCAAATTACGTGATGCTCTGCAATGTAACGGTACCTGTTAGCATAAATCCAATTAATGATCAACCATTTAAGTTAGTCACGCCTGCTCCGCATCTAACAGTCGTGCAAGGTGAAAGCTACGTTTTAACGAAGAACGATTTATCTACGGAAGATGCAGATACTCCACCGAAAGATTTGAAATACGACATTGTATCAGGACCGTCGAAAGGTCTCGTCATTTTATTACCGGATAAAATACATATTTCGCATTTCACTCAATTGGACATAAACGAAAAGAAACTTGCTTACGTGCATAATAGCTCAATTTTGAAAGACAGCTTCCACATGAGAGTGTGGGACGGAAAGTTTAAACCGGAATACATATTTTTTAATGTGAAAGTCATACCGGCTTATTTAAACGTTTCCACCGGATTACCGATATATTTACAGCAGGGATCCAATGTAGTATCTCTGTCGGAGAAGCAATTCGTTGTCGACACGAATGTTCATAAAAGAAGAATATTATATGAATTGAAGGAGAATCCGAAACATGGTGTAATTTATGTAAAAGACAATCCCGCTAATCAATTTTCGCACGAAGACTTAGTAGATGGTAGCGTCATGTATATGCAAACGGACATGACTACTGCAAATGATAGCTTTAAAATATTCGTTGGTATAACGGCCGGAGACACGTTGATCGGAAATGAAATTAGCTTAATCATCAAGGTGCAACCATTAATGCAAATTGGTAATTTTACCGTCTTAACTGGTGATACAAATAAAATAACGTTGCACGTATTAGATGCTACCCCGTTAGCAAAATTAACAAGTAGTAATCCAAAATACACGGTTGTTCATATTCCGCAATACGGGCAAATAAGGAAAATAATCCGCAGTTCCGGTGAACGACGTAATGTATTGGATACATCTGTAACAACGTTTACACATGAAGAGATCCAAAGTGGTCTAATTTATATTGTCGTTAAAGACATAGAAGTCGGCTGGGGTGGTCTGCAGGATCGCCTTGGTTTTATTCTGGCCGCCAGTATATTCCAACCGGCCCAAGGCGAATTGAAAATCTCGGTTCGTTCAGCTTTGCTTAACGAAATTCATTCGACATTAGCTGGACCCAGTAATCCTGCAGGTCACGAAGGCGGTATGCACATAGCAAGTCCTAATATGACAAGGGATTATTTCCTAATAGGTGAGACGCCGTTACAAATTCCATTTTGCTTTTCTATTACTTAATTTAAACTCTTTTAATAGTGAGTATGGTCGCTGGTGTAATAGTGTTAGGTGTAGCCGTAATAATCATCATTAAATGTCGCTCATTGGAACCAGAAGAACTGAACAAAGAAGATCAGTGCCTGCAACCGATTCCTTTACCACGTCCTCCAGATCGGTTGATGTCTTCATCGCCACCGTTAAAGCATGTGCAGGATGGATACAATTCGCCTGTTTCAACTACTTTACCTCATTGTAAAGTTACACCTTTATCAAGAACGGACATTGACACACACGCGCGTTACCCCTATGGTGTAGATGAGCATTCTGATGATTGGAGTAGCTGTGATGCGTCTGATCCTGCTTGTCCAAGCAGAAATAATATTATGCTACGTAGAAATCAGTATTGGGTTTGAATTATTTGAAATGATTACAGACATTTTGTCATTAAGAACTAGGTGGCCTAATTCCATATCACAATTATGATTTATGAATAATAAGCTTAGAAATCATGTAGAATTCGTTGATATTCGGTTAATTTATTAATTAAAATTGATGTAGTTGAATTAGTGATACTGTTTGTTAATGCAGTATTTGCAGCAATATTAAAATACGTTATCTTCTAGTACGGCCTGACGACTTATGCAATAACGTTTTGTTTCAAGTATACCATTTAAGTTTGCAACTCCAACAATTGGCACCAAAGATAGGGAAAATAATTACATCATACATTGTACATATTTGTAATGAAAAAGTGTCTGTAAGGAATAATATGTATACATGTTCAAAGCATACAATTTCATAATTTAGTTTAAAACCATGGAACATGTAATTTGATATATAAAACGACAAAGTTATATTATATATATTAAATAATTTTTGTACTACATATAAATTTTTTTTTCAGGATTTATCATATAATTGTCAATATAATAAAATATTAATGATAAATCAAATGTTTATTACATATTATTGTTACCAATTACATGTGCTATTTTATATGTAACAATTCTTTTTTACAGGATTATTATTTTCTGTTATGATATTTGTTTATTGCGTTTGCATTTAAGAGGTTTTCTACATATTTTTCACTATAAATTAGATTTAATAAATATTATACGGTTGTGTAATTATATTTCTTTTGTGGAAATTTTACTATCAATAAATTTATATATTTCAACTGGCCGACTTTTATTTTATCATTCCCTTGCAATACTTACCTTCAAGAAATTATTATTTAATATATTTAAATTTAATAAGAAGGCGCTAAAAACATGGAACTTTCCGTTAGACGATCAACTCTTCAAGTTTAAGCAAAATTGCAAAACTTGTTATTAGGCGTGAGGATAAATCAAATAGAGAAAGTTTCATATGAAAATTATATTTTATAAAATATTTAACATATCATCATAGCTCATGATATAATGCTTACTAATAATTATGGGAATTATTTTAATTCCTTTTTCAAACACATAAAAATAAGGGAACAAAATGGGCATTTCACCCGTATCACAAATTATCAGACTTATGTCTAAATACTAACATTAATAAACAAACTTTCTACATGCCATATTCACAATACAAGCTTATCATATTCTGCTAAATATTTTTGTAATTAGAATAAAAAATTGGTCGTGATTTAATATGTGATGTATTTGGTCTTTTATCCGGTTCATGGCATAGCATTCCTTTTAATATGTCACTCTAGAAATAAACATATAATTCAGTGAAATTTGCAAATAGCTATTTGGTAAATATTTAATACCTCTTCAGCAAAGTTATCCAGAAAACTGTTTGGATAAATATTTGAACGTAAATCACTTAATATTTTTGTCCTCTCCATTTCCGTTGAAAACGGTTGTAACAACTCAAAGAATATAATGCCCAAGGACCAAATATCCACTTTGTAATTATATTTTTTTCCATCCCTTTGTTCTGGACTCATATATAACTGTGTACCTTGAAAGTAAGTTTTTAATATGCTACCACATGATATACTTTCCCTACATACCTACACCTCTGGTATGACTTTGGTAAACAGAAATGCTTAAATTTTGCTTTCCACTATCTAAATCATCTTCCATGCCAGTAACAAGTCCAAAATCACCTACTTTTATATTACCTTCCAAAGAGAAGAAAATATTGCTTGGTTTAAGGTCTCTGTGAATTAAACCATTTTTGTGAATATATTCTACTGCATCTAAAATTTGGCTAAAAATATTTAAAACTGCAGAATAGTTTCTTTTTTGATTTTCCAACAACCAGTCCTTTAAACTCTTCTTTTGGCAAAGCTGCATTTGAATGTATAAGAATACAGGATTAACATCTCTGTTTTGCTGTTTCTCAACAATTATTGATGCAACAGTAGATATTTTATTGCAACTATCTGGATTTGTGTCTTCAAATAATATTTCATGTGAATCATCACTATTAGATTCAGTTAGTTGATTTTCAGAGTCAAAATCATCGTTAGCCAGATGATCTTTTTCAATGTCTATTACAGTAGATGCACTTCTGCGATGTGTTTGGTTTGACGTAGTCGTAGTGTAAGAGAATGGTTCATTGGAATTGCTGTAAAAAGTTATAGTAGCATTAAAGGATCAAGAAACAACTTTATGTTACCTCATAAATTTTTCGTCGTGTTCTTTACACCAACCAACTGGAGGAGTTTCAACCCAAGAATTATAATAACGAACTATATTCTGGTGATCCAATTTGGCCAATGTCTTCACTTCTCGCATTACCTTTTCTTTCGAGTTATGTCTAAAGCATAATTTATTTTATAAGGAATAAGTAACAAATAGACAATCTTACTCTTTGGGTAATGTGATACGTTTTATTGCATAGCAGCATTCGTCCAAATTTCGTCGAACTTCAAATACAATTCCAAATCCTCCACGGCCGAGAGTCCTAACGGTCTCGAAATCGCTTGCAAATCTGGAATGAAACGGTGCCGTCTCTGATGATTCAGAATTTGTTTTACTCCTAACTGATAACGTAGTTTCATCAGTGCAAGTAGAAATCACTGCAGTTTCTTTTTGTTTCTTGAAATTAAATTTCCATGTGATAACAGTTACAATTATCACTATTGCAAATTGTATTCTAAAATTATATGAATATAGTTCATTATTAATCAGTTTTTAGAATCTTACATTAGCGGTACTACATCAAAAAAAAAGTAAGGTATTTCGAAGATTTCTTCATCTTCGGATCCATTCTTACATAGAAACTCTTTTTCCAAATAAAAGTAAAATCCATTACCTACAATTGCAATTGAAATTAATACCTAATCAAAGCTGCTTCAAGATTTTTTACCATTTACATATTCTGAACTTTGCAATACAGATAATCCAGTCTGCTGATTGTTGCTATTTGATAATGCTGTGATGCCTGCAGCACTAACAGGCTTCCATGGAATACTAGTAATTGTTCTTAGATCTTTTGAAGGAAGAACGTTTAATAGTAAGTCTGATTCATGAATGTACAATTGCTTGTTATGCATTCCAAGGTACAAAGCTGCTATGTCAGATGTTATCAATGACTTTTGATCAAATAAATTAACTGATTGCAATTCTTCACCATTCCATTTCCACACAGTAACAATTGGTGATTTGAACTGATGCTTCCATATGTCTTTATTGTTTAAACTTGCAATTACAAAACCTTTAGGAACAATAACATTTAAGTCAAAGTCAATGAAATTGTTTGTGTCAAGGCAACTTATTTGAGGAAGTTTAATGTTATGTAAACCAACACTGAAATTCCACCTAGAAATATGCATATAAATGGTGCTTTTCTTTTTTCATATAGCACATATACCTTTCAGTGCCTGATCTAGGTTCATGTGCTCTAACTGTTATTGTTGTCCTTTCAATTATCAGAGTATCTTCATTTTCAGTTTCAAAATCTGTCTTATTTTGACAACCATTAAATGAACATTCATATAACAAATTTCCTGACTTAAATCCCACTCCATATGTTCTTAATTCTCGTCCACCTAATTTTGAAATGAGTAGAGTGAAGAAGACTTAAAAATATTAATAGTAACTTTACCAGCCAAAACAAGATCATCTGAATACAGAAAAGATGATTTGAGCAAGTTTTCAGCATTTATGGGAATGCTATCAATATTTTGTCCATCAAATTTATATAAACTTCCAGTGAGAGATGGTATAATACGAATTAATTGACCGTTATTATTTAACTGTAATACATTCATGTTAGATCATATACATAATAAATACTTTACCAACATACTTCTAATTTATGAATGTTTGATATAAGTAATGGGCCAGGGCCAGTTTCTATGCTCCATAACAAAGAGCCTTCAGAATTTAATGCTGATAACTTTCCATCTAACGTTCCCACTATAACAGCACTAAAATTTATAACATTTTCAGATGAAAATAATAAACAATGTTATTAGATCTACGTACGTATTTCGTGCCCTATCATTCATGCAATGTGGTAACTGTCTTATATCAACATTAGAATTAACAAGTAAAACGTGTAACAATACGAACAAACTTATTAAATAAATTTTCTTTTTAGAAATCATGTTTTTTAACACAATTTTATAATATCCAACTCACCATCATCTTTCAAACTGACATTACTACGAAGTTATACATAAATATTTCATAACAGTGGCACGTTGATATGGTGTTGAATATGCAACCAACAATTTAATCTGATTTGATAATTCAATTATATAAAAAGTTATCGCAGATTATTGTTATTGTTTCCAAATTGTAATATTGGCGAATTAAATAAATAAAAGGTAAGTATAATATAATTTTTCTAGAATAATATATTTGAAATAAAATTCAAAATAAAAGAAAATCGGAGGGCAAGAAATGTCTAATTAAATAAATCGAATGATATTTCAATTAATTTTATTAATTAGAAGTATTGCTTGATTAAGTGCTTCGAATGCAGTTATTTGAAGCAATAATTTTTCATTAATGCCTTAAGCATTTACTTGAAATTTCTTCTTTTAACATCGCGTCCTTTACACATTTAATAAGGCTTTTCCTTCTTTCAAAAGACAACAGCGGGATGAATGTATTATAATTCACAAGTAGAGCTCGTTAAAGTAATAACGAGTATTAGAGACCACTTACTTTTATAAAGTTAATAAACTTTCGCAAAAGGAAAACTCTATTAGCAATTCTATTTAATGCAAGCGTTAATTTAATGCGCAGACAAAATATGCCAAATGTGCTGAATTGCTTTGTGATGGGAATTGAAGGAGTCTTAATGATATTTTAAAATCAATAGGTTCCGAGTAAAATGATGACGAATACCGTCCGAATTCTGGTAAACTAATTCAATCGCTTTAATTAATATCATTTATTTACTATTGAAATGCAAGGTAGATAAAAAAATAAAGTCATGTACAGTTTTGAAATGAACAATGTCGTATTGCGTAGAGTCAGGCACGCATAGAGTCGAAATTAATACAAATCATCGTAAATTTACATCGGCAATTAACACTAAACATAGAATAAGTTATTTCCTACGTATTTATTTTGTATCACAAAGTATTAAATATAGACATAAAAAATGAACAATTACAGAAATGATAATTCGCTTCTCATTAAATAATAATACTTCTTTGTCTGACAACATAATTACAACGAGGGAAGAAATGATCAAGAATATATAATTTAAGATGAAAATGAAAAAAAAAATCATTAAACGACATAAATACAAATTAAATTAAATTAAAGTATAGGTATAATAATATCACAGCAACATAGAGAGTATATAATAATGCAGAAATGCTCAGTACGACCCGTACAATCCGTAAAAATGTCTCGTTATCTCTTTGGTAAGCACTAGGAACATGCACATTCTAACACGACCATATTGTCCCAGATCTCCACCGACAAACTGGATGCATTCTTTGGGTTCACTCGTAATATCTCCAGCGGCTTCAACTTCGATGGGGCGCAACACGCTCGCGGCTTAGTATTATCCAATTTGTGCACTAAGCTTTGTATTCTAGAATGATTCGTTGCGTAATTGTAATTCGGAGGACAGCGGCCCTTGCAATAGCCGGCTTCGTATACCTTTGGCTGTATTATAGCGTCCATCTGTGGCACTTTCAAACTCTTGAACTCGACCATCATCTCGTGACGGCAGCATTTTTGCTTCTTATTATTACCCCTGCACGTGGAATAACTCATGGAACGTTTTCTGCGCTTCGACTCGGTGTAAGCTAACACGCTAAGGCTCGCTTGCAACAGCTTTAAATCTCTCTCGCAGTCGGTACATTCGATCTCCAAGCCTAAGTTTCGCTCGCCGTTTATCCAATTTTGTGCGGCGACCGTGATATCGAATTGATTCCATTTCGGATTCGTTTGCGACGTATAAAGTCTTTTCTCTTCCATGAACCGTCTCCGTCTCGGACCCAATATTTGATAGATATGAACTAAAATAGAGTCTTTGCCCGGCACTGGCGATGTCAACAAACGCACGTCCGCACTTTCTACGTCTGCATCGGGATTGATGTTTTCTATTGGGAAATGCACCCTCGTCACGTTGTCCTTCCCTCTCCACGGTCTCAAATCTGCAAAAAGGAAAACACGAGATAATCAAACAATTTTTATCAGATTACGATTTCTTAATGATTTGCGAACATTATTTTCAGGGCAATGGCCAAGGTATATTTATTTGCGCGACATTAACGTTCGGAGATGTGTCAGTTTGTGTATGACGCGTAATGTTTTCAAATTGGAACCATCGCGACCCCGTGAAATATTTGCAACATTCGTTGTTGCTCTGTCAAAGAAGAAAAAAATCTTAAGTACCAACAATACGACAAATGTAGATCTCGCAAATTCTAAACCAGAAAACGTGCATTGTCCTTCTGAATCATTCATTGATGCCGCTGCGTAATGTTATTTAAAAAAGTAATGACTAAGTAACTGTCCAAGTGATTTCGAAAATGAAAGAGCTTATAATGTAATGGCATATCGTCAAAATTCGACGTGTTTTCATCGTAAATTTGGTATTTTGGATCAGTTGCTTCTGAACGTGGGCATAGGCGCCTTGCGGAATTCATTGCGTAATTGATGTTTCATGATTAACTGCATATCAATTTCATTTCTCTTTTTTTGATATTTTTCGCAAACGACGCGAGCAAAAATTCTTATTTGAAAATAGCTAATCGTAAAACCATGAATGATTCATTCAAGAATTACTCCAATTTTATTGATTTATGTTTTTAAGAATGCGTACTTAAAAGTGGATTCGTGTGCCGATTATTAAAATAGCTCGATTCCGAGTAAAGTTCTTATTTAATTATTATTTTTTCATTAATTTTGGTTGGATAATATTATGATTTGCATATGTGGAGTGTATTAATAGTTGTTAGAGGACAAAACTCCTATAATCAGGTGAAATTCCGTATTAATTTTAATGTGCGGTATCTGTTATGTGTACTTGCCATAGTTTGTGGATACAAATTCGTAATAATAATAATAGTAATACGTAGAAAATTTGTTTATAATAAGGCGATTTAATGAACGTTTGGAATGCCGAAATTTATTATTATTTTCTTTCTGGTGCTCCTCTTCTTTTACCCTTCGATTCTGTTATTTGAGTGGGTATGGTATAGTTGGTTATTTTGGCATTTTCTGGAATATTTTTAGAAAGATTCACGCCAACGCAACATACCATGACGTCATCTTTAAACACTATTTTTCTTTTTCGAAAATGTAATAATAAGAAGTATGTAAAGAAAGAAAGAAAGAAAGAAAGAGGCGCGATGATAAAAACGCGTAAGAAAATAACAAAATCGGTTTCTTAAATATTTAGACGGAATTCGCGCATCCCTCGCATATTTCAATTGATTTCGAGTAAATCACATGAATCAAATATCACTTTTTTATTTTTCGTTTTTGATTCACGAGCAACATTTAAATTGTTTATTTTGTATGGGAAGTGAGTATATATGTATATTTTAATATTATTTTTTTGTCGAAAATAAGGTAGCACAAGGCACTTTACTACACACGATTTCTCTAATCTATTTATATAATATACATAAAAATAAATGGAACTATTTTATAGTAACAAAAATAGTGATGCACAGAGACGGATGGGATAGAAGGACAAACTAACATTCGAAGGAAAAAGTGAAGCTAATGATAATAGCCCGAATAATAATTCGTTTTTGTAATTTTCATGTAAGGCAATTTTGGATTTTTTCAGCTGATTTTGAACGCATGCCATTAAATTTATTTTTGTGGAAATGAAAAGGGAGACTGTCGCGGACATCAATTTATTTATTAATTAATACAGTTGTCGTTTGAATTTCGTTATTATTTCTTTATGTTATTAACAAGGTTTTCAAAGATAGATTTGAGAAACGATTTCCTACAGTTCGGTGTCGTTTTATTGCTGAAAAGATATTTTGATAGTAGACTAAAATTGACCTGATTCTTTTCGAATCTTATTTTTCTCTCGATTCAAACCAATTTCTCAGTTAGGATATATGGCAATTAATTTGAAATATTCGGAAAAAGAAAAGCAATCACTTATCCCATGACGCGATTTAAATAACGGTACATAAACCATGTTATAAAATGCTTCCGTTCCTATAAACTTTACTTTTTCGATTTTACTATCTAAATTTCGTCACAGATAATTAGTTTTAGATAATAAAGTTTGGCGCTAATTAAAAATAATAAAGCTTTTTCTTATTACAAATTATTTCACTTTGCTAGATTTTTTTATCTGGTGTCGGTAATTGTAAATAAACTAAAGAATCAGGTCATATGATATTTATTGGATGAAATTGCACTCTGACAACTTTGATTATTTGCATAACAAATTCTGTTCTATTAATATTTATTTTATAATAGATTTTTGAAATATAATTTTACTAATTGTAACGTGTAGCCACTTAATAATATTTAACTAAACGAAAAGCTGTGTTATTGACATAATTTAATTATCAAACATTAATATTATGTAAGTCATACACGATGTGTTATCGTTTTAATAATACATCTAATTTAAATCTCGTACGTATAAATAAAATCTTGGCATGGCGAAGCATTTAAACGTGGCGATACTTAATAGAATAGAAAAATTGTACTTAATAAACAATTTAATAAGAAAATAATAAATCAAGGAGAAACTTTTATTAAAAGGAAATGCTAATAACAATTTCACGGGATTGAAGTAAGCATTGTAATTTTGAAATAACGTTATTGCCCATTAAAATCGACTTTTTTCTCTCTCGAAATAATACCTAATAATATTTTCCTTCGTGCTTGTTTTGCTTTAAATATCCTTTTTAGCGCTGCCGTAGACTATTTTCTAATAGGAAATGAAAAGTAATCGGAGAACGTGGTAACCTTGTTTTATGTAAAACGTAAAAATTTAACATGATTTAAGTATATCCATGTCCAAGGTACTCGAAAAATATTTGATTAATTACTAATGGTAATCAATAAATAATTCGAATATTATTTAAATAAGGGTCCTTCCGTTGTAATGGTGGATGTGTTACATGTCTCCTTATAATTTGGTGTGATGCCAATTTGAGTAAAGTATTTTCAGGAATATTACGAAGCAATAAACCTTAACTATTTAACAAAATATGTATTGCAACTTTTCGTATTCGATTTGAATTAATTTTATTGTGCCCCTCTTTTCTCTCTTTTCTTTAATTTGATATTATTAAGTATCTCTAAAAGAATTATGTAATATTCACGTGGAAATGTCAAATGATGTGTTAGTAAAATGACGCAAAATTCTTGGAACACATGAATACCTTAAATATATTGACAATAATCAACGCTTAATCCACCAAATTATATTACGAATAAACATAATCCATCTGAAAACGAAGTGACACCATTACATTGTTACCATTGTCATGAATCAAGCATATTACACGATTTATATCTTCGACGTGTATTAATCGAATTGATGATCATGTTGTTGCAACATATTACTTTCTCTTATCACATTTAATATATTTCACAAGATAATAACCTTAGTCGAGCCTCTAAATGTTTCCTCTGAAAATATATTTTCATCTTTTAAGCAATAAATCTTTGTCGATTTAATTATATTTGAAAAGTGAAATAATAGAATTTCAATGGTATTAAAGTGATATAGTTTTTGATTTAATCGAAGGGCTTTAAATAGCAATAATAAAGTCAATTATTGGTCCATAAATAGCAAAAAGAAGCTTATTTGCGTTCAATTCGAATTCAAAAGTAAAACGTAGAAAGTTTTATTTTGTTCTAAAATATTTCAACTGAAAATAAGTGTTGTTTAGTGAATGTTTAGAGGACAATGTTCCTATAATATTTACGCCAATTTGCTTTTCAATTCTGCTAAACTGATAAGGCTTTAATGGCTTTTAATTTACTTGCCCATTCCATTCCTTTTCAACATCATCATCGTTAAAACTGGCGATGTTCATTAATTAAAAGTGCCATTTGAGTTTAAGATAAAATAACCATTTTTCTTTTCAATTTGATGCGAATTATTAGCATATAAATATTCTCACCAAATATGGATTTGTTTTATAATTAAATGCATCGTATCCTGAAAGGATTTATTGTTCATTTTTTATAAGCAGAAGATAAAAACTGATCGATAAGAAATATTTTACAAACAGCACTAGACATAGAAACACTTTCTAGTTCTATTTGATTAATAAAGATGAGTAAAAGTTATAATCGTTAATAGCAGTGAGAAACTTTAATGTATGATTATTCTCTTTTATTTCATAATTTCTTCTTCCGAAGGGTCTGTTTTATATCATCGATGTAAATATAAATTAAAAATTCCATTTTACCCTAAAAAGGTTTACTCAAACGTTCAATGAACTTACATAATATACAACAACGTATTGAAGTTTATGTACCTAGTTTTTCATCTTTATTCTTTTGCTTCTCGTTTAACTGAAACTTGAAGAGGTAAAAAAATGTAAAGGCAACAAGAACTAAAAGATGATTATTACTGCACAGACACTTAAATGATTGCAAATGGCATTCTCCTCATTATTACTATTACTTCTACGCACGGGGACTCTTCATTCTTCTCCATTCCTTTTTCTCGTCTCTTATTTTCGAAACTAACATCAAAATATTCCATTTATTTTAATGTCTTAAAGAGAAAGTGTTTTTATTTATGCATCTTTCATGAATTCCACTATCGTCTTCTTTACGTCTTCGCTCGAAATTAAAAAGTTCATTATGCGATAACAACGTTTCGTCTAGCATTAATTTAACTAAAATCAAAACATCTCTAAAAATATAAACGTGACATATATTTTTCTAAAATTAAACACCTGAAAATGTTGGCTATGTCTTTAATTTGTGAAAATATTAAATAACTTCATATGTATTTAAATTCATTTTGATATACACTGTTAAGTATTTAAATGGCCTTAATTCAATTCGAATCGTACTCTATTTTTACACAAACTTATATTCCCCATTAAGGAATTGATTTGATGATTGAGTTGATAAATATTTCACCGATGTATGCATAGAGATGCATTAACATTTGATTTGTGCTTCGTTTAAATTTTAATCGCTTCATGTTTTCCTTCGATTAAACTGTGGGGGGTTGACAGACCGTTAAATTCAGTTTCAAAGCATTAAAGGTGATTCCAATTTGGAAATAATCGTATTAATAAATGGATTTGTTTATAACAATATCTTCTTCAATATTATTTTGTTATTTATCATTTTAAATATTAAATAATTGTATATTAAACTAACATAAAGGTAATTTAGTGGTTGAGGTTCTTGCAATTGTTTACATTTCGCAGAATTGTTATTTTATATGTACAAGGAACATTATGACGAATACTACGGCATTTGACAATATAATTAATTATTAATTACGTTTTACGATTGCATTTGCGATTGAAACGAATAATAAACGTTATTCTCAATTGCAAACAAATGATTAGCAACAAGTACGAAATTTACTGTTAGCGTCCTCGCTCATTGCATCAAAAGAAAGTACTATCGAACAGGATGCGTAAAATTAACTATTAAAATTATTTAGTAATTACTAAATTTAATTTCGAAATGATGCAACTTTAATGGAATGATGCCTTCGCCTCTCCATTCAATTTGATCATCTTAATTAGAAAATTCTCTTTAAACGTATTAGAAGAAGAGAAACGTCTTTCAGTTGCAAAAGGAACATTACGAAATGAAAAACAATAACGAAATTGCGCTTACTAACCTGAATTGAATGTAAGCAATTTGGGAATGGTGTAAGGTTCCGAGGAGTCTTGAAGACGTTGCAGGTAAATTGTCATCATGCGTGTGTACTCGTCCTGACTGACGTTTATCTACGGAATAAATAGAATCCAGCATGAGCAACAGGTGGTGGTTAAATTAATAGTAGTAATGATAAATCGACGTTCATAAATTCATGAATGAAAATCGACGGATGCAAAACTGAATAAGACCATCGTCGGAACTGGTCGGGAAACATACCTTGGTGACGTCCGGCAAAGCGTCCAAGCCCAGGTCCTGAAGGAGACCGCGATCTGCAGAAGTCGCCACAAAGCACAAGAACGTCCACACCGCTATGTGGGTCCAGAAATGACCGCCCATAGCCAAGGGCTTTAGCCGGCATTAAGTCACTGTAGCGGCACCGGAGCCCTACACTTCACCGTGCACGAAACGCACATGTACATCGAATGCGAAGAATAAAATAATAAATTCGAATTCGCGTTTCTTGCTGAAACTGTAATGGTAGGGCACGAGTGACGAAACGGCGAAATGTAAGGGAAACGAAGCTGTCGCAGACTTATTCTCTCTTATGAATTGTTGTTTTAAACACAAGTACGCGACACTATTGAAATGTAGTAACAAACTCGCGCGCTCACCGTCACCCAGACTTTTATAGTAAGTTTCGAGGAGGGGGCCGCTCTCCGGAAGTGGTGAGCGTCAGCGTCGAACGCACCCCGAACCTTCCCTCGATCACCTATGCAGACGTATAATTGCTTGATTAGTATATTACCTTTTGGTAGTTCGACCATTCTTTCTCAATTTCTGTTTACACGCAATCAATATCTAAGTAGGTTCATTTCGCGGAACGGCTGACTGCCACAATGGTGACTAACAACCACCCCCGTAGGTATGGGCGTTTGTCTAACCCGGGGGTGGATATTTGTATCGTCGCTTATTATTATTACCGTTTTGCTCCTTTTTTTTTTGCCTTGCCCCCTTTCTCTGGAAGCCGGTCACAATTCACGCTTTTCCAGAAAACGTTACGATTATTATCATTATTCACATTCAAACAAACCGGGATTATTAACGAAACCACCTTCGTATTCCTCGGTAATGGTAATGTACAAGATACGCTTCCATTTCTTGGTAAAAAAAAAATTCATTAGACCTCATTTATGATATTGTTAATTCGTTTGCATTTTATACATTCTGTTCAATGGAGATTTAATGCGATTATTTTATTTAAACCATAAATAAAATTAAACAATCTGTAGATGTATAAAACGAAATTACTGATGAATATATTCAAACTAAACACGTGTAAAGTATACAGAATACACTTATTTTAGCCACCAACCAAACAAACCATTTATAGATTACCACGCTTAATATGAGAATCCAAAGATAGGTTATTATTAAGCCTTTGCTTAATAACAAAATACCAAACTTTCAAAGTGTCGATTTCAATAAGAAGAAACTGTGATTCTTTTTCAATTAAAAATAATGTAGCTTTGTCATATGATTAATTTATCCCTGTGTAATAAATGTGAATCCCCTTATCAAAGTCATTTTAGAAAGGGTTTTTTTTTGTTTATGATGTTTCAATCATCCTTCCATAAAATATTAATATCTTTATTTAATTTTTCAAGCTTTTTTTTTAAAGACATCAAAAATAATAAAAGAATAATAAATTAATTGCGTAATTTAACAAAAAGAAGGAGTCAATTTTCTTTTTCATTTTTGTGGAAACTTTTTATTTCTATGGGAATTTTTGTTTTTGATGCTATTGTAACAAATCATAAATTTGAACCATATTTTTAAAATGAATTTTTAAAAATGACTAATTAATTTTAAAAGTTGGGGAATCTTTCCACACGATCGCTAATAAACGAAATCCATGAAAAGTTTATGCTCTTCCATATAATTCTAATGCATTCATGATAATATCCTTTACGTGGAATCACCTGTTATCAAAATAGTAATAAACAATGAATTGTATAATCCCTTTTGCGCTATTAAATGATTCATTCATATTATTAAGGATTTATTAATTAATCAAAATTGTATGTGTGTTCCCCACTATACGTACATTAAATGTTACGATTCGTTGTAATAGTTTAGGATGTATCACGAACTTTATAACTAAATAGAACAATAATAATAATAATAATAGCAAATAGTTTAGGCATCATTATTATTATTAATGTGGAACAATTTGATTTGTACTTTTTCCTTTTATTTCACGTATAAATTAAGCGTCATAGTATGACATCAACCAAAAAATACAACAATATGAAAAAGAAATTACAGAAATCAGTCACGCAAATTATAATTTTTAATATTATATACAGGTATTTATGCGGAATTACGCTTTTGACCTAAATGTTTATATAAGTTCAATATAATTAAAAAAAATCCCTAACACAGATTTTTTTCCTACTTCAGTAATATGAAAAATTTTCTTATAGCATTACGCAAGCTTTCCTTTTTATAGATAATGGCTCTTTATTAGGCACGGGGAAAGAGCATTTCCTATAAAGAAAGCGGTTTTTTCTGACGTTTATAAATTAAAAAAATCACAATGGAATCCCGTATTATTATTAAGAAACAATTCCTTCATTCTTATTCAAAGGAAATTCTTTTTACTAACCGCAAGTAATTAGATGATTAGATCTGTTGTATTAGTATGTAGTTTAATAATAAATCTCCCCATTTTTTTCTGTTTCATTTTAATTATTTAAATTAAATCGAGTTCCAATAAATTCTTTGAGATTTGTGATAGAAAAAATACAGTTTTTTTTCTTTGACGATTTTTTTATAACGTATTACGCCAAGAACGGCAACAGCAGCAGTAAGACCAGCAAAAAGAAATTCATAAATAGGCTAAGGTGAACGAGATTTTTAATTATTAGAAATTAATAATAAAAAAAACGAATTTATCATCGAAATCGGTAGTAACAATTCAATGGCAGGATATCTAGTATCATTCTAAAGTAGATCCTATTAGAGCGTAAGGAACCAGATCAATTAAAGGTTAAATATTTTTTAAATTGAATAATAACGTTTCCAAAGAAATTTATTGTTAAATGCAATAATGCACGTACGTATTTATTATTAATATAGAAGGGAAAAAATTTTATTTCTCACACGGAAATGATTTTTTATGTGTTCTTATAATTAACGGTAACGAGGCACTTGGACTTCCTGCAAGCTTTTTATTCACTTGAAAATAGGGTAAACTGATTAATCAACTAATAAAGAAATCCGTACGATAATAAAACCGATTATTTTATTACTTGGGCTAATTAATATTATAACAAGTAATTGTAATCGAGTCATGGTTTAATCAACGCGAGTCACATTTTGGAATCAAAATTACAATTGTACTTTTATAGAAAACGCTTCTCTCTAATATCGTCATACTTTCCATTATATTAAGATTCTAATTAAAACTATGACTTGTAATTAAGTAATGGAGACCTATTACGTGGTGATTAGTTAATCACAATGAAACGAAAGCCCTCCGGTTAAAAAGAACTAACTGGAAAGTAGGAGTTTTGTTTTCCTAATTAGAGTATTATTCATGAGATAATCTCTTCTATAAAGTTTAATGTATTATAAAATTGTACGTCATATGTATTTATAAAAATTCATAATTAATTAACAGGTATTTTATATTTGTATCATTTACCTGTGAGGAATTTATGAATTCCGGCTCAAGATTTATTCATGACGTATGAAATGAAATGAGAAGAAGGTGTCATCTTAGAGAATCAAGTAATGGATCTATTTTAAGTAGTAGCAATAACATCACTTATGATGTTATAAACTTGTGCGCTGCTAATATAAAATTTTTTGTATGGCCATCTATGTAACGGTTTGTATACAAATTGCTAAATTAATTTACGAAGGAGAGAGAGAGGAAGAGAAAAAGAAGCGAAAGAAGAATGAAAAAAAAAGAAGAAGACAATTTTCTGATTATCATAATGTTAATTAGTTAGAATTTCAGTTAAAGTGTTTTATATAAGAAAGTCCAAGAAAAAGTATGATTCTCTTTTAGATAACTTTCACGTGTATACCCTCGTCAATAAATAATTAATTATTAATCATGTTTATAAATATATATAACTATATACATGAAAGAATTTGTTTTATAATAAATATTGTGTTCTTTAGAAAGCGTTATATTTAAATATTCTTTTACTTTTTAACAAACGAGCCGGCTCTTAAAACTAAGGTATTTTTTACCTGAACAATTTCCTTTTATTTTATTCCTCCTTTAGTTCACTAACTTACATGGTATATTTTATGACTGACTAAGGTATAAATCTTACACCTGCTCGATGATCTTTAACCCTTTTCTGCAAACAAACAAAAGCAACGAATTAAAAATAAAATTAAATGAAACTAATGTTATTGTTACCAATGGTAAAGCTCGTACAAATTAACATCGGTTGGGCTACATAAAATTTTCAATAAAATGCAAACGAAAAGAAAGAAACAATTCTTCGAATGATACATTTCAATATGACCAACATACATATTTTAATATTAATATGGCTTAATGTTTTGCGTAATTTTTTCAGGAATTACTGTTTAGCATAATTATCAATTTGATAAAATTTAATTAAACGCAATTGAATAATTAAAAGGCTTTTCTAAGATAGCATGAAAAATGGACAAAAAGCGGTTTTTTAAACATAGGTTTCAATTAATTTAATTAAATAAGCAACAATTTGTCAACGCATCTCAGCAAATAGAATTAACATTTATATTTGTTGTAATTACGGCACTAATAAACTATTTTAAATGAACTAAATAACATTTTGCAGAATCGTTTACGTGTGTATTAGAGAAATATTTCTGAATCATTCGAAAGAAATGTATTGCACTGAAATAATATATTTAAATAAGTTATTGAAACGTATTCGTTTCTCTTCTAAGTGTCTACAATTCAATTAAACCGATTTAATTGCCGCATTATCATATGATTCTATAAATTGTAACGCTTTAATTTAAATTATTTATAATTAGGAATTCCATAAGTACAAAACAAATTAATACTTGATGTGTTTTCCATAAATTTCCAAGTAATTCTTTTTTTTGCAATATGCATAAATGAAAGCATTTTCAAAAATAAATATCTAAAATCAGAATTTATTCAATGCCTTGCAATTCTTATAAGTCTGTTTTAAATATTTTACACATAAATCTGCATAACATAATAATAATACAAATATTTTATTTTATTACATAAAACTATGCAATTACTATAACCATATTCTTATCCTGAAAGTAAATAGAAATAGCTTGTACACTGTTCTTTTGGTTTATTGATAAGGATAATGATGGAATGTGCAATTAGGGAGTTACCAATCCAATGCATTATATTTTAATTATATTGCAGATATGAATATCGAATGAAAGAAAATCATTCAAAAATTACAATCTATCTAAAAATATGTTCAAGGACGAAAAAGAAATCGTAAGAGGAGTCCTTGAAGCTGGGAAGATCATCAAAAATTCTCGGTAATTTTTTTGATATATTACTAAGTAAGTAAATGTATCTTAATTAGTGTCACGTCAAATAATTTGTTTCAACTTATATTTTTTTTGCAAAATGACGCTTATTACATTTACAAAAAAGAACGGTATTTTTTTAATTGTTAAGGATGTAAACGGTCGAAATTTTTTTGGCGATACCAGCCAATTACTTTCTCCTTGGAAATTTTCTCACGCGATTTATTTTTGTTGTTGATGGTATAAAATTTTGTGTTAGACTTTTCATAAAAATTGAAACCAGATTTGAAAAGTAGATTAGAATTAATTTATAATGAAGATTTCTTAATGGTGTTATTTATAAAAAATGTAGTTGTTTTATTAAAAAGGCAATTGGTCTTTAATTAATTACTTACATAACGTTTAATTTTAAAATAAAAAGGCGAATTTGCTAAATCACTTTCGAAAAGGGAAAAAAGTTGTTCTACCATTATCCTTTTACAAAAGGAAACGCAGGCAAATAAAAAAGTTAACTCTTTCGTGTTATTCGAGAGGTAAGAGAAAAAAAAGTAAATGTATTTTCGATGTAAATGAACCTTATCGAAAAGAAATGGGGTCCAGTTAGTGTGCAGAATGCATTCATTCGAATGAAGCCGAAATAATTTATTGTGAATGCATCATCTAAACAATCATTATAAATCATTCATTTTTTAATTAAACATGCTGTGAATGATTTCCTTTTATTGCCGAAATATTGGTAATGTATTAAAAGGAAGACGAAATAAGTGAATTAAAGTGTAGTGAAAAAGAAAATTAAATGCCAAAGAATTCAGAATACTTGTAACTTTTATACAGTATGGATTAAATGTTAAATTGTTTTATCAATTAATTATTCTCTCATAAAGTGTTATATTACCAACTATAAAAAGAAATGAGATGTACATAAGAATTCCATTTGATTTATAAGGATTGTCTCTCTAATGTCTTTATTAAATGTGCATACCGTTAAATGTCGTAACACACCAGTTTAAATACTATTATGGTATATTACAAAACACGAAACAGAAAATAATTCAACGCTTTTTCAGCAGTCCATTCATATAAAAGAAATTATCTAGCAGAATCATTAGAAATTTAGATACGTTAAATGCAATATTAAATAAAATATTCGAATATATGCTTAACATAAAAGTTGAATTGTTCAAATGGCATTCCATAATATTTTTATTTACATTTAACCAATGTCCATAACAATGAATGTGTCTTTTAAAAAATAATTTTATAACAAAATTTATGTTACACGCAATTTAATGCAATCACTTTTATACGGATAAGCATTGGGAATCATCCAATTATTTTCAACATTTCAATACGAACTCAGACAACATTCTTTTTAACTTATAAGAAAAAGTGTGTTAAATATTTATAATAAATAAATTTAAAAAAGAAATAGAATCCATTGTCGTGCATCGAGATGATAATTTTTTCCTTTTCATTCTTCAACGTTCGTGATCAATTTTGAAATAAATCCTTAAAGAAATATGTCACAACGTCTGATTCTTAAAGGTAAAACATAAAGAACAGTTTCGTTATAATTGTATGTGGAAATAGAAAAATAAACATAATTCAGTAATTGAAACATTCCCTTTTATATCTTTAAGCCGATTGAAATGTAAATTCCAAAATTAGGTATGTCTCTTAACGCAATTGACGATGAACAGTCATTAAAAAAATAGTCCGAATGTTATAGGGACTTGAGAAAATTGGATACTGATGTATATAATCTATTTTTGGAAATGTTTTATTTATTAAAATATAAACATTTACCCCAAGAGGGTGGAAAAATTAAACGGAAAATATACAACGTAATATACGAGGGCGTAATTAACATCTGACAAGATTATCTACTTTGAAATAAGTTCTGCGAAGTCCTCACTAGCATAGATAATATTGCAACAAGATGTTTACACGCCTATGATCGCAATTTAATGAAATAATTTCCATATGAAAACAAAAGAAATCCTCATTATCGTATTGATGGTGGTCTTAATTTGTTCGGTGTCTGTTGCATAAACATTATTTTAAGTCATAAAAATGTAAAACGACACCATCGACCTCTCGTATGTTTCATGTTACTATTTGCATCGAAAATATGCATTTTATTCGTTTCGAAATAGAAGTAAATAAAAAGTAATTTTTTTATTGATTCATGGTAATTGCAATAAAAAGAAGTAACAATAATATTAACGTAAATGCATAGTGAATGCAATACTATTGAGGATTCCATTCATATTTCGTACGAAACACATAACGTAATTAATACCATTGATTATCCATAAAGTTCGGGAAAGTAGAGACAAATTCTAGGAACGTTGACATTAATACTTTCCAAGTAGATTAATTATATTTACTACTTGTTCTTGTATAACAGACACTTCCCAGGAACTAGGTAACATATCTCACCGTAAATCGCTAGCGAACCTGACAATTTAACAGGATTACACAATAATTAATCGAAAAAGAGAAGAAAAAAAACGCATAAGAGAGAAAATGGATGTAATGGAACTGAAACGTATCAAACCGTTTATCTAATAGTTAAATACAATAAATTCTAATTAGTTATATTAGCGATTTTATGCGAACGTTTTTATTCAGTTTCTATCTAGTCAGAAGTATTTTCCAAGTTAATAAGCCTACATTTACATAATATCCGGGATTATGTACTTTTTTCTTAAAGAAACAATAATAGTAATAGCGTACAACCAAATAAGCTTTTGTGATCATTGATGTAGAAAATCTTCATGTGTACTTTGAAATCTAAACGACGACATATGCGAAAAACTCCAAAAAGTTTTGCAGTAATTAACATAATAATGCTAATTATTATTATTTAACCGAAACTGAAGCTAATAAAAAACCCATTTACGTATTATTTCATAACAATAAATACATGTTCAATAATTTTAGTTGAATTCGAACTAATTCAGGTCCCTTCTGAATAATAAATATGGTTTGATAGAATTCCGTAGAAGTCATAATTTAGTGAAAAGTGTACATTAACAATTTACGGGAATACGATTAGAAAGGAAGAAATGAGGGCGAAGAGAGAGAAGGATGAAGCAAAAGTAAAAGAAAAATAAGGTAGAAGAAATTAATCGATAGTCCTTTTTGTCAAGTCATTAGCCGCAAATGTTATTCGAAATATTCGATGTTCATTGAGGCTGCTAATAAATGTGCGAACATTTTTATATTACTAATGATACTGTAAACTTAGTTCCGCAATCCAACGTAAGTGTATTCACGTTAGTCTTTTTTCTTTCTCTCCTCTTCTATGATGCTGATGATGATGCTTATTATTATTATTAATCTATGTAACTCAGGTGTTATAATTGCGAGCAAAGTTTGGGTTTTTCCTAAATCCTTTATATACTGCCTTTTGCCTTCAAGCGAATATTCCAATAGCTCCGGTACCGGATACATGGATACGAGAATTATCAAAAAATCATTGATGACTTTTTATTAGAACAGGAAATGTCATTAACATGAAATTAACTATTATGATATCATACGTTTCTCATACCATTTAAATTATGACTAATTACTAGTATTTTAGATTTCAACGCAGTTTTAATAACGTTATTAAGGATATAACCAGGATAATTATTACATGAATATGACTCAATCTAATTTATAAATTTTTCTTATCGTTTATTTTGTGATTTTATTTTTCTCCGTGCGCTTCAGTGATGTATTAATAAATTCAATGAACAAGAAAAAGGAATATCTCATTGCATTTATAAATTTGAATAACTTATTAGGAGAATTACGTTCTACATATTATACAAGTTCCAGTAATTTAGGTTTTAAAGAGAGTGAAAAGTTTTTCATGCGGTGAAAATTTACGCTGTTAATAATTTTTTTTGCGAGAATTATACATGATGTTTAGAATTTTCCATATTCGCAAAGGATTAAAAGATTTGCAGAAAAGTGAATTGCAAATCCGGTGCAAGGGAGAAAAGTAAGTAATAATCTTGAATTTTTCTTAAGCAAATTCTTAGATGCAGGCAAGTAATTACACACATTGTTGATATGATCATTATCTGCATAATGAAGACAATTACGAAATTATATCACAACATTGCGTATTTATTGTTACGTTATTACTGTAATACAGTAAACTAATTCATGGAATTTCCATATTTTTCTGTAATAACTAGATATTATATTGTTATTACGGATACGTAACGTGCAGCGTTATTCAAGGATTTAAGAAATTTATCTTAATTAATTTTGCCGCAAATAATGCCGATAATTCTTAAATATCGATAGCCGATCAGCATTTAAATTTGAATGATGAACAAATTGATGGATGGGTGCTCCTTTTTCTAATTGTTTAGTTTGGAAATACTTTTTTCGTATATAATTTAAAACCAATTACGTGGGATCATATTTACGTCATGAACCACATGTAAGTTATTTAAGTATCCTGTAGGTAGTTTTTCAATAATTTCCAAAGCTAATTACAGTTTACTGCGGATAATATCATAAGCATTTTCGATTTGTATGCTCAAACATTTTTCAAATGTAATCAGCATTCTCAAGAAGAATGATTATTGAAATTTTTTGTTAACATTCTGCGGATGCAGAATTCCTCTCTTTTCAAATTTGCACATACTTTACAAAAAATAACTATTTTGCTCAAATTGTGGACAACCATACAAACACATTCTCGCATCTAAGTTCATTCATATAATTACTTCCTTATATCTGTCAAAAGTTCATAGTCAAATATGGCCGGTATGAAAACAATTTGATTTTCCATGTTAGTAAAACTACCTGTTTAATATCGAATATACGTAGTACTGTATCAAACTGGAGGTTAAAAATAAAATGAGTGATTGTGCGTTTATTTAAATCATTAAAATTTGTGCGTACGCTGTTGTATTACATGATATTTTAAAAAGAATCGGTATAAATACTAGGACGCCATGTTTCTAAACCCAGCCCAATTTAGTATAAAACTTACAATATTATTCGTTTTATACATTAAACTAACTGCTAGTAACATTATTGGTAAGTAAATTATTGATAGAGAATTTCTATATATCGTAGTCTATGTGTTTAAAAGTTCATTAGAGTGATTCCCTTTTTTCAAAAAAAGCCGGTTGTCAGATTTGTTTACTGTATTACACATGGCTTTATGTGATATGTAATTGTAAACATAAGATAACGTTTAAATTTTCGCAGAATCTCACGACAATGAACTGAACACGACGACAGAAGTACTAAATTTCATCAATCCAAGCGAATTGCCTATGGGTGATAATGTAACAGTTTTATGTAGAACTAAAATAATGGGTAGCTACATGTGGTGGCAATTCAATAATAAGAATGTTACCGAGGAGGATCGTTTCTTTCTCGAAATGGAAAGCGAAAACATTAATAAAGAAACAGGACATACATATGAAGTATCCATATTGCATATTGTTAATGTTGATCTTCAACATGCTGGTGTTTACGTATGCCATGCTTTAAAGCAAGATGACTTAGACATATCACAAATAATATTAAATGTAACTCTACCTGCCAAAGTGGTTAAGCATTCACAATCAATTCGTACAAAATTACATCAAAATGTAGCTTTATACTGTGAAGTAACTGGTTACCCTATCATGCATGTTTATTGGACAAAAGACAAGGAGAACATAACTGTGGATATTAAAACTGAAACAATAAATCAAACAATGAAAAATACCACTATATTCGTCAATGAAATAACTAAAAAAGATAATGGTACATATACATGTCATGTAGACACCATTAATTCGAATGATTCAAAAAGCTTTGAAATATTGGTCTTAGATAAGCCACAAGTAACTATAGATTTTGTTAAGGCAATAGGCACATCACAGATATATTTAAATTGGACTGTTAATGATGGTAATGAGCCAGATAGCTTATATTATCGCGTTCAGTATTTAACGCAGGGCGACTCAACTTGGTATTATTATCAGCATAGAATTGAAGGCGGAAATCGTTCCTATGTCTTGAAGGATATGAAAAATAATACGGAATATACGTTGAAAATGATTGCCATTAATTCTGAAGGAGAAAGCCAACACTCAACTAGTCAGCCTATTAGAACTTTATCTAAAGACATTGTATTTATACCCGAAGTGAAAGTCCCTGGCGTGAGTGTCAGTTCTATTACAATTTCTTGGACAGGTCCTCCAGACGAATATAAGGATTATATACATTATTATCAGCTACTGTCACAGTCAAGTACTGACAGTGATCCATTGGAAACTATAACGCCAGCAAAGAAATCAAATCTCTACATGTTTTCAAACTTAAATCCTGCAACAACATACAATTTTCAAGTGGCTGCTTGTAGTGAGTATAGTAATACATGCGGACCTTGGTCTGCAAAAGTGAATGGTACCACTATGGATGGTATATCAGGTCCACCGTCAAACGTTACTATTGACTGCAGATTTGATAAAATTAGTCAAACAGGATCGGTATTTGTTGCATGGAAGCCACCTCTTCATCCACATGGAACAATAATGTCGTATAATGTGAATATAAATTGATTTCTCATTTATTTTCATCAATTTAAAGCATCCAAATTTTGTAGGCTAATCTTGAAGGTATGGCATCTTTTATAAACGATCAGGGAATATTAGAACACACGACCTGGGGACCAAAAATAACTAGCGTTAGTGAAAATTCATTATCGACTCGATTTTATAACGTATCAGTGAACACAAATTATACCGTAAGGGTATCTGCAGTAACTCGGACTAAAAAGAATGGAGATCATGTGGAGTTACATTGTTACATGCCACCGACCATACCGGATAAGCAGCGTTTGTCAAAGATCGAATGGCGGAAAATGGAAGAAGAAGGCAAATTTATGTTTAAGTTATTAATGCCTCGAGTATCCGAAAGAAACGGTCCGATTTGCTGCTATAGGATTTATTTGGTCCGCATGGAACCCCAACAAAAACTGGCTGAATTACCTCTACCATCGGAGTTAAATGTAGTATCTTATCAAGAAGCGCATCGTACGCCGAAAGGTGGTACATATGTAGCGGAAATGTTCACCAGGTAATAATATTCGTTTATGTAAAAGACTGCAACTGCTTATATTGCATACATTTTAGCGCATCCTATCATAGCGAAGTATTTTTGGGAGACGAGCAGGTTTACAACACATCGTCGTCGAAATGCGATAATTGTATTGGATTAAGACCGTATTATAATCCAAAATTAATAACTAATGTTAATAAAAGTATATCGACAAACAGAGTAAGAAGACATCAAGCTTTACCCGAACCGCTTCCGCCTTACGATGGCCACTTAGATATTAACAGTAATTATACCGGATTTGTAGAAATAATAGGTTTGCCGTCAAATGATAGATTTGTTAAATTCATATTATTTTAATGCATGTTGCAGTTAACGGAGAAAGTTTCGAACAATCGATGGCTGCATACAGCAATTATTTGGTCATGATGACGCCTGGTCCTGAAATAGTTATTGTTGAACCAACAACATCCATGGGACTCGTTGTACAAATACTATGTGGTTTAGTTATACTTGCATTCCTACTATTGACCGCGTTATTTTTGTTACATCAATATACAAAGCAAGCTCACGCACAAGCGGTAGAAATGATAACATTCCGTGCATCATTAAGAAATTTAAGAGGAAGACAACGATTAGTTTCGTTGAATCCCCCAGATATGTGTCCTATTTCGAAATCTGACTTAGCAAATGCTTACATGGATCGTCACCGTGATTCTGATTACGGCTTTCAACAGGAATTTGAATTGTTACCAGATCGATTCAGTGACAGAACGACCCGAGCATCAGATACGCGAGAAAATGTGTACAAAAATCGATATCCCGATATTAAATCATATGATCAAACTAGAGTAAAATTGTCTCAAATCGATAGCGTTGCTGGATCAGATTATATAAATGGTAACTTTGTCCTGGGCTATAAAGAAAGAAAGAAGTTCATTTGTGCTCAAGGTCCTATGGATACAACGGTGAACGATTTCTGGCGCATGATCTGGGAACAGCATTTAGAATTAATACTAATGTTGACAAATTTAGAAGAATACAGCAAAACAAAATGTGCTAAATATTGGCCAGATAAGACTGAAGGTGATAAAACATTTGGTGATGTTAGCGTTACTCATATACAAGAAACAAGGTATTCTGATTATATTGTTAGAGAACTAAAAATAACGAAAACCGGAGCCGGCAGAGAAAGTGAAGAGAGGAAAATTACTCAGTACCATTATCTGATCTGGAAAGATTTCATGGCACCGGAGCATCCGCATGGTATTATTAAGTTTATTAAGAGACTCAACGAAGCATATTCTATTGAAAAAGGTTGCATATTGGTGCATTGCAGTGCTGGCGTTGGTAGAACAGGTACGCTTGTCGCCCTGGATTGTTTGTTACAACAACTTAATGAAGAAGGACAAGTTGCAATATTTAATACGATATGCGATTTAAGGCATCAACGAAACTTCCTTGTACAATCGCTGGTACGTAATAATACGGTTATTGCATTACTATTGATTAATGTACATATATTATTTTCTAGAAACAATATATTTTCATATATCGCGCATTAATGGAAGTGGCGGAATATGGTGACACCGAAATAACTGCTGCTGAATTAAAATCTACCGTAGAGAAATTAAAGCAATGTGATAAAGATAAAACCATTTGTAGGATGGAAGAAGAATTTGATGTAAGATTTATAAACTTGTGTTATTCTCATAATGTTTTAAGCATAACATTTTTAGAATATCAAAAATGCGTATGAAGACAGGAAGTCTTGTTCTGTTGCTGGCGGCGAAGAAAACCGTGAGAAGAATCGAAACGACACCGTTATACCGTACGATCGCAATAGAGTCATATTAACTCCATTGCCTGGCAAAGAACATTCCACTTATATTAATGCCTCTTTCATCGAAGGATACGATAATTCTGAATCGTTTATAATAACCCAAGATCCAGTTGATGCAACTATTGCCGATTTTTGGCGAATGATTTGTGAACAAGGTATATCGGTTATAGTAATGCTATCGGAATTAGGCGATAACAAATGTCCACGGTATTGGCCCGAAGAAGAAAACACATACGATCATATCTCAGTGCGTTACGTACAAGCTGAAAGTTGTCCATATTATACGCGTAGAGAACTGATTGTTAAGAATAGAGACGGTGAAGATTTGCGAGTAACACATTTGCAATATCACGGATGGCCGACCGTAGATGGAGAGGTACGATAGCATTTAACTATAAATATCACATTCACATTAAATTGTTTAAAATAGGTGCCAGAAGTAACCAGAGGATTGATAGAACTAGTTGACCATGCTCAAAGTACATTAACTCAACAAAGTTCACCAACAGCGATGGTAGTTCATTGCCATTTGGGTTCAGATAGAAGTTCTATGTTTGTTGGATTGAGTATTTTAGTACAACAGTTACGTGTAGAACGGCGCGTTGATATATTTACTGTTACGCGTAAATTACGTTCGCAAAGACAATCCATGATCAGCACATATGTAAGTTATCATAATCAATAGTCATTATTAATAAGAGCTATTTTAATTTTAAAAAAATAAACCTATTTTTAGGCACAATATGAATTCTTGCATCGAGCTATTGTGAACTATGCGGAACTCCATGGATTATGTGATACAACATAATAGGAGGCATGTATAAAACGAGATAAGAGACAGAGTTGAGTGCCATGAGTGAATATTCACGTACCATTCCAAAGTTATTTGAACTGATTGTAAGGGTAAAGTAAATGAGAGATATTAATTATTTAATGGGTTTTGCCAAAATTTTGGAACTACTATACTGTAGAATATTTAATAAAATTAAAAGGATTTTAAAGACCAAAGTTAAGTACATTGAAACGACTTGAAAATGAAAACATGATAAGAAACGAATAATATACTCGATATTCTTAAACATTTAACGAATGCTCTATATTTCTTTTCTCTGCTCAACATACGTACGTATATACATTTGCCCATTCGGTTTTTATGTGCAGTTTGTATATAAGGATGAGTGTTTAACTTCTTCCTCTAAACAAATTAATAATTGAACTCTTCTAGTAATTACGCCAAATATAATTTAAATTAAACGATTTACAATAATAATTTGTGATGGTTTTCTTATTAATATAATAATTATTTGTAATATAATACGTGATATTCGGAATTTCGATTTATTAATTTTTTCTGTAAGTATTAATTTGCTTCTATTAAATCCTGTTATAACTTATGTTATCGGGTTACTGCCACTTATATGAAAGATTTTTTTAAAACGCATATTACTCTATGATTAAAAAGAAACATATATACTGTGCTTAATTACGTAGAGCTTCTCTCTAATACAGTACATGCTACTTATTATATTGTTAACTACAGAATATCTGAATGTTGATAAAATTAATAATCGTGAAATCATAATAAAAGTAATATTTTCCACCGGCATTTTTTTAAATAAAATATTAAATATTAGTATTTGTAGAGAAAAATATATATAATGCTTTGTAATAAGTGGCATTTACTACTAATACTTGTATAAAATATTTTACATGTGTATTCGTCAATTTGTACGTTTCTATTCAATTTGGTGTGTAAATAACTTAGATTTTTGATGTTTGTATTTAGGATATGAAATGAAAATGATTAAGACTATGAAGCACTTACTACAATTAAAAGTATTTATTAATTATATTTATGTATGTAAATTCCTTATTTTTTGACAAAATTTCTTTTCACCTTTATTTTATAACGCTTATATACATATATATTACTTTTATATAAATACATTGGATATGATCTTGTAAAGGGGCTTATTTCACTTATCCTTATCTTTTGCAGGATGATGCGTTATTTCAGACGATTGAAAAAAAAAAACTCGCCACAACTATAAAATTAACAATTGTGCATATTTATTTTTCTTATTATTGCTTCTACTACATATAATACTTTCATCTATAAAAGTGCAAAAAGGAAATTGATCCAACGACCATCACAATCTATAAAATGCATAAATTATTTAACATTATTCGGTACCCATTTATAGGACCCGTAATATTTAAAATCATTTTTAAATAACAGTTCATCGGCACCCTCTGGTCCGCGACTACCGTACCTTCAATTAAATATCGAGCGTCAATAAAAACCATTAACAGATTACGTTAACTTACATGTACTTAATAGGTTGTATTCTTTCATTCTCAATTTGATGTAACAAGGGCGTAAATATACGCCAAGCTTCTTTTAATTCGTCCGACCGAACGAAATGCATTTGCGAACCGCAAAATACATCCAATATTAATCGCTCGTACGCATCCGGCAGTTTGATATTCTACGACAAAACGATTTTAATTAAATAAATTATTGATATTAATTATTTATTACGGCGTATCGACTTCCATAAGACAAATCTAATTCGGTTTCTTCCATGTCAAATGCCATACCAGGTGTTTTTACCATTAACTTCACGTATAAGGCTTCACCTGGCTGCACTTTGATTACCAACTCGTTACGTTTCGATTTTCCATTAAATATATCACCGGGCACGTCTTTATATTGTATCCGGACTTCCGCTTTTCTTTCGTTCAATGCTATAACAAAAAGTTATTTGAAATGTATCCTGATGTTTATGGAAACGAAACGAACCTTTTCCACATTTTAGAATGAACGGTACGCCATCCCACCTCTCGTTGTTAATATGCAGAACAGCTAAAGCATATGTAGGCGTAACAGAATCTTTGGGTACCGTTGGATCATCTAAATAACCGTTCTTCGCATCACCGCTACCGTTCGGATCGCCAACATATTGGCCCAATATAACATCTTTCAATTCGATCGTCTCCGTACATCTTAATACTTTCACCTTTTCGTTTCTTATATCGTCCGGACTACATGATGCCGGTTTCTCCATAGCGACAAGCGTTAATATTTGCAACAAATGATTTTGCATGACGTCCCTTATTACGCCGAACTCGTCGAAATAACCGCCCCTTCCTTGCGTTCCAAACGGTTCTTTAAATGATATTTGAACCGACGATATATTGTCGCGGTTCCAAGTTGGACTGAATATACGATTGCCAAATCTGAAATTCGATAATTAATGCCTTTAAGTGGATGCGGTTTTTCGTTATATTACCGCAAAGTCATCAAATTCTGAACCATTTCTTTCCCCAAATAATGATCGATGCGATAAATTTGATTCTCCGTGAACAACGATGCCAAATGATTCGATAACAGTTCAGAACTTTGCAAATCCTTGCCGAACGGCTTCTCGATGATGATCCGCGTCCAACCTCTGAAAAGCAACGTGATTATGTTGTTTTGATAATGATTTATTGAATCAATCGCATACTTCGGTGCCATGCAAGCATTTTTAATGTGTTCGGTCACCGATTCGAAGACGGACGGCGGCAAGGCAAGATAAAAGATACGATTAGCAACGGCCACTTTCTCGTTACAGCATAATTCTTGATTAAGCTTTTCGAAATCAGTTCTGGAATCATAATTGCCAGAAACGTAACGATTGATCTTCCAAAACTCGTCGAAACGTTCCGATTCGTTGTCCTTCAACTAAAATTACGATCTTATTGAATAAAATTAAACTAACATGAAAATTTCACTTACGTTCATGTATGGCAGGCATTTCGATTTGATTTCATCAATAGTCGTCTTACTTCTAGCGTAACCGTAAAAAACGGTACGCGTTGGTAACAAATTATCTCTGAACAACCACCACAAAGTAGGATATATCTTCTTTCGAGCTAAATCACCCTAAAACGATTATGATTTCACAAGAAGACCTTGTTTTGATAAGTAAGTAGATTACTTAAGGGGAGACTTGAATGATTTGAAACTTAAATAAGGCTTCGTGCAGTTGATTACCGTGCGGCATTGACATTGATTAATGTGCGTTATCAAACGGCTTATAAAGTGCGATCACGCTGGTACCGAATCGGAAAACACGCGATGCTGCATCATAAACACGTAATATTTATCTAAAGTTTACGTTATCAAGGTTTGTTGTGATGATTCAAAGGAAAATTGTTTGATATCACATATACGAGAACGAGTTACAAATTTTTATAGAAGAACCATACCTTAAAGTTCATTAAATAAACATTATTAATGTATTATATTATTTGTTCTTTCCCTTTTAAAGTATGTAAATGTTATTCTAATAATATATATTTTTTGAATACATTAAAGTATTGAACACTATTGTTATCAAGGGAATTGCGGTGTCATATGATTGAATATAATGATGATTTGAAAAGTTTCTGAACTTGTTTAGGAAAACAACTTAATCATCGTGCATTAGCTAAATTCAAGGTTCTTATTTAATAGTTAAAGGTTAAATTTAATTAAGTAGCGGCTATTACTTACGGATGCACCCAATATCACAAAAGTATGCGGATAAATCCCATCGAAATGGGCTCCATCGTGTTCGAAACTCTTCGATTTCAATGAGTTCCTGTATAAGGCTAAAGTCTCCTCGGCTCTTGCAGTTTCTGTATAGACAACAATAGAACGAATTTATTAAATTTAACAATAATCAATAGTATGAATCAAATACAAACAAAACGTACCGTCCAATTCAACAAAGTTATTCGTTAATTTTCTGTAATCCATAATACTTGATTAGCTTTTATTAGGTGTAAAAGTTAATCGTCTGTGCAAAATCAAAACGTTCGTCTACAATAACATGAATTTTTGCGTGTGCTTTCGGTTTTTCTCTACGATTGTTTTGTTCAAGGCTGTTGTTGCAACTCAATTTCTAATGTGAAAGATTCCCGCTTAAATTGCAAAAAAATATAACACTTTCGAATGTAACCAATCCTACATCCACACAAATTTTATTTGGTTTTTAATGTTTCTCGAGGTCAATCGTATCACGTTTTTAATATAGAGCCAAACATATGTATTTAACTGATAATAGCGATAAAATCACGCACAAATTAATTTAAAACGTTAATTAATTTATTACTAGGCAAATCGTTAAGTTTGTCTTTGTTCGGTTAATTCATTCGTTGCATTATCTCCTTTCTTCGTTGTGAAACCTTTAAAATCCAATTAATTTTATAATCCGTTCTTACTTCACTAACCATTACCTTCAAACTGATTCGTTCATGATTGATTTTAATAAATTCATTAACTATGTAACCTACTTTATACACGTTACAACGACTACGAAATGTAATGATTATTTATTTTGTGGCGACGTTCTTGTAGATGCCTTTCTTTTTAAAGGAAATTGTAATGAACAAAAGGGACTTTCACTTCGAAGCATACCATTTAATTTAGATTTGAATTTTATAAATGTTTAATAAAGCCGGTCCAATTTTGCGCCCAATTTGCGCAACTTAAGTGATTAATTAATTGTCTTTAGAAAATTGTTTAATTATTAGCATATTTTCTAATAATTAGAATTTATTAAACAACAATTAATTGAGAAATAGAACCAATCAATCTTACCTGACTCATTTTGAATACGTTTTCCATTAAATAGGTCGAAATCTATGAAATGGAAGCTAAAATTTCCAACTTTAGGAGTGAACTATATAATTTATATAAACAGGAATATTGAAGAAATGGCAACAATTTTGTGCAGTAAGAATGCTACTAAGCAAATATTTAATTAATTAGTACAATTGCAACATAATTACCGTTAAATAAAGGAAATCTATATGAAGAAATTCATTAGTTCATAGATCGCTTCCTAGATGGACCTAGGTGTACTGTTTGAAAGATTTTATCCTGAAAAATGATAATTAGGAAAAAACCATATGAAATTTTTCTGCAGAATCAAAAATCTTTAATTTCTTTTGCATTTTTCCATAACATAATAAAGCTAAATACATTTGAATCAAATTGATATTTATTTTTGCAAATCAGTCGCTATATTTGATAAACCAATAATAATACTGTATCCTATATCACGTAACATTTTTGTGGACATTTTCTGAAACGTGAAATAGAAATTTTAATTTTTGAATTTGAATTGTTAAATTCAACGTTTACCTTCTTATTTTCACCTGCACAATAAGAACATTCTAACGTGTACGAACAATCTATACCAAATTCTCTCCACATGACAACTCTGCAAGTGGATTCTCTCTTTTTCTCAATTACGTAACGACAGAAGGATGATTTCATGTTTTCATTAAAACTTAATGCTTTCGGTATCATCTGAAATGAATCGTTAAAAAATTGTCCGAGTGGTTTGGAATTAATTAACCGTGTATGAAGTGTCGTTCGTGTCTAAATTCTTATCTTCGTCGTTCCAACTTTGTTTCGGATTGCAACCGTAAAAGAAGAAATACTTCTTTCTGCTATGACCGTGTATGTCTATGAATGTGCATATCGGATTTTTTAATTCGTTTTTCGCATATTCGACCAGTTTCTATAGATTACGTCCACCAATTAACTGTTAGGAACTTTTGTTATTTAATGAACGTACCTTTGCACAATCAATTTCTGGATGCAGAATCGGATGCGGTTTCTTCCAACATCTATTTAAATCATGTCCCGTAATGCCGACACGAGTACTAAAAAAGAAATGAAAATTCTTTCACGATAATTTATTCAAATTTACAGAAAAAGAAGGAAAATATTAAAGATTTTAATGTATTGTTTGTTGTTATTAATTATACTAGACATTGGCGACTCGTGACTTGTTTTATTCTTTAAGGGAAGTTTCTGCATAAATAAATATTAACGATATCCGTTGAAGGATAATCTCTTATTGTGATTTTTCTTTTATCTACAACGTATACGTCTATCGTCTTCCTTTGCTTCTTGACATTTTTTTCTAAGTAATTTATTCAGCACGGTATAGATTTTCATAAGATCAATGTATAAGTATAAGAAAAAAGAAAGAGTTTTTGAACGTTTATGTTAATTTTATGGTAAATATAAAAATATATATGTGTAAACTATACTGTACTAAAAAAGATGTTAAAACTTCGGTTAATTTATTTTTCTTTACATTTATTTAACTTCTTTTCTTTAATGCCACTTATTTTTCTTCTTTTAAGTCTAGTAGTATCATGATGAAAAGACGTGCGTTCAATGTAAAAATTGTATTACTAACCGGATAAAAATTATTAAAATTCTGTACATAACGTTTACTTCCTTCCTATAAGATAGAAATAATGTCTATCTACGTAGGGTAACAGCTAAGCCATTGAGGTAACTTTACATAATAGTGTTAAAAGTATATTCTTTAATTAGAAATATACATTATAATACAGGATGAGTGATTCGCCTTAACGAGAATTCGAAAAAGAAATAAAACTTTTAAAATCAATACAAGCGCCTTTTTGCCAAAAAGATATGATCATTTATTTAATGGAACTAATTTGCCTTTTTTGCTGGTTTCTTCACAGATCCAGTGAAATGAACGGTGTTTTTTTGGTATTGGATTTTCTGCTTATTCTTCATCTTAAGTTTGGTATTAATTAATTTTTGGTAAACAAATTTTAAAAAAGTACTACACGATTACGTAACTATTGACGATACAATGAACTCGAAAATGACCTCACAAATTTATATAATGTCCGGTTCTTAATAATTTGTATACTTATGTGTATGTTAAAGTATTAGTTTAATTTGTTTAATCAATTCGATTAATATCAATAAAGGTATGTACGTTCATAAGTAGCAAATTGTCTGTGACGAAAATTTGGATTTATTGCAATATTACGAATTTAATTTATTACTCTTACTTTCAATCTTTTTTAAAAGTTTCTTCAACTTTAGTTTCATCTGCTGTTGACGTAGAAATATATGCTTCGTTTTCCTTTTCAAATCAAACAAAATATTTATTTCCAATAAGAACTTAGCTTCGTCGTTGAAAAGTTCAATCAGTGTTTGATGACTTTTTGAAAAATAATTTAACAAACTTTTTCTTGAAGTGTTGTCGCTATTTAAAATTCATAATCAAAAGCCGCTACGCGTAGCGGCATAACAGCAAAAACAAATTTATTGGAAAAACTGTTCTTGGGCCTTATTTTTTCTCATCTGATTACATTGATGGATAAGAATGTGGTTTATGGCAAATTAATGTGTTTAAATCTTTCGTGTTTGTTTAGCTTTTACTGCCAATCGACATTGGAATTCTTTTAAAATTTGATATATCGCTAAGGGCAATGAACTATTATTGTTGTTAATCAATTTGATTTTTTGGTAGTCGAAAATGTATAAAACGTGTATTGAAATATTATCATTTAATCAAGCATTTTGTTTATAACATTTAAATCAGTGCAGTTGCATTTATATGAATAATAATAACAACAACAAAATCCGGTTTCTGAAGCACTAAATCATTTAGGAACGAGTCTTAAACGAAGACTAATAATTATAATAATAATAGACGGAAAGTATTTTGATTATATTGTTTACATGACATGTGAAGAGTTAAGAAGAAAAAAGCGTATATATATATATAATATAAGAAATGAAAGACTTATACTGGAATATTGGTTTCAAAGATGCCCGTAGCTAAATACAAATGATTCTATGTTGAAGAAAAAGACGAGATTCTTCTTCATCCTCATCTTGTTTCGTCTTTTTCTTTTAAAACATCCATCATTCTTCTGGAACGTTTCAAATTAAACTCTATCTTTTTTACAATCCAAATCGTACTATATAAGGAAAGTATTATAAATATAAAGGTTTCATTTTAAACTATAAGATTAAATTCTTTGCTTCAATTTCTAGACGGTTTCGTTACCTTCAGAACACACACACACATTTATATATAGAATCTCGTATTTTATTTTGTATCTTCGTTTTATTCTACTACTACTTCTTCTCTTACAGTGTGTAATGAAAATTGTCTGATGGCTATAATGTATTAGTGTATGTATAAAGCATTCGTATTCCGCAGAATCTTATTAGTCTCTTCTTAGAATCCTACGAAATATTTGAAATAATAACATGGGAACAATTTTTGAATTCCCATTAAAACATATTTTCTTTTGATGAAGCATAATTTATCATTAATATTATATTCAATAATTTCAATCACACTTTCTGTTTGTTTATTATTTCATTTTATGGTGTCGATTCCAATCGAACTTTTAATGCTCATAGCAATAAAAGGCGTTTATGAGATTTTAATTATAAAGCGAGGAAAATGTTATTGTCCCATATGATACAACCAATGTTTGATAGAGTTTATTGTACGCATTTCCTATTTGAAAAAAGCAGCAACGATTTCGCACAATCGAATTGTTAATAATATCATTTAATTGCCATTTATATTGCAAACATTAAATAGGAAATGTTTCGGCTTATTAGTACGTAACAATCGCGAATAATTAAATTAAGGCCTTTGTGCAGCTTTTAGTGCCAATTATAATTGTCCGCAGCAATAAGAAAAGTTTTAATCTTCCTTTGAAACATTTTAAAATCAGGTTGTTTTAAAGCGAATGCAAATTATATGTAGCAAGAAAAAAGTGATTAAGGGAACGAAGGAAATGATTGTTTTAATAATTTAGCTTAATTAACATGCTCCGAGATAATCCGGATTTTCAACTTTCAAACGAAAACTTTTAACCACGATCATTTTAATCATTTAACATTGCCAATTATATCATTACACCGATGCAAAACGAAATTTATTTATAAAAGAAAATTATAGTAATACAAAAAAATGGGCCTGTTACAGAAGACGAGAATAATAAAATAATAATACGAGCATCAAATTGATGATGTATCGTGTAATGTAGAATTTCATGGGTGCAAAATTACATTAATTTTATACTCGTGTAATTTTTTAAATATAGCATGTGATAGACAGCAAAATAACTATAAAATTAAATTAAATAAATGGAAGCAAAAAGAGCGAAAAGAAAAAGAACGTCGTCTAAAAAGAAAACGTAACTCTGAAGCAGCCACGAAGAAGGCAAGAAAAAGAGCGGCAATGCTAATAATAATTCGTTTTGCTTAAGTTCTACTCTTGCATACGTACGTGTAACACATAAACAGTTAATGAACATGTTCAGATCATACGCATCGAATACACGGACTTTTTTATTCCTTTATTTCCCAAAAGAGAAGAAAAGAAAATGTAGAAAGAATGAGAGAATAAAATGCATCGATTTTCAAACCGGCTTTACTTTTATTGATATTTAACATGGTTAGTTACAATTTCCAGTACCATTTGAAAATAAATACTGAAAAAACAAACCGCGCTGAATTTTTATACTTTTCTGTGCTATTTATAAGCATGAATATACGCGGGTTGCACTGAAAGTGTGCGTCAAATTCAATTTTATTTACTTAGTAAATCAAGGAAAAATAGGACGACCAAATAGTTTAGGGATAGCAAAGACCTTGGGCCCCACATTAAATTCGACTACGTTCCATTAGGGCAGCAAATATCTTCTAAAAATAGGAACAAAAACAGTAAAGTAAATAAAACCGCAAATGGCTGTTGATTAATCAAACGGAATCCCATAATGAGATATGCAAGTGTGGGTTTGTTTGTGTCCTTTTTCCATTCGAATGCCATCGCTCGTCCCTTTTTCTCGCCTAGGGGATGAAATATCGCAAGAATGATATTTATTTGAAAATTGTTTTAATTTGAAGCTGAAAAAGAAGTTACCACCGACAAACGTGGTGGGGATATCCGGCAAAGAAGGCACAAAAGCATCTTGCGCGTCTAGACGATTTTAGTTCGCGATATGATTTCATCTTCTTCGCATAATTCGAAAAGAACAATCACCATGACCAGTGCTAGTATTTTATCTATGTTCATCGTTATTATTTACATTACATCCAACTCAAATGGTACGTATGTTAAACATTATTTCGACCTTAACACTCAATATAACTCGCAGCAGAAATAAATTCAATATTCATTAATAACGATAACGCGTGATAAGTATTGACCCTAATCACTAGGTTAAATTCAAAATTTAACGTCGGCCACACGAACGCAAACGCACAAGAGATCTCCATTTCATTTTATTAAATACAATATCATTTATAGCACGTATTTTATACGTAAATATCTGCATCATTTAATATTAATAAAGACGGACGGAAGGATTTATTAAACATTCAAATGATCCGTTTCACAATTGAACCGGCGTTAAATAATTGAAATTTAACCGTATGATAAGTAATTTGACGATCGTTCGTTTGGTTCGAACGCGCTTACGAGTGCGCGTCCGGATCATTCACAAAAATCATCGCAAATGTATCATTTATATAATTCCTATACAGGAGTTTGACGATAATTTATTAAATCGCTGAAGGGGATAAAATGTTGATCTTAAGCAGTTCAACATTCTTTTAATACGTCCTTTTTCATTATTATTACCGTGTCCTTCGTTCGTAAGTATAGGAATACCTTATTTAATTATTACAGCGACGCGTCTGTGTAAAAACCGGTCATTGTTTTTAAAAAGTAAACGCAAACAAAGAGAATACGTACAACGTACGAGCGCACATAAAGATGTGTATAATCATTTGGTTTACTTTAAGCAGCGTTTTCTTAGAGAACTGGATGGAATTACTCTTTACTCGGCCACTTTTTTTCCTCTACCCTCTTTATTACTCCTACTTTACTTTAACCCGATCCCATGCCCGTGCATTGCGGTTCTGTTTATTTCTTCTTATTCCCCATTATTTTCCTCTACTGCTTTCGCGTCCACGTTCGACCATTAATTTGATTCAATTACATTTTCTGCTTGCTCCTTTATGCGCGTTTCGTGCCTTTTCTTCAATTCTCACTCGTTCGTGTTAAATTATAGCTCAGAGGATAACGACAATACAGCTGGACGGCGTCCAATATTTCGTCAGCCGCATGAATCCGTATTCGCCCGAGTTGAACTACTTCTTGGCGTACCAATATTGCAGATCGTTGGGTCTTCAGCTAGCCTCGTTCGAAACAAGGGAGAAAGTCGATTCGATAACGCAATATTTAAGTAACGCCGGTACGTTCACTGAAATGACCGATAAATATTCATTTGGCCACGTTGCATTGACGCTAAGCGCTCCCGTAGGTTACAAACAATTCGACTTTTGGACGTCCGGCAACAAACTCGGCACCGACATGTTCTTGTGGATGAGCACCGGTTTACCGTTTAACGCAACGTTTAATTACATGAAGAAGACTAACGAAGCCGATGGCGAACCATCCGATGTACCGAACGGTAGCACAAGTCCTCAGCGTACCGCTCGCGAAAGGTATTACTTTCAAAATCCTAATGAATGATTGAGTTATTAAAAAAAAAATTAAAATTCTTTCAGCGATAGCAGAACGTTAAAGGATTGCGTTGCATTGAAAGGGCCAACATTCGAGTGGGAGTCGGACGATTGCATGACCGTGAAAGATTTCATTTGCGAGCAAACGCGTTGCTATTATTATAATTACGGATCAATTCCTGTGTCACCAGCGCAGGGGTAAGAAGGTGAGCCCGCACGCGCCCCACCTAGGGTTCTAATTAAATAACTTTTTTACATATCATTCGTTTCCCATTCACCTCGAATTTTGTATATTAGACGATCAAGAGTCTGGTTTAAGTCGCAGAAAATGTTAATTATAACCCAGGTGGAAAATGGTGGAAGGGCTAAGGTTGAGCTTTTTATTTCATTCTCATTTACTAAAACAAAAATATTTGATTTGATTTTTTTTTCATTTATGGCACATAAGTAGTTGATAGGGATACTAATTTTGTTTTTTTTTTTATTTAATTTTTGATAAATTTAAAATATAGAAGCTAATTTTTTTAGTGCTTGAAGCGAATACGAATGAAATTGTTTATGGCAATTAAATTAACGTAAATTAGTAATTCACTTCACGTTCGCCAAAGCGTTAAGAACAATGAACGCAATGGAAGTCCAAAAAAAGGTTTCTTCGATGTACATACACTTCTTGTATATAGCAATAACGTTTATTTTCGTCCTTTTTTAATTTATTTTTCGTTTAAATCATCGTCCGTATTTATTTGTTTAAACTTTTTATTTCATTGGACGCAATGTGTTAATGAACCTTTAGCAATGTCACGACATAGAGGTAACTTCAGGTGAAGTGTGCAGCGGTCATGAATCATTCGTTTCTAACAGTAATTTCGTTGATTTCGTACGAATTTCCAATCAAACGCGAATCATTATCTCCGATTAATTTGATTTTGATGCTTTCATGCGAAGACTAATAATTAATTAATCGCTTAATTAGTAGGCATTTAGCGAATGAAATTTGCGATTAAACAAAATCACGCAATTCACCTCTCTTCGAATTCGGATTTCATGCGACACCGTCACTCACAACCGTTTTAATTTGTTTTCTTCGGTTTCGTTCAGAAGACCCGTTTATTCGACAACAACAACAACGTCGACATCGAAGCCACCGTACACGTCATCTTCGTATTCATCGGTGCAGGGCAACAAATTCGAAACAGTGGGCATTAACGATATTATAAGCAAATTGCGTTCGACGACATCGGCATTAATCAATAAGAAATCGAAAGATGACGTGCTCAGTGACGAATCGATCGTTTTGGTCAAAGAGCATGAAGACGACATTGAGAAGTCCACAAACGGACCGTACGACAGTTTCCATTCTCACGCCGAATTGCAAGACGACCCTATGGTGTCTCATATCAATGACGACAACGACATGACCACCATAGAACCGGTCAGAACATAACTTCGTCCGATCCTCATTTAATTACATTTTTTTTTGTCATAACGTACTTTTTTTTTCGTTCATAACACTTCATGACATTTTTTAAGTATTTTTTTATACATTTTAAGCGCTTCATTTGAAACATTCCATGTAAGATATAGCTAGCTAGTGCCTTTGTATTTTTAGTAATTTTAAATATAATTTTATAAACGACTTGTTCATTACTCACTTCCCATGTATGACGCCCTCCGGATTCAGCATCGGTATGATTTTGAAGACGTAGTGCTCGCGAGCGTCTGCGGCCTTTTCGTTATTTTCGTCCAACAAACAGTCCAACAGACCGTCCATTATCCACGAGGAATTGCTTTCGCCTGGATGCACCCTCGACGTTAAAAATACTATCGGCCTATTCTGTAATTAATTAATATGAATAAACGATTTTGGTCCAACCATATTCGCGTCATTCCAGTTTACCTCCAAAGGTATTTTTAACGCCAGTTTGCTACTTTCAGCGGCCGTTACGGTAATTAAAGGTACTTCGTTCTCGTAATGGATTGTATTGCACAAATTGTCGACCCTAGTATAAATCTCGTCTGGATTCGCCTTTGAAAATAAGAGTAATTTATTCTGAAAAAAAGCAAAGGATTCAATGATTAATCGGCTCCTTTGTGACTAAATCGCTTTTATTATTTATGAAATAGTACCATCAATCTGGAATACGTATATGGATAATGATATGCTAAATAACAATAATCGTTTGTGTATTCAAATGTGAGATTGAAGCTCAACGTACGGCACTGTCTCGTATTACCCTCGTTAACATACTCATTACCATAATAAACGATTTCGTCACCTACTTTACGCCATTCTAAAAGGAACGATCAGTTTTCAAGTACACAGGATTCATTTCGAACGTACCGATTCCGTTTAAAACGTAATTTTTGACTGAAAATAGGACCGGCTGCATGCCGTGATTAAATTGGCTGTTCACTTTTTGAAAATTGACGATATTGAACGTGTAAATCTCGTCGGAGATCATGTTGGTTATTTGAAAGTAGAACCATTGGTAACCGGTGTAAGCGTTTACGTCGGGTCTTAAATAAAAATTGTACTCGTTATCTGCAATCTGAAAGAAATTTATTTAATAGGGGTTTTTTCATACTCCGTGAACGCAACCTTGAAACAATTCAATGGTAAAAGAAGGACGTTACCAAAGATTTAATGAGTCTATTCGTTCGGAATGGGAACGCTTCTGGGCAACATTTTTGAATAAATCGTTTTCTTCTTCTGTAGAAGGAGTAACGATAATGAAAGTCGATGCGAAGGTTACTTCTTATAATCGATGACAAAATAGTTTATTAATGTGAGGCACAAAAGGAAAGAGAGCTTTCATGACTATTAATGGCTTTTTAAATTTCCCGTCATGTGATGTATCGAATTGATTGAACTGTGTCAAGGTTTTATTAAATTTAGGATGCATCATAAAACGTCTACTGCTGAGGGATTATTTTCTTTCTAATGCGTTACATTAAATTCAAACTGGTTATTACCTACAATTTTATGACGAGTTATGAAAACTTCCGTTTAACAGCGTTCGGCCAAAAAGTTAAAATTAATAATTTATTTTCGAGCGAGTTACTTATGTTATATTGTCCATAACGATGTGAGAATTAAATAATGGCATGCAACTAGGGAAAAAATAATTTCAGAGAGTCGCAAAAAAATAATGCGAATAAAGCGAATAAATCCAAAGTACGATCAACTTATATTTACTTGTTCGACGTGCTGCAAGTTACCAGATTCGAATCTCGATTCGAATTTTAACGTGGGCGTTTGACGCTTTTGTTTATTAATTTTCGCATTCGATTTGTTACGATTTCCTTGATTACCGCCATCAATTTTAATGCCGCTATCGATTTCGTTTTGTATGTAAGATGCGAACTTTTGCGGACTACAAATTAAAAAAAAAAAAAATAAATCGTTATTTTAAATATGATAATTACTACCTTATTAATACTGAATAATCTGGATCGTTACCAACGGAATTAATGTCGTAAACGATTTTACGTTGATAGCAATCAGTTTCAATACCTTTAGCGTATTTTAATTTTTTAATGAACGCGTCGCTGGAAAAAGAAGCCATTATGAAAAGAGAGACTCAAGAAACAAGTGTAAGGACCATAAAGTGTATAAAGACATTTTTATATTAGCCATAAATTTTAATGCACGGAATGTTATTAAAGGATATAAGTTATGTATCATTGTTGTCTATAGGTATATGGGTGTATTTTATACCACAGTAAAAAATTCTACTTACTAAGGGAAAACGTTTACGCTTTGATTTACGTAAAGTTGTTCAAATGTATCGGTACCACCGTGCACAGAATCTGGAAAGGCATGTTGCTTGTACAATTTATCTTTCTTAATGCGTCCTTCGATGATCTTTTTTAATTCTATACGAGAATTCCAATTTTGACGAGCGATCTCATCGACACCTTTGAAAGTTTTCAATTTCACGTCGTCGTGCACCACGTCCGCATAAAATTCTTGAAAGTACACCTTCATCCTAATTAAACGAAAGCAGAAACAGTAAAATAAAAAATGCAGAGACGTTATTTATTTCCTAAATTAGAACGTCATCTCTCTCCAATCATTATCAAACTGATTTGTTTTTAATGGACGATTAAAAAGACGACTTTCATCGACGTGAAAGATTTAAGTTGTACTTAAGCATTTTTTTCTTTTGTGAATCCTTTTAAGTCGCATTCAGAAGACTTTTATGGCCCATAAAAATAGTTTTTGTGAGACGTTAATAGTGCACCGGAAATTATTATCCCCAATAAAGATGAGCGAAGGTACGAAAGAGATTTTAATGCTATTAAGAAATTTTGCATTAACATTTTATAATGGAGTTATTAAAGACGAACTCGTTAGCTCATCACGATGATTATAAAATAACAGTTTTATCTAATTGACTTAATGAGACCGGACTTACTTAGAAAGGTTCACATCGGTCGCATCTTTATTATCGACAACACCGTCGGATTCCTCGTCGTCGCTGACATAGGTTTCCGTGTCATCATCGTCATCATCTTCATCGTACGAATCGTCATTTGCGAATCGGTCCTCGCTAAAGCCTCTTTTATCTTTCGACATAGTCTTATTCTCGTACTCGTCTTCGTCGCTATCGTCGTTTTCATTCTCGCTGTCGTCTGATTGCAAAACTTGGCCTATTTCATGGTGGCAATTAGTAATGGATGTAACTTAGAAATATGTCGTTCGCATTATTTTAGCTTACAGTAATTTGGTGTGACGCTTTTTATATTTAAGTCGATGTTGAACGGTTTATTCGGTATTGTTATTTTCTTAACGCCATTATATAAAATCGTGTAAGCCTTTATTGTTGTCAGTCTTAAACGTTGTTCGCCGTTGCATTCAATTTCTTTAATGAAATTTAACAGTATCGACCAGTATTGCATTTTCGACATAATTAATGTTCCTGTTACTGGAAGAAAATGACATTGTAAAAATGTTGTTTATGTTTTCTGTTCGAGCTATTCGTACGTGTTTTGCTAATACGATATAAAGTTGTAATCAGGTTCTTTTTGTTCGACGATTTTTCATTTCTTAAATGTAACGCTGCCAATATGAAGTTGAACGTCTTTTCAGATTTGCTCATTTCAATTACTGCTTCAGCTGAAAGTTTTCAATATAAATTTATGCTACAAAGGGAATTTTTCTTTTACCATTCCTGGACATTAGCTTCAACATTATAATGGTGTTCGCTATTTTCGTGGTATTTGCAGTGAAGGCGAAGAAAATGCTCAAACTCTTCTCGCTGCATAATATCGAACAATTCTTTTCTGAGAAAAGAATTATTTGTGAAACTTTTATCGAAAGAATGTTTCGAACTTACTATTTCTGCATAATATTTTGCATAGCGGTAACAGGTGCAGGGCTAGTTCTTTTCTATCATTACATTTAATTATTAAGTTTCCAATGTACTTCACTGTAGAAGCCTCTATTAACGATATTTGCGTTTGGCCTTCAAAAAAAACGAGGCTTAATTAGTATTTATAATTTGTTATCAATTTGCATTAATATATTCACGAAGCGGTTATGACAACATAATTTTGAATATAAATGATCGAAATATTCAAAATAAGAATGACTTAATAAAACAGTTTGTGATTCAAAGTGTGTCCTTTTGTGTTCCTAAGTAATGAAATGTAATTGAGCAGTTTGAAGTGAATGTCATATATTTACCTCTCTTCACATATAAACAATTAATAACTCTAATCAATCGTATGATGTTCTCTTGATTGGTTTCCTTATCGCCAAACGTATAATTAACGTTAACGAACGCTTCGATAATTAATTTGAAATTGGCCGGATTGATGAAATTCTTTCGAATTACACTGCGATCGGTCTCATTGACAATGTTATTTTTCAATATCAGCAGCGACAATATTTTTATGGCGTTCGTACATATTTTAAAATAATTTGTTTCCTGTAATTAAAACGAATTAATTATGATGAATTTATACGTTTGAGAAAGGCATTTAATTCTGTTCGTGACATAATTTGTTACATTGTTGTTGTTAATATGTGGCAACTGAATAATAATTCGCTTTGCCAAAATTTCTATTGACATTGTTCTAGGGAACGAACAAAAAAGAATTGTATTTTTGCTTTACTCCTTTCTTTGTGTTTATTCTGGTCTTTTTTTGCTTTTAAAGAAAATAAACTCAATTTTAGCGCGATGATATGCTAAATGCTAAAGCCAAAGATGAGTCCATTTGCATAATGAAACGGTTTATCTTTGTTGCAAAAACCGTGGGCGTGACAGGTGTTTTATAAACTTTTTAGTTGGAACATTTTACGATAAATAATTTATAGAGATTAACGTGAAAAATGTACTTGTTCTTAATTGTTAGAATATAATCTAACTGATTGCACGTGTATTCTAATTTGAAAATATAATTTAATAAGAAGTAGAGGAGAATGAAGGAGAGGAAGAAGTGAACCAAAGAGAAGTAAAAATATCATTAATCAAAAGATATTTTTAGAAACAAATGTTTTCCTCTCTTTGTTTGTATTTCTTTCGCATTTCATCTTTCCATATAATCGAAAGTACATTTGTAATGTGCATTACCTATATTATTCCTGATGCATAAGGAGGTACGTATTATTTTTAGTATATCTTTTAATAAATGTCTTCTTTAACGAACAGCAAGCAGCCATTTAATTTTTCCTTGCGTAACCGTTTACACGAAACTTGCCCGAAAAAAAGAAGTTGTATGAAAAACAGAAAACTTCAATTCTGCTTTATTATGTAGACATAAAACCGTTAAAATGTTCAAATAATCGTATAAAGTCATGCGAATGGTATCTGTGGATTGATTTTGTAAAGCAACCGCAGTAAATATGTAAACTATCTTAACTGGGTTAAAATGTTCGATATTTCTGTATCATAAAACGAATATTTTTCTGTCCCTTTTTCTTTTCAAGAATTAATAAAAAATTTGGTTACACAGCAAAGAAATGCGAAATCGCGTTTAAGTTGGTGTAAAACAGACAATTTAGTACCAGTTAGGAAAGTAATAAGTTTTTCCGTCAGTTAGCGTGTTCATAAACTATTATATTTGCTGCTAATGAATTACGTTTACTTTTGAAAAAGTTTCGTTTTATTTGAATTCTATCGAAAATTTTATTACGAAACTTATTTTGCGAGCGTGATGGAAAGACATTAAATATTCAGTGACAAATAATTACCTCATTTACAAATTAATCATAACCTGGCGAATAATATAAGTGCGAGTACGATTACGTTTGTTTATTCTACAGGAAATTGCATGGTGTGTAAGCAGAATATACCTAAAAGACTCATTACAATTTCAAATTTAAATCAATTTCTCGACGTGTATTGACTTAACACGAAACCCTTTCTGCCCTATATACGAAACGATAATCTTCTTATTTAAATTTTCAATTTCCTTTCTCGCGCTTTTACTTTTAAGTTACAAATGTTGAAATATAATATTTATAAATATTATTCAAATGAAATGCTACAAATTAAAAACTACAGTTACACGCCGAGCATTTTTAAATAGTAAACGAGGCAATTGAAGTCACCAGGAAATTGGCACAAAACTGCATAATGTTAGAGTACCTTTATTAATATAATTTTTATATAATATGATAGCTATCTAGCAAGAAGAAAAAGATTTTTTGTAACAAAACAGACGGTTGTTGAATGCAAGTGATAATTGGACATGATCCAATTTTCAGTCAGTGGTTGTATGTTTATAAACGTCAGTCACGGCCATATCATTAACACAAGCGGCAATAATAATAATAATGCTTAAAAATGTCAATACGATTGAATAATAATAAAAGAAACTTTTTCCGAATGTACTTGAACCTGAGATTATTTAAATCACTAAACGATTCATAATAATCGATACGCTTAATGTCTTGACATTAAAAATAATGTAATATTTTTATTGGAGATTATTACGTGCTCCTGTAGAATAAATACAAATACATATAATAATGATCACGAAAAGATATGGAAAACAATTTCCGTTAATGTTAAATTGGAAATAAGCAAAGGACGTTAAGGATTATCAAAATAATAAACATTAATCCAATTAGCAAAAGTCCTAATAAAATAGATTTGGTAAAGCAATAGAATCACCTACAAAAATGAAAATTATTAATTTTAAAACTTACCTTTACAATAGTAACAATAACTGTTGGTAGAACAGAATGTTGACAAAGATATTTTATTGTTGCTGTACGTACTGTAAATTAAAAAAGAATGAAAAGACATTCTTTCGTTGGCATTAATTAAAAAATAATATCTCTTACGTTTTGTATCATAATTATTAGACATAAGCATAACAATTCTATATAAAATCTTGAGAGATTCATCGACACGTTTAGTATCGGTCTTTTCATAAGACAGTACATTAAATAGCTTGTTGCAGTCTTTCATGATTGTCTCATCTAAAATAATTAATTACAACAAAAGGAGAAGAAGAAAACAACAGCAAAAACAATGTTATTTAAAGGTTTAATTAATTTTCTTCTTCGTATTCCTTAATTGTTTTTGCATATAGAATTAATTGACTAATTTTTTTTCAAGAGTTGAATGCAATTGATTAAAATGAGTTATCGTGTACGCAGGTAATTAAAAATTCATGTGCATATCCAGGTGCAGTAGTGAGCTTAAAACAAAGTTTATTTTTGCGTTTGCTAAACATGCAAAGGACCTCTTCACTTCTATGTGATGCGATTATTGTTAATTAACAATAGTGATTGTTAGTGTAAAGTGTAAAATAAAAGTAATGTTAGATTGCTTTAGACTTCTAATAAATAAAGAAAAGAAAAACGATAATAACGACATGCTTCAGCTAGTTGTACATTACATGTTTCAGTGCATATGTTTATTGCCATTATTCATTTATAGTAAATGAAATAAAATCGAAATTGTGTTTTAATTGATAATAAATATAATTGTGGTGTATTAACAAATAATTGTTTTATGTGAATAAATCGGATAAAGCTATCACTAAATAAATCATACACTGATGCTTTCTGAATTTCTGAAACATACTGAAACTCTCATGAAAATTTATATTATTACATATACATAAATTCGCGGAACGGTTCCAAGTAGCATTCGTGCGCACGCAAAATTATGTTTTTTTACAATTTTACGTGCCATCTATTGTACAAATAGGAGGGTAAATGAACTCGTTTTCAGAAAAATTTTCAGGAAAATAGTATTTACATTTATTTATATAGAGAAATCAATTGCGCGCACATATTTGTAAATATTTGCAAACAAATTCCGCTTCTATGCATTTCGAACAAAAAGGTAAGAAAAGGCATTGTAAAATTATATTCACATTAAATCTAACAACTTAATATATGTTGCTCAATGTTTATAAACTAGGAATTCTGTGAATATTCTATGTATTTAACCGCATACATTTACAATAAGGAATTATACAGAAACATTTATAATAATAAATTTGTTTAACAAAATATCTAATTGCTATATTCTAATAGATGATTTATATTATTTCAGTACATTAAGAGTGTGGATATTTTAAATTACGATGGTCTATTAAAATATTTCGTAAATTGTTGGGCTTAGTTAAATATTACATTTCAACTTTGTGTTTTTCTGCGATAAATAATTTCTGATTATTCACAATTATTTAAAAGTTAATTTTAAACTGACGATTCGTATTTATTGTTTTGTAAAAGAATACTACAAGCAGTTTATTTTATTTCTGGCTTAAAATAGAAAATTTAAAAATTATTTGCAATAATGACGCGCTTTGAATTTAGTAGGCTATGCACGTTGCGCAATCGCACTGTTGGTTGTCTACCCAACAAATTGTTAATGTTAATATAAAAGTTTAAAATCAATTAATCTGTAATATCAATGATTGCTAATGATTATCGGTGATATAAATAATAAAAGACACCATTGTTAAAATAAAATTCGTAATTAGTCACAGGAGGCGTGAGTCATCTGTCTTTTTCGTCAACAAGGCTTTGTTTATATCGTTTGTTTTGTAAACGAAGGAGCAGTTTAAGTGTGTTCATCGTGTATTAATTTTATTATAATAAAGGAGTCCATAAAATTATATTGAAAAGATAATTAAGGTCAGTAATTCGATGTAATTAATTTTTTTTAAATCGTTTCGAAGAATATTTATTTAGAAATATCTAATTTGTTATGTGAAACATGTGTCTCGTTATGTTGCTTATGCATATAAATATTTTCTGCACTGTTGTTTTTGTTATTCGTTGATTATTATCAACGTTATGAAATGTCGTAATGATTTGAATATCTAACATATAAAACGAGATGTACCAAACATTTGGACCAATAGTTTGCGTTAATTAGGAATGGATGTTTGATTAATTATTTTCGTTATGTTTAAAGATATTTACTTAATGATGTGGGAAACATTACAACCAGGAAGTTCACCCGTGGATTGGTGCGAGGAAAATTATACATTTTCACCACTAATTGCGGAATTTGTGAATACTGTATGTATTATTAAATTAATTGCATATTTTGTATTTTGAATGTTAACTAATTGCAATGCTTTATTGCAGTTCAGCAATGTGCTATTTCTAATTTTGCCACCTTTATTGATTCATTTATTTAAAGAATATGGAAAAATTGTAAACAAGGGCATACATCTGATATGGGTCTTATTAATAATTGTTGGATTGTCATCAGCTTATTTTCATGCAACACTTAGTTTGATTGGGCAGTTGTTAGACGAATTGGCAATATTATGGGTATTTTTTGCGGCATTTTCCATATTTTTTCCCAGACGATTGTTTCCAAACTTTGTTAAAAACGACAGGTAACAAATAAGAAGTTTAGCGCTTAATTTAAATTAATCGATTAGGATACATAGGAATTAATTACTTTAGAACAGGAAAAAGCGAGTTTTAATTAAATGTTTACATCAATAACAAAACGATAACGCCTACTGGCAAAAAAATAGTAGTAAAAACGTAGTTGCGTTGTGATTGTTTTCAATTTTATGCTGCTACGATTATAATTGTTATAGCACAGCAAGTGCGTTTGATTTTATTGTTGTTCGATTGTATTTTAGGAAAAAGTTTACAATAATCTTGGTTTTTATGGCATTGATTGGGACATGCATGTCCGTGATTCATCCAGCAATAAATGCATTTGCGCTAATGACGCTGGGTGTACCAGCTGTCATATTGCTCATACACGAAGTGCGAAGGTCTGTTATTTAATTGCTTGAATTAATGTAATTGCGTGTGAATAATTTATAATGAAGTAAATTTTCAGAGATAGTAACACGAGAATTCATAGGTTGGGAATACGATGCGCATTGGTTTGGGTATTAGCTGTATTCTGTTGGATAAACGATCGCCTCTTATGCGACGCTTGGTCTTCTATTAGTTTCCCGTATTTACACGGACTGTGGCACATATTTATATTTATCGCTTCTTATACAGCTTGCGTGTTGTTCGCTTATTTCTCCGTCAGGGAGGAAAAGCCGCTAGAAAGGGCGGTATTGAAATACTGGCCTAGGAACGATTTCGAATTTGGTATACCGTACGTTTGCATCAAAACGCACGCAGGCGATTACAACGATCACATTTAAAGGGTTTTTAACGATCTACAAACTAGTCTAACATTCGTCAAATTTTATTTGTTAATTTTATTCAATATTTGTATATGGGAAATTAAGATTAGATTGTAACTGTTAACGTTTATCGCCCATATGTGTGAACGTTATTGTATGATATTGATCTAATTATGCGATAATGAACATGAAAGTCTGATTGATAATACGAGATCTATAAAATACCAAAAGGAAAAGATTAAGTTAGGAAAGGCAATAATCTAAATTACTAACAGATTTAAATTTATACTATAATTAATATTATTTTACCGATTTGTGATATAAAGTTACTCTACGACTGTGGATAATGTATGTATGTCAAAAAATGAGTGATTTTTTAAACAGATACTGATCTGTATTTTATTTAAAATCTATTTACACAGTTTTATCAACTACTATTTTAAATATGTGCCACAGTTTAGCTAGTGTGCTATTGCTACTTAAAGTGTGATATGGGCAACAATGTATATCAGGATTGTTCTTAGATAAATATTTGCTTTAAACGTTTATTATATATACATATAAATATATTTATTAATATCCTCTATAATGAGAAACATAAAAAACTCAAGCCTTATATAAAAGCACAAAAATGCCTTTTTTGAAATACTTTAATGCCAGCATAAATTCAAACATCTAAGAGAGTAATATCATGCGTATTTGTTTCTTTTACATACAAGTACAAAAAGGAACAAACAATCTTTTACAATATGGTTACTAATGAAGAAACCTTCGTAACTAAAACGAGCTTTTATGACATGGGCATATTTTGATAAAATACTTCAGAATTTTCAGGACTGATTATAGTGATATTAGGATGTAATTTTATCAATTTTCTAGATTGAAATATGATATTATTATTGCCAAATAGTAATGTATTCATTTTATTTTATACACAGATCGAATACATGTTAGCTATTTTATCAAATTATTTTAAACTAACATTGTTATGTAATTATTATACTCAATTAAATAAAAAAGACTAACGTAGATTGAAACGTGGGTTTACATCTATGAAATAGAATTTAAAAGGAACAACGAAATTTATTCGCTACACGAATCCATTTTAATTCTCCTACACTCTGATAAAATAATCAAGTGGAACATCATGCGTCCGATTTTGATTATACATCATGTTATTGTTTGATGCGTAGTTAAATTTTAATCAGAAATAGAAGGTCATTTCGCAAACTTGTTGGCGGTCATAATTTGATATGGCGAGGAAAGGTAACTAATGAATAATCACGAGATGTGAATTTAATTTCGGAATAACGTTTTATTTGTTATCATCGTAATCACTCTATACATAATTCGATAAATATTTAATTGACACTATATACATTTGAAACCTTTTTAGTTTATTGAAACAATTATATTATAATCTACAAAAAGAAAGTAAATTACGAAAACAAAATGATATATCCATACAGAAATCTTAATATTAATATATATCTTTTATAATATGTACCCTATTTATTTTTATTGAGAATGGCTTACAGTCAAATTTGATTTTTTAATAATTATTTACTAAATATTACAAGACATATTATTAATTATTCTCTTATATAAATAATGAGCTTTCTTCATATTTTCATTTTAAATTTAAATATAGAAACTACGAATATATAATTTGTATAGTAAATTTATCATAATTCTCTCATATAAATATAAACTTTTAATTGTGAATATTTGGTTTGAATTTCTGGTGTTTTTTTTTTGAATTTTTCTTTTTTTGTATTTTAATTAACTTTCTTTTCAGTATCTTCACAAATTGATTTTTTCCGCTTTAAAACATACAATTGATTTGGAAGAATTCATAGGTAATTTGGTTCACGAACACAACATAACAGTCCCATATTTTTATACAACGAATTCTTTCGATGTTTATTGGTCCACTGACTAGTAAGGTCCTCAGTAAGGGCGATGGTTCTTTCTGAAACAATAAAATCTCCGTTAAAATGCGACCGATTATTGTGATCTTAACATTAACGTGCCATTATAATCATTTTCATTAATCTGATTTTATCACATCATCATTGTAGTTTATGCTTTTTATAATCCATCAAGTGTTTATTAATGTTTTAATAATAATGATATATAGAACATTTATAATCAAAAATATCGACACAACACCATCTCTCATATGTATTCGCATTTAGATTTGATGATAATAATAGGACAAGCAATTACATTTTTTTAATATTATTTCAATTAATAACAAAGAAAAAGTAATAAATAAATCAAAACTGACATCATATCATTCACAAAAAATTCACTATACGTCGACATACTTTTATATATATATTTTTTATTAAACAAATAATTTTCAAAAAAATTTATCAATATGCAATCAACATATAAAGCACATATATACCATATCTCGTGACAAGGAGGATAATGTCTGCAAAAGAAAGAATTTTTTATTATATCATTTTTCGTCCAAGCATGATAGGGTTCTTTACATTTGAATGAATATCGTTTATATGTTTCTAAACAATCAGTGCAAATTGTTGCGATTTTAATTGAACGCACTTAATTATTCATTAACAGATAGGGGTTCGACTACACTGAATACATTTCCAAACTAATTTAATAAGATCCAAGTGTTTAGTGAACCCTCATTAAAATTACCACCATCAAACACACAAAACTCAACCTAAGTTCATACAAAGTTCTGGAATTGTTTTCGCATAATTAAAGATCTCCTTTCTGCCGCTATTTATTGATACTTTATGCTTTTTTACTGCAAAGGAAACACATTTAATCAAAGCTCATTTGAATGTCGATTATGGGCACGCAGAAATATGACGATGAATAAAATTCAAGGACTGTAATCCATTTATTATAAACTTAATGTCCGAGCAGGAAGTTTAATAAATAAATTGAAGTGGACAACTTCGTAAATAGGTATAATGTAAATGAAATGTTTTGTCCGTTTGAAATTCAAAGTATGCGCACGTACTAGAATATGTATTTAACATCATTCCATTACGTTATTCTCACGGCAATAAATTTGTTAATACTTAAGTTATGCGAAATTCGTATCAATTATTTCGCGAACAATGGATTAGTAACGGCGACTTATTCGACGCCATCAGTATATAATTGATTTCACTTATTAATAGAATGTGGCGATTGATAAAATCTACGTGGATAGAAGAGCGTAGCGTCCAAAGGCTAATTACAATAAAGATTAAAGATGAAAACGATATCAAGAGATTATTATTTAAATAAGTGGAATTTGTAATTAAAGCAAATGCATTTGTAGCAATTTGAAATTCATAAGGTTCAAATATTTGCTTTAACGTCTTTAGGATGAGGAATCCACAGGTGCTTATTAAATTTTAACTTTTGATCTATCAATCGAAAACTGACGTTTTGCAAATAAATTTCAAACATCCTAATACCAGCGGATCAGGATTGGGACTCGTTTATTAAAACCTTATAACTTCTGTTAAAGGGAACGGCCCTCTCTCACTCTATCCGTTTCTCTCCGGCATCTCTCTGCCATCAACTTCATCGTGCATTATTTGATTATTTGCACGAAGGGGATGATGATATATTTATACTCCGCATCCTGATTTGTTTTTAATATGGAATATATTAAGTGTTTATTAAATTTTCTTCGAGATATATATATATATATATATATATATATATATCTTATATTAGAGCGCAGTTGTTTTTTTTTTGTTCAGAACGAACAACGTTCCACGAGATTTCTGAAAGTAATGAGAAAATAGTTTTCCATTCGTTTATCTTATTCTTTCCTTTTTTAATTCTGCATGAATGTAAATGGACAAAAGGCAAAAGTCATACGAAAATATTTGTAATTACCCAAGTTGTTTTCCTGGCGTGGCATGTACTCTTGCATTTCCTTTAATATCTTTGATATTTCTTGCGAATCTTTTGAAATGCTACACAATTCCTCTTGATGAAAATCTGGCGTTATTTGTTTGCACAGTAATATTTGACTTATTACGTTTCCCAGATTGGACGGGCCAGCTCTATTTTCTGCAAAACAATAAACTTAATGACAGCGATGTTACATTTTATTCATAGCATTTAATCGTGACGAGAAAAAGTTTATGAAACTTATATTTCATAAAATAATCTTTTAAGCGAATTATGAAATAAATCCCTTTCGAACATTTTTATTGATAAACTTTGGATATTAAAGAACGAAAAAAGAAACACGAAATTATTTTGGTTTTCGCTCGAAAGTAGCTTATGCCGATTTCAAGTTTTATTTTTGCATAAAATTAAAGTATAATTAGGTTTATAATGAGTTCACGCAGAATGAAATTACTTAATTAATTATTGATTATATTTTCATTCCTATTTAATGGTTTCTTATAATACCTCTATCCAGTACGAACTGTTTCCATTGATAACAATTGTTATAGTTAAGCAAACACCATATGTAGATGAAATTAATTAGAATTTTGGAGTAACGCGTCAGCTAGCGAATGATGGAACATTTTAATTAGTGCAGCATTAAATTTAGAATAATTTATTAATCGAAAACGTAATTTATAATTCAATATAAGAAAAGGGCAAGCGAACGAAATAAAAGGAAGGGAAAGAAAACGAGAAATCCGACTAATAAGTCTGTACTTAATTATGAATGAATACTGAAACGTAAGCGAAAGTATTTTAGGTGAAAGCATGAACTGAAAGAAAGTAACTATTTTCTGGATGAAATATTTATAACGAATAATAGATTCGTTCTTTATATATTTCAAACTGAGCAGAATTCGTTTTTAATGCATTTTATACTTGTTTACGCGTTCATTATTCATAAATATTTTGCAAATATTTGAAGGTTTATTTAATTTTTGAATGTACGGCTGAAATGTTTGTTAATTTGCGGTTTACAATAGAATCCTATTGATTATTAAGGTATGTATAGATACAGAGTATATTTGTGATATTCGAATATTGCAAATATTAAATTTCATATCGTTACGATTTTAAATGTTTTAATATCAAATTTCGATCGTGCAAGTTTGTAAAGTTTAAATTAATTGCATTGACATGTAGATGGATAGATGAATATGCAATATAAACAAAATTTAATAACAAACATCATGAATAAAATACGCATTATTATTACTGTTCTTAGAGTGGAAGTGTTCTAACTAAATTTCAGTGTGCAACAAATATTAATAATATTAAGCGCGTACTTGTCATAAATCCGGAAGGTGCAACAAATTAGAGAGCTTAATCCTGTTGTTAATTATCGCGAAATTCCCCAAGTGGTTTTGTGCACTGCATTTAAATTACCGGACATAAGACACCGCATATAATGCATAATTAGCAATAATAATAATACATATTTAACGTTTATCTATTGAATGCGTGATTTTTAATTTATATCGAACAAATTTTCAACACGTAGCCGTTTAATTGAAAATTCGACACTCATTGCATGATTAATGAAATAGTTAACGTCAATTTCGGCACGGTTTTATGAACAGTTGAAGTATTTAGTGCCGTTAAATTATTTGCGATTTTATCTGTCTCTCGACTGAAACGTTTTCGCTTTTATTTGTATACAAATTCCTTTTATCCTTGTGACTGATGATGCAGACGTTTCAATTTAAAATTTCAAGGAGGTGCGGTAGGGTGGAGTGTTGATGTATAAAGAATACATAGTATAGTAAGAGGGTGGGCGAATAGGGGGAAATAAAAAGTAAAATAGTAATAATAATAATAATAAATCTGCAGGATATGACAAGAGTTCAACGGTAGAACGTGATATCTAGTCTGATGTAAATAAATAAATTTTGTCCTCGTTTTGTTTCATCCACGTTCCAAATCTCCTTGTTGTCTCTCCTACATTTTTCTTCTCTCTTGCTTCATATTTATTTTGTCGACGAGTAATAATTTTCTAAGGTCTTATAAATTTTATACTTGCCATAATATCCACTCATGTCCATTGGTATGATTTGAACCAAGCGTTGGCACTTGGTGAGTTCACGTAGAAATAATTGCGACATGAAGAACAATAAAACCAAATGCGGATTGTCGGCTGGTATTCCTTCTGCAACCGCACTAAAAAGAGAATCATCATCATCGATTTTAGTGTTATCTATTAAGCTAGAATCATATTGTTTATAGTTAATAAAACATGCGGTTTCAGAATTAATCAAACAATATGAACACGTACGTTTCAGTATTTTTCTGTTAACGAGAATAATGAATCTATTTATAAATGGGATAAATCTGCATTTGTGCGAAACTGAACAAAAGAGGCCGGTTTTTAATTTGATTTAATATCCATTTTCCGAAATGACATAAAATATAATAACAGATTCACTCCTATTAATTATAATTAATTGCACTTCCGAACCAATTATTCAGTTTTAAGTTCCTTTATTAATCATAATAAATTTTGCTGTAATATGTTAACAGAAAGAAAATAGCAAATACAAATAAATTTATATCACAATTAGAAACGATAATAATTTATATTTATTGTTACCATTTTACGAATGTTATGAAAAACGTGATAATCTGATTTTTCCACCCTTATAAATTATACGTGCTGTTGAATTATAATAGATTTATGAAAATCACTGAACTTTTGTTCAGCTTTTCTTCTTGCCATTTAACACGCCCTTAAATATAAATAATAATAATGATGATAAAAAGATGGATATCAATTTTTCTTTTACTAAACTAATATATATTAGCCCTATTTTTGTGTGAACAGATAAATCAGCAGCAAGATAAAAAGCAATTTATATTAGATTTTTATATTATACCTCCTCGTGGTCATAAGATCAACAACCGCCAATTTAAGGATATATCCTCATTATGACACAGAAAAAAAGAAGGTAAAGCAAAGATATAAAAATTAATAGCCCTTCTTTTCTCTTATCATTCCTCACTGCTTCTCCCCCTCATTTCTTCGTGTTAATAATTCTTCCACTTATATAACCCTGTATTAGTCAATAATTTATATATTGTTAATTAGGTAATTAATAATAATCTTAAATTATTTACACAAATTTACTAAGAAACGTTGTTGCTTAACTGGAAAGTTGATATTAAATTTCAACAAGTTTCCAGCAATAGTAATAGTTGTAATAACACTGGTAGTGTTAAGTTTATTAATTTCCATCATGTTCACATTTATTTATGTCACCAATTTATCTACATTATACTCTTAATTACAATATATGAACAAAAATAATTTTTTTAAACATCATTAATTAATTTATTAATTAAATTTTCGCCCTAAAGAAGTATTGTAACCGAGTATAACAATGAAATTATTTTTTCCTATCTTACTTATTTAAGTGTTTTCCTCGTTTTACGAGAGCAGCTTGAAGTGTTACGCCTAATGAGTTTTACATTTCTTTTATTTCGCAGCATCACTTCGCATAATCTAGTTTTACGCCATTTAAGTTAAAAGAAATAATTTTCTTGGTATTGTTGCAAATATAATTATTAACCCCTTTAAAAACAAATTTTAATTAAACAGAATAACAAAATTAAAAATGGTTACGTAAAAGTAAGAAATGTATTTAGAAGGAGTCCTGCGGTTTTTGCGAAATGTTTCGCATCACTTTCTTCGCACATTATATTTGAATTTCAAAATCGAACAAGTCATAAGTTTGAAAACGTTAGCAATATTAAAAGTGTTCCTTGTTTCCGGAACTATCGGATTGATCGACCTGTTTTCTTTTTGCATATATGTATTGAGTACATATGCTGTTATAGCGTTCGAGAATTATGTGCAAAGTTGCTAAGGTTGGACCTTTTTCAGTAAATAAAAAAAAGCGTGCTAAAAATCAAAGCGTTTCAACAGTCTTTTTACTTAGTGTTCAATCGGCAGAATGATTGAGAAATGCCGGAAATAAATGCATCCGAAGAACAGGTACTTGATCTATTTTAATTAATATAATTCAACCGAACAATAGGGATTCAAATAAACCGATGGATGCTGATAAATTATAATGTAATTATGTTAATAACTAACGCAATTATGCGGTGTAACCTTATGTGATAAGATAATAGGACAAATGTCGTACAGGAATCGCTTTTGTTTTCATTCCTGTATGTAACTTTGTCATTCTTATATTAAATTGGTTATAGCGGCGCGCAGTATGTTTGTCTGTTTGGATCGTTACATTAATCCTGACTTCAGCGTTTGAGGCAATAATTTTCTCTAAGTCGACAAGTCTCATTAATAACCATGTACAAATGGTTTAAAAATAAAACAGAAATCGATTCGGAATTGGTTCAAATTGAAAAATTATTTTCCTTTTTTTCCTTTCCCGTTTAATCTACTAAATAAAAGCGTTCGGAATTTTAGCGTTTATAATCCAATTATGCATTAATATTAATCGATATTAGTGAAGAATCGACGAAGTTGATGATAAATCAGTAATGAATAATTGATATGTTATTTTATAAGTTAAACTCCTTTTAATTTAATTATTCCAGTCTCGTTTGCGGCTTTTTATTCTTTCGACAATTAAATTTTTAGGTAATTGACTAAATGTCAAATACAGTTGTTCTTTACATCGCGCACAAAATAAAATTGTACGTTATTTTAACGTATATTAATGGATGTTAAATATTTGAAATGTAATTTTGATATAAAAACAACATCCTTGTTTAAAAACTCATGAACAATGAAGGAATTGTAAATATTTTTGTAATTTTACGTAAAATACATTAATGTCTATTATAATTTATTCATTTAGTAGGTATTATTATTATTGTTGTTGTTATTGTTAATAATAAATGGAGCATTTTTATTTCTGCGTTTTAAAATACTACCTTAAACATAGGTAAATATTCATGATCGATAAAAACATTTCGCGAAAAATGATGGTAGTAACTTAAACCAAAAAGCGAGAAAAATGTTGGTTAATAAAGGTGTTAATATTTCAAATTTTCACCACGTAATAGGTACTAATAATGTTTGATAACATCGAAATTGTTGCATATGACATAATTGGTCAAATTTGTTTAGGGGATTAAAAGAGGGTCGCAGCCGAATAAAAGTGCGTACGTAAATAAAAAAAGCATTTTGAGTGAATATTTGATTCGAATGAACCGGAAATAACAATTAATAATTATAAGCAATTTATATTCATTTATCATCGACTTTTCGTCCTATCTTTTCATTTGATGGTACATGTGCGGGCTGTTTTTTTATATTACCTTCGTATCTGTGGCAGTATTAGTTGCGTAGTACGTTTGCAGGCCTCCACGCAGCTTCTCCGCAATTTTCTTATCTTTTCACGAAGCTCTGGGCAATCCCTTGGTTGTCCAATATGAATTAGTAGATCTCTAAATTGTGCTACTTGACCATTAATTTCAATTATTAACTGTAAGAAAATAAATAAATACATTTTTTTATAAATATCTTTATGAGTTATACTCTTTTTTCTTGAACATTACATGTACGACCCCTATAAACAAAATGACCATTTATATTGAAAATTATCTGATCCATAAATATTTCATTAGATTTAACTTTGTTGCTCGCTTTTTGGATTTCGTTGGCGGTATAAATGGTTATTTTGTATCTTAAAGCATGCCCATCTGTTTTTCTTAAATGTATAACACATTAGATATCAAATACTAAACATAAATGAAAACAAGGAGATACACAGTTCCATAAAAGAAAGTAGAACATTGAATAGTTTGTTTAGTGTTGAGTTTTTATTCTTGAAAATCTGACCATTAAAGCTAACGATGGATAATGACAAATAAATGAATAAATAAGTGCTGAAATTGTGCTAAAGTTATTCCTAAAGACGGGGATGGGCAAATTTACTAAGTGTTTTCAAATACACTGAATTTTGTTATCATTTTGAAATATTTGCAATTTAAATGAATTTACGTCACATTCACAATTTCCTGTTCATTAGTTTTGCTCCTGTTTCTTCTGGTCAGATTTCAAAAGAATAAAATGATCGTAACATCGATTATAGAAATAGAATTGCATACGCAGAGTGAGAGACATGGAAATGAAACAGAAAAGAAACAAAACGGAAATAGATCTTAATTGGCTTTCATTGAAGAGTTGTTAAAGTGTCAGAATAATAAGGTACATACATATAAACATTTATTATTACTTAGTTTGATTTTTTTATTAATTGTTTCCTTTTACTGTACATACGTTTCTACTATACTGATAATCTTCAATTGGTGCCATTATTTGGATGTAATGTTATTTCAAATTGGATGTCGATTAAATATTATATTTGGAATACTCCAAATTTTATCTAAAAAAAGAGGAATCAATGAATTTCTATTAAACATCTTCATAACCATTATTATATTTAATTATGAACACTTATCTAGATTAGCTGGTAAGTGTTAATAAAAACCTGTTGCTTATTTATGAGGATTAATTTAAAAATATAGACCGTTTACCCTACCCGTGTGCGCAACGTTAATAAAATATATTTCGTAGATGTTCCGGTTAGGAGAATTATATTGTACTTTTTTTTTAATGTTTGAAGGGCTACCGCATGAAATCCCACTTGATTCTGCTAGGTCTAGCTAATTCATTTATAAATCATCTTGAAATTCACTGTCTATGGATTTGGGTAGTGCCTTAAACCGACAGTACATGAAAACAATATGAGATCATTCCTTAATATTACAAATTTGTTTATAAAAAAATGATCCCTTTTTGTACGCACACAAAAATCTTACGTCTGCGTAGGGAATTAATTAGTAAATTAAATTGATGAGACGTTTTTTGTTCATTTCCCTTGCGTTCCTTTCTTCTTTCGCTTTGTCTGCCTTGTTCTTTTTTCTTGTTCAAAAGACGTTTGATAACAAAAGACAAGAAGTGCTTTAGTGGTAACCCACCAAACTAAAGCATAAATATTTTAACGGAGCCAATTTCTTTTTTCTTCTAAACGTAATATTATCGATTTAGTAATTGTACCTGTTTTATTATGTCCTTTAATAATAATAATGTACTTTATTTCTCATACAGGAATCAACAAGTAACTAACTTATACAGTATTGATTGTTTCTTCATTACTTTTTTGTCGTAGAAACTTCTACTAATTAGATAAAACCGATTTTGTGTATAAGACAGCATTTAAGTTAAAATATTATAATAGCTCTTTAAACAATACGTAAACGTAATTAGACCGAAACTTTGCTTTTATCTATCGATCCACTTTTAAGGATAATTTCGTGGTTTTAAACTTAAGGCATTCCGTTATTTCATATTAACGAGATAATTTGTTTCGTAAAAACATTGCCAAGAATTGTTTACTACTCACACATTATTCACATACGAGGCGATAGGATATAAATTCACAAGCATATATAATCAACATTAAACTTTAAAATATGGCGATGGACGTAAAGATTAAATAATTGCAACCGACGATAGATTCCTTTTAAATACGCATTTCAGCAACAGGCATATATTGAAAGTAAAAGAAAATATGCATTGCATGTGGGTGCTTTAATAGCTGATTAAATATACGTTACATAGTTCTTAATGCATTATTATTCCTATAATAATCGATATGAAAAAAATTTGATGTTGTAGCGCGTAAATTCCGCATATTTTTTATTATTGCAGGGACACTAAAGCGATTTTATAAATAAATAACAGATGAATACCTTTCACCGATATTTATGGCTATTCGATTGGTTTTATCTTCTGTATCTTTTATTTTGTTTTTCAAAGAGCCAGAAGAATCATAAGAATTATAATTTTTTTGTAAATGATTAAACTTCTTGTGAATCTTGCTATTTTTACTTATTAATTAACATAATTTACACGTAATTAAATATTATTTTGGACGAAATATTAGCGTTAACAGAAATAACGTCAATTCTATTAAATGTTTTCACTGAAATTACATCGATTTTATTTGATATTTCTTCAGCGAAAACATTTTATAAAATGCATTTTATTAATTATGGATCTCGTATAGATGTTTGAATGTGGCCAGATACTTTCATTAAAAAGCGTTTATGTTGTGAACACAACAATTTTAATTTTAATTTAATGATTTCAGGATAAAGCAGGAACAACAACTTGATTTATATAAACGCGTAAAATATCTAAAGTGGGAATGTTGCAACGAAAAAAATAAATTATTTAAATATGGGAAATTTCATAATGTAATTTGTTTGGCGTAACTTCAGTTATAAAATGAGCGACATAAATTAGAAAATATAAGTGCGGTATTTTCTGTTAAAAACGTATTATATGCTAGACAAATATTTGATAAATAATAAGTTTTGAGTTAATAAAGTTATGTTGTTATTATCATTGTTAGTACAGAAAGTTACGTTAGGAATTTAAATATTCGTACGTACGTAACATTCACGTCTATTTAATTTCGAGCGATTCAAAGTTAAAATAATCCAATCGATTTAAAGCTACTTAATAACTTTAGAGTAATTGAATTCTTTTTTCCTCTACGCTTCATAAGGAATATTTCGGAATACGGTAATCTTATCACTTGTCTGTAAACTGAAGTTTCCACCTTGGAAAAGAACAGTTTTAATTTAATTTAAAAAAAGTCATTTAACAGAAATTTATTTCATTTTTATCGTTTTCCTTTATGTATCATTAGGAGTGGAAATAATTAAGTGAAATTAATAAAAATGGAAAAATGTGTATGTATTTTCTGTTGAAACGATATTTCTGATCGATGTTTATACTAGACTGTAAAGGAATAAAAAATCCTCCCAGTTTTTCCGTCTATCTATCAATATCTCAGAAATATATATTGTGACGGATACCGATACGGTGTAAAGTTATCCTTTCTGGAAACCATTCGTATCTTCTGTTTCTTCTCATAGATTTTCTTCTTATTCATATATCTCATCTCCCTGCATTTTTTATTTATTTTTTACTAATCGATACTTTATACCGTATTAAAAATAAAATAAAAAGTAAAAATTGGTTTTTCTATTTTATTTGTTCCATTATTTTAATTAATGCGAAAACATGTTTAATTCGATATGAAAATGGTTCGATGTCAATTTATGCATATCATCGAACCACTAGACATGCGAATAGATTATATTTTAATGTAATGTATCATAATTAATTAAAGATCTATAATAATTATTCAGAAGTATATCAAATAATTATTATTTATTTCTATGAATTATCAAAAACATTTATTACGTGCGAGCAACACGTGAATTGTTTGTATTGTGTTTCAATATGAAAGGACAAAACATATAAATATAAAGGAAATAAATATTTTATGTTCCGGGAGCTACATAATCGAATCAATAAAATACTTATTTTTCGATATCCTTTTGCTTGTCATAATGATAATAATAATCTAAAGAATAAAAAACATATATAATAATTGATTTGTTATGAGAATATGAAGCTATTTAAAAAATTATTCATTAAATTCTAATTAGTCATAATTACAATAATATTAGTGCCCTATTAATGTAAGGGTTTTAATGTTTGATTACAGGTCGGGCAGTGATTTTTTATAAGCATAGTTACACTAAAATTTATTTATATATCGGTTTCTCATTATATATACATTAGATTATAAATATACGTTTCGATGAAATACATCCTTTCAAAAAGGGACAAAAGGAGTAAACACTGAAAAATGAGACATGTGTACTTTTTCAGGTGTTTCAGCAATAAAATATTTTACCCCGTTCGCAATCGATAAGATTAAGTCAGTTAATTTTAGGTACGATTTTATTCCATTAAACGTTAGAATAAAAGTTTATGCTTTTCTATAACTTCTTATATGGATGGAATTAAACTAGAATTGAATATCGTCCTACGTAAATTTACATAAATCCCTGTACAAAGTTGTTAAATGAAAACTTGAATTATAGAAATTGTTTTTTTTTAATATTATTCTTGAAAAGAAACTGTTTTTATTCAAAAATTTATTATCATTTTTTTGTTCATTTTCAATTTGACAAAAAAAGAGGACAAAGTAATTGCAAACAGAATTTTAACAATAATAAATCACTCATGCATTTCTGATTAAAAAAGTGCATAAAATAATACACAAAACCAAATAAATCCAAACAGAACGTTGCCTGCATTTTAAAAAATTGTATCGATAGTTTGTGATTATCCGTGAAAGCACTTTAGATAATATCATAATATTCATTCATGCAATATTATATCCATTTAGTTTAATGCGTATATCTAGATTTATTTATGTTTTCTCTTTGTTACAGCTATTGTACTAAATGTGGAGGATCACACATGCAAAATGGTAAGTTTAAAGTTCTTTTTTATTTAAAATAATATACGTAGAAATAGGTATTTCTTAATTTTGAATAAACGACAGACCGCTGGTATTGTCTCTAAGTCGTGGTGACTGGACATTGTCGAATTAACAATAAAACCGACCACCACGAATCATCGAGCATTTGCATGTTATACTGTTACGGACCACGCTGTCACGCACAAACTAAACTCGCGCCGGCAAAATTCAACATTGCGCATGAATTTTGTGCACATGCAATTTCTTCGTACACAGACACAAACGCACAAGTATTATAATCAATGTTAGTGAAAATACCTACTTAATTATCTGTTAAGAAGTTAAATTTTTACCTTTATTATTTTTTTTTAACAACAACAAAGGTTAACATAATAGACAATTTCTTTATATATATCTACAGTGTCTTTTTTTTTATTAACGGGCTCGATTGTATCTCTAGCGGTCTCCTCGATCTACACCTGTAAAAGAATAAAAGCACGAATTAGTCGGTTTCCCGACTAAGTAGGTTCTTTGTTAGTATGCCTAATTTTCTTATACTACCACGGGCGCGTAAGGAACGCTCCTGTAAGGATCCTCATTTGATCCTACATGAACAGACGCATCTGCCGCGAGGGTCGCCAGCCCTCGCCGACGTTCCTTCCGTTGCTTCAGCTGGAGTACTCGGAGCTTCCCCCAGCTGAACCAGGACAAAAGCCTGGCACGAGGGTTATGGGGTGTCTATGCACCTTCCCTCGTCGACAACGTTCTACAGGATGCTCCTGAAGGAGATGTATCCCCAAACAGGACCAGGACTTACGATCTGGTTAGCCTAACAAAACAACAAATGGGGATCGTGCTAACCGATCGCCTGGCATGGTGGTTATCAGGTGCCCCTAATCACCCTCCACCATCGACAGCCTTCTGATTGATCATTATATCATATAGAAAACCCGGAAAACGAAGGGACACGTAATTATTGTTAGTGCAAAGCTTGCCACCTACCTTGCCCCAGAAAGTGACGCCGCTCCACGCCGGGACGCTTGGGCACACACACGCACTCACATACACACACACAACACCTCCACTCATTTAGGCACTAGTCACTTTTATGAAGTGACTCCATCGGATTTGCTTCTTAAATAGCAAATTCGATGGTGGGCCTCTCCCACTCTCATCTCATTCATTCATTGTGTCTTTATCAATTTCTTAAGGCCAATAAAATACAGGGCCGGAATAATATAGCGTAACAGTCGGCCATCCTGCATTTTAAAACGCCCTCGTTTTTCAAAATAGAGGTTAAAAAAAAATACAAATTAATTACCCCGATTTTTTTTTTTTATTCTTCATCGGAAGATGTTAATGTTGCTGAAGGCCACCATTTCTTTAGATGTTCAGCTGATTCAACGCTAACATGTGGCCTGCATCTGGTTCGCTTCGAACTCCTCTCCTCAGTAACTATGTAACGTTCGTGGGGAAGAATTTTTGTAATTGAATTGGGTCCCTTAAACTTAGGTTGTAATTTTCGGCTGCCTTCTCCGACAGGATTCCTGGAAATCACCACCAAATCGCCTTCTCGGTAACTTCTTGGACGTAATCTTTTTTTATCGAACTGTTCCTTTTGTCTAACTTGCTTTCTCGTTATGTTCTCCTTTGCTTTGTTCCGCTTGTCAATCAAATTATTTGCGACTGGACGTTCGGGTTGTATTTCCACCGTTAAGCAGTATCGGTGGATGCTCTTGGTTTATACCCCATCAAGAGTTCACTTGGGTCATCTCCGGTTGGTGTTTCTGGTATTGTTCATGGCAAATTGTATTCTTGATAAACATTTGTCCCATTGTTTTCCTTCTTCGACGCTACCAGACAAGGAGTTAATTATTGTAGCATTATCTTTCTACTTGACCGTTGGTGTGAGGTGTAGCCACTGCCGTTAAGATGTGCTTTATCCCATTTTGTCCACAAAAATCTTCGAATGTTTTTGATGTAAATGGAGTCCCTCGGTCTGTTATTATTCTATTGGGTACAACAAATGTTTTAATCATCTCTTATAGAGATGTGATGACGGCACCTGTATTTGTGCTACGAACTGCGTATAATATTATAAATTTTGTAAACGCGTCTATTAGCACCAAGATATGTTTCTTTCTAACTGATGGCTTAAATGGGCCCACGTGATCATGTATTGTATGGAAGGGAATATTCACTTTCTCAATAGGATGTAAGGTACCTTCTTTTCTTCCCGCTTTAGGTTTATTAATGAGGCACTTCAAGCACGTATTTATGTAGTTCTGTACATAAACTCGCATGTTTGGGAACCAATACGCTTCCTTTAGTTTATCGAGAGTTTTATCCACTCCAAAATGACCAAATTCATCATGATTGCATCGAACCACTTCTCTTCACATTCCTTTTGGTACAAGCCACCTAAATTGGTGCCCGAATCTCTTGTACACTCTGTTGTTTTCCAATTTATATTCATTATGAATATCACGCGAGTATTTGTCCGTTACTGGTTTCTCAAGTAAATTCTTAATCGCTTGTATTTTACCATCGGTCATTTGAGCCGCTATTACCCAATCATCAGGTATTATGTGCAACACAAAATGCTCTTCGGGCACAAATGATTCTGCTGAAGGGTTCCTACTTAACGCATCTACATGTTTCATCTTGGTTCCCGCTCTATGTTCCACAACAAAATCAAATTCTTGCAACTGAAGCCACCACCGAGCGATTCTAGGGACTAAATCCTTCTTTTCACTGGCCATCTTTAAAGATTGACAATCTGTTACTACTTTAAAAGGTTTTCCAATTAAATAAATTCGGAACCGTTTTAAAGTTTCTAACACCGCGAGCGTCTCCAATTCATATGAATGCCACTTACTCTCAGCGGCGGTTAATTGTCTACTATAATATTGTATTGGTTTCAATCATTCTTTTTGGCCAACTTGAAATAAAATTCCTGCGATTCCTATTTGAGACGCATCAGTATGTACTTCCGTGATGGCATTGGGATTGTAGATTGTCAACAATGGTCTCCCTTGAAGTTTGTCCTTTAATTCTTGAAAAGCTTGTTCTTGTGCAATAGTCCATTCCCAACTTACATTTTTATGCAACAATTTTGTCAATGGTTTTGAGATAATGGCATTTTGTGGTATGAATTTTCTAAAGAAACCGGTCAAACCTAAGAATTGTCGTATTTGATGTATGTTCTTTGGCGTTGGAAATTCTAATACGGCTCGAATTTTCTTTTCGCCTGGTTTGATTCCTTCAGCTGTAATTTCATACTCTAAGTAAGTTATATTCTTCATAAAAAAATTACATTTCTGCGGATTTAGCGTTAACATATTCAATCTCAGTGTTTGGAATATTTTCGTCAAGCTTTTAAGACCTTCATCAACAGTCGTGGAGGGAATTAAGATGTCGTCTAAATACGCTATGGCTGTTGTATTATTAAGGGGCGTCAACATCTGATTGATGATCCGTTGGAAAACACTTGGAGCATTAGCTAGACCAAACGGCATTCTTTTAAATTCATATTGGCCATCTGGTGTGACGAACGATGTTTTCGCTATCGAGTCCGTCGACATTTTTACCTGATAGTACCCCGAAAATAAGTCCAACGTCGTAAAAAATCGATAACCTCTTAATCGATCAATTTGATCTTCTATTATTGGCAGTGGATGTCGATCTTTGTGCGTTATAGCGTTTAATTTTCGGTAATCCACACACAACCGCTTTTCACCGTTAGGCTTATTGATTAGTATCATCGGTGAGGCGTATTCAGATGACGAATCTTGAATGATATCTGCCTTCTTTAAATCGTTCACCATTGTCTTCACTATTTCTCTTTCGGAATACGCTAATCGGTACGGTCTATAAGAAATAGGCTTATCGGAGTTTAATTTTAAGTCCATCTCAGGTCCAGTGGCGCATCCAATTTCCTGCAGAATGGCAGCAAAACAATCTCGAAATTCATTTATTAAGGCCATTACGCGTGACCGCTCACTTGGTGACAGCTCGCTGCTTAAGTGTATATCCATTTCTTTAAATGGCTCTTCTGTAACAACCTTTCTTTCGGTCTTTCTGTCTTCGACGTTTTCTTCGTTGCAATGTTCGCCACGAGCGACTAAATTGTCTTTCTCGATGATTATATCGCTGGCTGACACATTTATTATGGGGATTTTGCATTTATCTTTTTCCTCAATTCTCAATACGCCTCGCGGTATGATGCATTCTTTGCCCTCTTTAGGTCGTATACAAGGTTTTATATAAGTCACCAATTGTCTCCGTCTCGCACGGTATATAGGCGACGTAATTTTGAAGGAACGATTTGTCGTTTCCTTAGACTTAAAGTTGACCCTTTTTTCCGTATAAAGAAAGTTTAATCTTTCGTCAACCATAATTACTAGTAGATGGGAAGTTCCATGAAAGGGTGTTCAATTTCTTATATTTCGTTGGGTACACCAACAAATGACAAAACAGCGGTACATTCGCCTATCTTTCCAGAGATACAGGGTCAGTACTTCCTATTAACTGTACCCCACTACGTCCATAACATTTTATGGTGGTGTAACAACACTTATTCAAGGAAACTTTGATTTTTCGTGCAATACTATTTTTCATTAGCATCAAAGATTTCTGTAATCGCCACTTGCGAGACTTCACTATCATTTTTAGATTTACGTTGAAAAGTTTTATCAAAAGAAGAAATTGAATTCGACAGGGCTATGCTGATTTAAATAAGGCTCGACTCTTAGAAAAAGTAATAGTTTACAAGAGCAATAACTATTATTGTTAAATACTAATTAACAATTATCTTAATCGGCAATCCCGGAAGGATATCAAAACAAATGAAAGAATTTAAATATTTTCGCGATTATTAAAAAAAAACACCAATTAGGACAATCAATTTTTTTTTTATACAATTGAAGAACACGCTCCAACGGCAATGACTATAATTGTTAAAGAACTATTATCAATTTTATTAAATGGCGATTTCCGAATGATATAAGACCAAATGAAAGAAATTAAATATATTCTTTCAATCAACTGTTATACTAGAACGTTTTATTGACTGTTAACAAAAGTTCAACAAGATCATTCATTGCAAGACACGTGTTTCATTATATTAATGGTGAGCGATAAGAGCCTAAGTTAGCAAGCTTATCACGATTGTTTATGAAAGACACCAATTTGGACAATCAATATTACACATAATGCAAGAACCCGCTCGAACGGCAATAACTATAATTGTTAAAGACTTATTTACAATTATGAATTGGCGATTTCCGAATGATATAAGAACAAATGAAAGAAATTAAATATATTCTTTCAACCAACTGTTATAATAGAGCGATTTGCTTACTATTAACATTGGTTATACAACATCATTCATTTCAATGCACGTGTGGGTTCCATTAATGTCAAGCGATAAGAGCTTAAGTCCGTTCATTTCTATCATATGGTGTGTCTTTCTTTTAACAATCTTACCACCGGCTCCTTATCAATGTTCTCTTGTATTATTCGTATTTCTCTAAAGTACTATTTTGAGTCGGGCCTTATCCAGCTGATTTGCATATATAATTACAAGGATTCTTTTAATACATTCATACAAGTGTGCCTGAAATAAATAAGCTTTATCGTCCCGAGCGTGAATCGTCACCTGCTGTAGCAAATTTAAATCGTTTCCTCTCAGTGTAAATCGATAAGAACCCAGAGATCAATGAGCTAATCTTTTCATAACTCCAAAAAGATTTTAATTTACTATTGTTTTTAATTTGCGTATGCGCGCCTTTCGTAAACAGCGACGCATTGTTCTTGATCCCACTTCTGATAATTTGTTAAGAAGTTAAATTTTTACCTTTATTATTTTTTTTTAACAACAACAAAGGTTAACATAATAGACAATTTCTTTATATATATCTACAGTGTCTTTTTTTTTATTAACGGGCTCGATTGTATCTCTAGCGGTCTCCTCGATCTACACCTGTAAAAGAATAAAAGCACGAATTAGTCGGTTTCCCGACTAAGTAGGTTCTTTGTTAGTATGCCTAATTTTCTTATACTACCACGGGCGCGTAAGGAACGCTCCTGTAAGGATCCTCATTTGATCCTACATGAACAGACGCATCTGCCGCGAGGGTCGCCAGCCCTCGCCGACGTTCCTTCCGTTGCTTCAGCTGGAGTACTCGGAGCTTCCCCCAGCTGAACCAGGACAAAAGCCTGGCACGAGGGTTATGGGGTGTCTATGCACCTTCCCTCGTCGACAACGTTCTACAGGATGCTCCTGAAGGAGATGTATCCCCAAACAGGACCAGGACTTACGATCTGGTTAGCCTAACAAAACAACAAATGGGGATCGTGCTAACCGATCGCCTGGCATGGTGGTTATCAGGTGCCCCTAATCACCCTCCACCATCGACAGCCTTCTGATTGATCATTATATCATATAGAAAACCCGGAAAACGAAGGGACACGTAATTATTGTTAGTGCAAAGCTTGCCACCTACCTTGCCCCAGAAAGTGACGCCGCTCCACGCCGGGACGCTTGGGCACACACACGCACTCACATACACACACACAACACCTCCACTCATTTAGGCACTAGTCACTTTTATGAAGTGACTCCATCGGATTTGCTTCTTAAATAGCAAATTCGATGGTGGGCCTCTCCCACTCTCATCTCATTCATTCATTGTGTCTTTATCAATTTCTTAAGGCCAATAAAATACAGGGCCGGAATAATATAGCGTAACATATCCTTATTCCCCTTTAACTTGACTTTTTTCTTCCTTGCCGCTTATTGTAATTATTAATTACCATTGCTGATTGGATATAATTACATATTCATGTCTGAACAGTTTCTTTATAATGCACGATGGATTGAATTATTTCCTTCTTTTTCAACGAGATTCTATTAAGAATTTACTACTTAACGGTGATGTTCCTATCTAAGTAATCTAAACGCGACCTTGTGCAATTTATAATCCAATTGCTGTTAAATTGATTAAGATGCTTTTTCAGTAAAGTTAATCGAAATGAGGCAATTACTAGACATTTTAGGGACCGGAAATCTTTAAGATCGCATCTAAATTTTCTTATCATTAAAATGGATAAACTTTGTACAAACTTGTTAAAATCAACTAGCAATCTAAAGGAAATGACATGTACTATGTGGGCGTCAATTTATTCATCAAACAGCGTCGTTTACGATTTCGTCGAACAATTGGACTGGAAACTTATGTATTTGGTATTCATGCGGTGTAAGTTTGTTTGAACGACGAACTATTTTTTATTATTCCCCATCACGCATTGATAAACACGTAATAACGGTCACATAAGACAGGCAGCATTTTAAGCGACTGCTATGGGAACGGCACCCGGCGCATCCACCAAAACATAATGTAAAAGTAGATACATTTTAATGTCTATAAAACTATAATTTTTTAAAAAGTTTATGCCTTAAAATTAATCGTCAACTTAATTTGCTTGAAAGTAATAAGAAGTTGAAACTGGAAAGAATTTGTATGCGCTTTTCTTTCGTAATATAAAAGTCTAATAAAGATTTCGTATTATTAGTGGCATACCAACGAAACGATACCGATATATAAGATAATTAAATTGAATTTTATTAGTACTTTACGTATAAAACAGACGGAAAGAAAGGTTTATATAAGTATTTTTAATCGACTTTCTATTAAACATATCCACTCGAACGTAAATCCTTGCTATGAAACACCCGCTTTTTTTAATGTGCTTTTACATTGTTGAGCATTTAACAATTCCATCTTTTCATTGTTTCATATTACACTGTTGGTTCTATAATTTCAAATGCTATTGTTAACTGAAATATTTTCGTTTACTGTACAATAGTAATTCATGGATATACATTTCCAATTACGTTTATTCAAATTTATTGGACGTGAATAATATAGCAATTTTTTTCAATGACAATGCTAAAACTAAAAGAAAGAAGAACGAATTTTTGATGTAATAGAAGTTATATTAGCAAGAAAAGGTTTTTATAAAATCGAAATCAGATTTGAAGCAATTTCTGTTCACTTCCTTCTTCTTTTTCTTTTCCTTCATACTCTCCCTCGTCGTATTCCCTTTTCCGAAATAGTAGATAATATACTGGGTATTGTCCTTATTCAATTTCACGTATTATATAAAATGTATACGGTTTTCTCTATCTTTATTGGATTATTTGAAAATAATATCACGGACATTCGATAAAATCGGACGTCCAAAAAAAGAACAGATTCGAAATAAATCTTAATCAAAATTGAATTAATATTTTTTATATCCTTTTTATTTTATTTTTAAATGACACAAGTTTTGTTAAAAGGCTTTAATCTATTATTTAAAACCTCCAAAATCAGCATAATTAGATTCCGAAGAGCAAAAAGGAGATGATACAAGACTTTAAAAGTCTTTACAAACAAGATTAAATAAAAATAAAATTATGCAAAGGCTGTAAATTCTTAATTGTATGAAGTAAAATGAGAATAAAGAGTAATTTTGTATGCAACATAAATTTTAATTATAATCAAAACTTATAGGATCCGTAACTTTATAGCTAATTGAATTTATTAATTATTAAATAAAGGTCTTAGCGTATAAGAGGAGTTAATTACTTTCTATAATTTTATTATAGATTCTAATCTGAATGAGAGGTGTACAATTTAATAGTGGGAATAAGGTGGAAATACTGAATAAATTCCATATTCATAGACCTTATATGCTAAAATAATAATAATGTTAAGACGTGAAGTTGATATGGAATAATATAAATGAAAAAGAAAACGGTTCTGTCCCTTTTCACATTGCCTAAAATGATAAATTCTTTATTTGATCCCCTTCCGTGCTCATAAAAGCCATTCTAATCATAATACAATTTTCGCAAACAAACTTACATTATTGGTAAACGCATTTTAATAAATGAGTACGCGCAATTTCATTATTTAAATAAAATTTACGGTAACGCTTAAGCAAGGGAAGCAATTGCCACGGAGAAAAATTTATATTTGGACCAGGCATTTCCTTTGTTCTCCTTCTTAATAATTGAAACGCAAAATGTCTTGAATGTACTATTCAGGTGAATACTTATATAGGTTAATATACATTTGTATGAAGAAGGTCAACCAAGTAAACTCAAATGTAAAAGAACGCTTGAACTCTTATTGTTTAATTCATTCATTCTCATTTTATTATTATCATCGTGAAGGATGCCAAAAATTCGCATTTTTTGATGAATCTTTGTTTTGTGTTCAACCTCGATTTACAATTATACGCATGTTTTTGGTTCCCCCTTCGTTTGCACTAATTGCAATAAACTCATTTTGGAACTCTCAAAGTGATTAATTAAGAAATTAAACATTAAAGATTGATGAATAATTGTTTCTTCTAATTCATTTCTTGAGATCCTTTTTCTTCAATTTTTGCATTGCTAGAGAAGGACCCCTTTCCTTACTTTCGTATTTTTGCACTAATTGCAATAAACTCATTTTGGAACTCATATAGTCGCTTCCATGCATACGACTTGCGTTTCGATTACTTTTTGTGCGATAATTCTACCTTCTTCGTGAACGCAAGACTCCAGGAGACGAAAAATTTTAGGTAAAACAGAAAGAGACACCGGAAAGTGTCTCGTGCACCAGACCCGACACCCCAAGTTTGACGAAGTAAAAGGAAAAACGTTGGAAACCCAATTGATTACATTTTATTATTATAACTGTCCAATTTGTAACATGTCAATTGGAGTTGAGAAACTTCATCCACTAATTGGATAGAAATTATGGATTACGATTAGTAACATCTTCATATGATAGCATAAATGTAAGAAGATTGAGTCGTATACCGAGTTATAGTACATACTTCCTCTTAACTCGAAACTTCGAATCTCATTTTAATTTTAAATCTTATTACGAAATCTAATTGGGATTATAAGGTATTAAACGTAATAGGTATGCTAATATATAAATTTTTTATAGAAAATTTAAATTTAAGGTAACGCAGATAATTATATAACGATTCTTTGAAAGGTTACATAATTTATTTATAAAAATTGTTTACCATTAAGGAGCAAGAGAAAAAGTTAACATCACGCACAAATTTAATTGAAGCATATAATTCGCGTTTTATTTTGGTTTCGATAAATTGTAGCGTGTACGGTAAGTAAGAATAACAACAGGTTCCACTGATGTTGATTATTCTTAGATTAAAAGCGTACGAAAAAGAAAGAAAATGTAAACAATTTCATTTTTTATTATGTGGTCCCTTGTACTAAAGAATTCTTAATGAGTTGTATCAAAAAAAAAAGAAAGAAAGGCAGTTCAACCAACTTTTGAAGTACGTTTGCTTTGTCCTCTCCTCGTGGAAATTTTTAATCATATTTTACCTCATAACGTATCGTATAGCATAATGACCGGTTAGGAAAGCATTTTTTTCTTAAGCATACTTGCGTGTCAGTTTTTTTAAATTTAAATAATTTGTGGTTGAATATGAAAGATATAAATAATAATAGCAAGCGCAACTGTTGATAAAATTCAATAAATTGTTACTATGTTTTTTGAAAATTTCGCGAAACTCTAGAAATAATTTTAACAAAAAAACTTGATAAAATTGTCATCTTTGTTTTTTAGTAACTCGTTAATGAAATACCTCCTTTTTCTCTATAAACCATTTTGTAAAATACGTCAACTAACTTGAAAAAAAATTTATAACTTTTTTATAATGAACGTGAGAAAAGTCTGGGAAAACGGATAGAAAGTAATTAGTTTGAGTTTGGTTTATTGGGCTTAAGGGTATCATAATAAAAATAATATTTTTTTTAGAAAAAGGTGCAGTGTTGCTAGAGATAGATAATAATGTGATTGAAACATACGACTGATAGAGATGTAGAGAAAATATTTTCATTACGAGCGTAATATGTGAAAAATACGAAGTGGATTTTTCAGTGAACGTATCACTGGAATTGATGAGAACTGTTCAATATTGCATAGAAAGCAATTTCAACAGAAACTCCTTGCCTAGGATATAAATAAATAAACAAATTTACATGCCGTATCAATCAGATTCATCTTGTTTGTATTATGCTACGCAATAAAAATAGATAGAAGACTATTTCTGCATTATAAATATGCAAATGTGTACCTTAACTTCGATTTAAAAGTTTTAAAATAAACAGTAGGTATTTTTAAAGCAAAAGTAAATTTCTTTTTTGGTTTTAGTACAAATTGTCGTGGTAGCATGAAATCCATTTCATACGTACTCTATTGTGAATTGTTTGGATGCTGGTGCTCCTTAGTTTATTATAATTTTAAATAAAGTGGCCTTATATAAAGGAACATTTCATATTCTATTAAATTACTTAAAAAGCTAATTTTTTCAAACTTCTTTCTATTAAGCGTAACACAAATATCGTAAATCCTCATGCTTGTCCTAATTTGTACTTTGTAACTTCACTAAACATAGGTAGGCGAAACTTAATCAATAATTAATTTTTATTTCGTGAGAATTCTATTTACATTCCAGCATGACCCTCATAAAAATGAATCGTTTTCACTTAAACGTGTCATTAAATTATATATCTATGTACAAGTTAAAATAACATGTTAAATAATAGATATGTTGCCGAAGAAATAAATGATTTAACAATATATATTTACACAGAAATAACAATTCATTAGCACGAAAGCGAGACTGAATGCCGACGCGTGTTTATTTAGTATCAGACGCTTTAAAGCATAATTCGAGAAGTCAATTACCATAAGTAAACAGATCAAGAGATACTCAAAACAGGGCCGTAACTCAATATTTATCAGGTGATACTTAAACCACATGAAATAAGGTACGATTTTATTTCGCAAAAAACGTGTAATTTTCAGTATTCCCTATGTAAAAGTATTTTGAAAGTTGCTAATTTTGATAAACTTCGTCTCTCGGTTCGAGCTTAGTATTTCATGCACAAGTTACAGCAAAATAATTGTAAACAAAGTGAAATTTACTTTACCATTATAACGCACAGATAGAAAAAATATAATTTCTCAGATTTCATTCCATTTCTTTCTCTTTCTCTGAGATAAACGATAACTGTTTGTATTATTAAAAGAAAGGGAACGTTTCTAAAAGGAAAATCATTTTCTTTTCCTTTATTTCCTTTCCTCTCTTCCTACTCGTTCGTTCGTTCGTTGCCTCCTTCTCTTACATTACCATAAATAACCAAATCTAAATTAAATTGTTCCCCTGCATTCTGCGAGTGGACAAAATCGCACAAATCGTCAAAATTAAACGAAATAATTTCCTAAGAGCCCCTGCAAATCACTCCCCCATTTTTTGCGTTCACATTTTCTTTTTTATTACGTTAAATCCACAAACTGTGGCTGCGAAGTATTCTTAGATTTCATTTTGAAAAATTTGCCTTAATATGTATTCGCTGTTAATCTAACCGTAAACTGGCGTTGAATATATTTATGTTCTTCCCGGTCTTTAATATCAACCGAGATTCGCTCGTAAGGAAAATATTGAAGTTTCCAATTTAAAAATATAAATTAAAATGTAAATATTGACAGACTATCTTGAAAATTTCAATTAAATTACACGTATTTCTCATTTTAGTAGTTTAAAGTTGCCATTTATTCCTTGATGTCTTGTTAGGAATGTGTCCTTTTTCCCTTATTTCATACACATTTTGATTTGCTATTGCCTTCGAAATTAAAAAAATAAAGCAAAAAATTTCGGGATGTATAAAATCAATAACTCATTATATGCGTATATAAGGATTTGTATATGAAAAGATGAGAGAGAAATGTTACTTTGGCAAAAATATATTCATTTTGCAAAGAAATATTAAAAGAAGATGATGATAATAATATACCGAAATATAGGATAATGAATACGTTATACTATTCAAAGAATGCGGTTGTCAGCATTTTTCAATTAACCGACAAATGTCGTATTTTGAGATTCATGTATATGGGAATGCATTTAGTTTTAATTGCATTCGGTAGAAGTAATTAATTTCATTCCCTTCTTTTTCCGTTACTTAAACTTGTGCCACCTTTAAAAAAGTTCGACTATTCGTTAATTAAAGTCAAAGTAAATCTGCACCAAAAAATCCAAAAAGTTTAGTTTCGAGCATATAATTATACGAATGTTTACTCAAATACTGTGCGAATAAAAAGCACGCTTTCTAACCATATTCGAGTTGACTAAAAATTATACTTAAAACAAAATTATAAATTCAAGGAGTACCTCTCGAATAATTAATTATCAGTATCCATATATTTAACGATTGTATGTACTCAAATTAAATCGAGCAAATATTGATTAAGGAATTGGTAGTCATTAAATTCTGGAGCTTATTGCTAAAGGAAAACCTTTTATTAATATCACTTTCCGATAAAGCTAATGTTGTGCTACCGTTATTACAACACGTTTTTACGGTTCCATAAAGTTTATTAAAACAAAATTTACTTCGAGAGAAATATTAATAACATTTTATTTGTATTTGACTCTGACCCTTTTTACATTTCATTCCTCTTGATCGTTAATGTTAAATGACTTATAACGATTTGAATAATTATTTATTTGTCATCTGACTGGAGAAAATATCAAATTTTTCATTTCACAAACTTTCGAGATGTAAATGGCACAACGAAAAGTATGGAATGAAAATCAAGAGACGCAATTTGAATTTATAAATATTTCACCCGAATAACGTTGTTGGTACGTGTACATGTACTTCATCCAATGCCCTATTAATAATGTAGCAATCTTCTTGATGCCCGCCCTATTATATTATATACGTTAGTAATACTAAGGGGAAGCTGTCTTACTAAATTCCAACAATTTATATCTCGTTTAATTACGTCATTTTAATAACTTAATTTTCGGGCACTTCGTGGCTTAAACCTAATGTATCTAATACGAGCGAAACGGTCGTGCATAATGTATGAACAACATATAAGAATTTCATAAGCATTTGATAAACGGTTTTCAATTAATTCCTTATCATTCCACCATAGTTTTATTCTTTCTCGCCCCCTTTTTTTATATCATCGTCACTGCGCTCTTTAGAAAGGTTTCCTTCTTGTTAAAGTTCGAAATTCGGTTGAAAAACATTCGCTCGCAAATCTCTGTTCGGTAAAAGTTTTCGGTACCGATTCTTCACTTAAAATCGCTCTCTCGCTTACATTGAATAAAGTAAAAATCGTTGAAAGTTTGAATGTAAAATGTTTCTCGCGAGAATGTTCCATATTTCATTACGTTTGTGAAACCTGTACAAATTTCATGCTTTTTCATTTACACATATTAATTTGCCATTGTCTACTTTTGATATGTAAAACGCCTCATCGTCATTATCATCGCTCTACTGGTAGTGTTCGTGATTTAAATGCTTTTCTAGCATATTCTCTGCGCATTAAGGTGAATAACGAGGAAATTTCTACGATTAGATCGAATTAAATTTTTACAATATGTTTGGATATATTTTTTTATATTATTTTTTTCGTCGAAAACATTTATTACAAGTCTCTTTATGTTCACAGATTATTATTGCTTTCTTAGCCTGACAATATCTGACGTAAAGTTATATATTAGGTAAAGCCCTTTTGTAGCCGTTTCTTTATAGCTATAGAATGTATTTAAGAAAAATCTTCTTAAAGTTTATTACCCATATTCTCTTTTCTTATTTTCTGATGAAACTCGCAACCTTTTCCTTTTTGATAATACAGTTTCTGGCATAGATAACGAAAAAAATACTATTTCTGAACGGCTATGATTCTAAAGGGAGAATGATAACTAAAATCTTTAATCCTTTATATTCAATATTCCAATATTAATAAATTATGGATTATAGCCGAAGAATGGTAGTAAACAGAAAGAAGAGAAATGAAAAGAAGAATGAGCAGAATGGATAAAAAAATAGATACGAGCGAGATATATATTTTCTTCTTTTTATGTCTATGGTCTGTTTAACTCATTTGTACCGATCTATCACTTTCTGCGTTGAGTTCAGTTAAGCTCTGGACTAGAAAAGTTATCTCAAACAGGAAATAGGTTACTAACTGGAGCTACAAGTTTTGTCCATTAAGTATTTTAAAATTTATAATGCAAAATCTCTCCGTTTGGTTAAACATTGAACGATTCCTCTTTTTTGTTTTTAATTATGTTTAATGTAGAATACTAAAAAAAGAGGTTCTTTTTTGGCCGGTGAAAATGAGAGAAATAATCCATCAACGCGCATTATATGCTAATACCCAATATAAAAGATTGGAAATCTTCACGCTTCGAATAAATTTCCGTAAACGTTTATTATGATCGTCGAATAATAAAGATAAGCTTCATTTTAATATATCTTCTATTCAGAATTTTGTTTTCTGGATATACAGTATTTACTTTATTTTCTGGTATTACTGTAACTCTAATTTTTCTCCTTTCTCATCCTCGGTCTTTTCCCGCTGAGAATATTCTTATCGATCTATGAAAAAGTAATTTACCTTTTTCGGCTGTACATTTTATTTCGTTTTATTACTTTACTTTTCTTGTCTGTTGTAGTAATTAATATCCATAGTAAATGTTCTTGTCTGTTGTGCTCGAATTCTAAAATCGATCTTTTTTAATCACACATTGAATAAATTACAATGAAATACAATATGTCATTAGGTAAGGTATTTGTTTTTCTTTTCGTTTGTAAGAGGCTTTATTCACAAAATTGGAAAAAATATTTGAGAGAATTAACGAAGGACCTTTTCATTTAAATATCTTTTGTGGTCTAACAAAACGATAGCTATAATTGGAGTGACTGCTTTAATTAATGCGCGGTTTACCTTTACTTCAAATCGCACGTTTTTCATTCATATTACCCAAATTGTTTCAAAAATTGAAAGCAAAAAACCTGTAGATTTATTAATCTTGTCTCTATCACGAGAAAATTTATATCTAACGTATTCATCATACAACTTCCGTTGTAAAAAATTATTTCATAAAAAGTCGTGTGATGATGTTGGGATTTTCCTAATTTTTCTCTTATTTCATTCAACATTATTTTTTCTTTAATGTTATAAAAGATTTGTGTTCTCTTTTGTACGAGTGAGTTGCCTTGCCATGAACATCTGTTATGAGCAGAATTAAATGGAGCAATGTTGTGCTATTTGAGAAATGGTCAAAACATTTATACTATGTTTATTTTCACTTACAAAAACTATAGGAGCACAACCATGTCCGCTACAGTTCATATAAAGCAATTACATTTTTAGCTTGGTTACCTTATGAAATTAATGCGAAGTTTATTTACAATTTTCAACGTTCTGTATAATTTTTATTTCATGAAGTAGTTTAAAATTAATATCTAATTGTACTTTTTAAAGAGTTACGTTATTATAATAACTTTATTATGTAAATTTTGCAAAATCTCCGAATCGATTACTATGCGGCAAAATAATAATTTTCTCGGTGAAACATTATAAGGAGAATGTTAAGAATAACATTGAATATTATTACAATTACTAAAGGTTCTTGGTATTATTCTGCGTTTTACTTGTTTCAAATGGAAAGTGAAAAAAAGAACCTGGATAAAGGGAAACGCTTTAGTACGACGTTGCTCGTTATTTGAAAGAGTTTTCCCATTAATATTTAAAAACTATACTTGGATTGCGCATAAGAACCGTATTAAGCTTGCACTTTGAATTCAATCCCTTGGGTTGTACCTACCTGTTTACATTTATTTCGCTTTATTCATGTTTAAGGCATGACAAAAGCTGAAACCTGATTTCATATTTATGGATGAGTGATGGCATTTATTACATTGATTGATTTATGCGAAAATTTTGTCAGAGAATCAATCTACCTTTTTTCGCCATCATCATTATTACATTATACACGTGTTGGTGAACAAAAGCGAGAAACACAATGAGTAGAGGGAATTTTATAAAATTTAAATCCACTTTTGGGAATTCTATACCTTAATCAAAAATTATATTCAAAATTAATTTATGTAAAAAAGGAACGTGGAACTTAGGCTTTCCCGCTCAAAAGTATTTTTCATTTACATTAAAACTTATTTACCTAAATGTGCGATTAAAATTTTTTACTTATACTTACTTAATTAGAAATAATTTTAATTAAAAGTATACATAACAAAGTAAAAGGTTTCCGCGTCTAAACTATGTAGATTTAGTAATTTAACGCGAGACGTAATTTTCATTTCAAGATAAACTTTTTATTTCTTTAAGGGAAATTACTGAAGAAAATGCACTATACAATTTCTCTCGTATATTATCTTGGAAAATATATTCTTGATGATCAATTTGTAAAATGTACATTTATAAATTCACGTTAGCAAATGCAATTGTATGAATAGGAGAGAAATTCAGCTTATCTGGAACAATGAAATTTCCTATTGAATAGATACATTCAATTGCATTTGAATATTAAGCATTTTACAAAATGTATGATATCAGTTTCATGTGTAGGAATGTTAATTATTTGCCAAACTATATTATTAAAGTTTCATTCATGTAAATGGGTGTAAAAACATAAATTTGTTATGATATAATTCTCTGATATAATATTTATTGTCTATAATTTATTATTACATTGTAAGTGAAGGGAATTCTCCATAATCATTAACAATACTCTATCCTGTACCGGTACATTCAATTTGAATTATACCAACCGTATAAACTGCATGCCATTATAACAGAAACCCGTTCATTAAACCGTGAAATTATACAAATATAGGAATTGTGTGCTTTTTTGACAAAAAAAAAATCTTTCATCTCGGGGTAAACAATACGTAAACCACTTGAAATTAAACTTTGCATTATTGTTGAAATCAATATTTAAACGTAAATGTTTATGCTATTCTATGCTATCTTCCCTATCATAATTCTTCCCTCAAACGGCGGGTGACAAAATGAAGGTGTCAGTAGTCAAAAATCAGAGCACAACAAATAAAATGTGCCATAATATCCATTCAAAATAAGGTAAACCAATACCCAAACAAATCTCTGTATACATTATTATTATGACGCTCCCTTTCACGACCCATGTAATAGTTTTTTCTTATCGTCCCTTAAACAAGTGCCATTAAAAACGAATTCGATCATAAAAATAGTAATTTCCTCTCGCCTTTTTCTTCGCTCCTTTCTCATTATTATCATTATTCACAGAGTAGCGAAGGATATGAAATTGTCTTATTTATTTTCGCATTTGCTTTCGTTTCGCTCGAATCCCGAATTATTTTATTGGTCAATATTTAATGATTTTACCTTGACGGGATCATACGAACTGACGTAGACGGATGTCCTCCTACCAATTAGTGATCGGCAGCCGATGGAGCTGCTCCGGCGACAAGCCATCCTCAAGGAGGACCCACGTTGCCTATAACACGCGCCATCAACTGCACCGCACCCGCCGTTTCTCGTCAAACTGATGCTACACCCTCGAGGAGCGCACGCCCTGTTCATCGATTATGTCATAAACACGTGCTTCTACTTCACTGTTGTATCGCATCCCGTTTCGAGTGATGGAATTATTTTGCTCAAATTTCGTTACATACTCCTCGTACACATTTCCTATGTCGCAATTGTATTTAAGGGTTTTGCGCTTGGTATCAATCAATTAAGGATACGAATTAATTCGAATGTCCTGTTAGATGATGTTAATCAATAATATGAGCGGCACAAAACAATAGATTCGAAAGGGACGCCGCAAACTGTAAATCTTCATTACTTTAGTTTGCGCGTTCCTCTTTTACGATTTCGGAAGATTATGATTAATAATCGTTCGCTTCGAAGTATTTAATTCGGTCGGTTTAATTGTTTAATTAAAGCGGCGAGGGAGATCGAAAGGACGAAACGAAAAGTTTTGTCGAAATTTCGAATTGAAAACCTCTTCGCCTGAGAACTTATCCATTGTATAAGGGGTTTATTAAATTTCATCTGGAAATGGATCTGAAAGTAAGATACACGGGGCACATATTTTATTATTCATTTTATTTAGTTTCGCATCCTATTCTTTTTTCATGTATCCATTCGAATACTTTATCATATTTTGTCGACATTTTTTGAATACATATTACACATTTTGAATTCAATTATATTTAGTTTGTCGAATATAAGAGTCCAGAATAGTCGATTTGTTCCCGGGTTTCCATCTTTTTTCTTCTATTTCTTTCTATCGGTGAATTTATATGAGGTCAAATTTTCTCCTGTTATTTAATGTATTTTATTTCACACATTTATCCACCTTAATACGAATTCCTCCATTCTTTTTCCAATTAATGTAAGGTTTCATCATTTCAATTTCAATTTAATAAAAATCTCTTTCATGTTTCGTTTACTTTAAATGGTGCTATTAATTATTCCAACTATCCCATCCAGACTTTTAGATAATCATGTCTAGAAACTTTAACGATCATTTTAATCTAACTAGAAAAGCATCAGCGAAATCCTATAAATCCTTAAGTTTACTAAGACGTATTCACTAAATTAATTGACATTTTAAAATTGATTATTCTTATTAGAAAAATGTAAATGAATCTACGTATGTAAATCAATAGCAAAATAATAATTATTATAGTGGTTTATTTGCACGTACATAATAATTGGTAACATCATTAACAATAATTAATGATATAAAATTAATTAAAATAATTAGGGGGAAAATTGTCATTTATAGATTATTATGTATATTAACGGGGAACGGATTAAGTAGATCCGGTTAATACGATCGAATATATGTGCAGGAAATTTGTTTCCGTTATTACCTGTAATTCGTGGAAAATCATTTAAGGCATTATCGTAATTGTGGCTGATGGATAGTTTCAATCATTCGAAAAATGAATTGTTAACAAATTAATAAGATAAAGAAGAACAAGGTATGTTCCTGCATCTTTTTGTTTATTGTACCTATTTCTTCGTCGGTATAATTTGTATAAGCATATCTAGTGGATTAATAATAGAATAGTAACCGAATTCTATGTCCATGCATTATAACAATGTATCATCCTTATCGAAACTAATGCCTGAAACAATGACATACCATGGCGCATTATTATTATATCAGTAATATCTGATATAGTACTGCTCAGAAATCTAACAATATTAAGATTAGTTTAGTAAAGACTTAACAAGACATATGTAGAATAGGGTTAAGGGTAAATTAGTTAGTATTGTAATATAATATTAAAGGGTATGTAGTATTTGAATTGGTACTTAAGTTGTCCTCATAAAGCGAAAGTGAAATGTTCGGTTTACAGCTAAAATGTAATCAATAGAACCGTGAATTTGGTAATACTTTAAAACTTTCATAAAGTTTTAATCGATTCATTATTTACTTAATGTTCGTGATGTACATTTTTATTTTTGCTTGTAAAACCAAACCATTTTCTCTTCTTTTTCCCCAACAAAAAAAAAACGAATTTTTATTAATAATTCAAATTTATAACTAATTTATTTACTTTTTAGAAAATATGAATTTTGAAAATGAACATTAGAAAATGTAAATTGCGTATTTTAAAATTTTATACTTATGTCTATGTAAAACCCATTATAAAATATTTCAGCTTTTTAGGTAGACCTCAAAGCTTTCATAATCATCAAAGATATACCGACCATTATTTTATGCTTTCAGAATATAAATTAAGCGGACAACACCAAAACGTTATGCTCTAACTCCACTCTAATATCCTAGTTATATCGTTCAGGTGTGTTTTAATGTTAACGTCATTATTATTCTGACATTGTTAATTATAGTATTGCATGGTTAGAAAATTGATCCTGATCTTTTAGATAACGTTCACTCGTATGCCTTTGTGATAGTAATGTCGAAACATTATTGTTTCTTTTTTTTTTAATTTAAACTAATTATTAGACTATCCATTTCGATTCTATTGTGTAATAATCCATCCATTAATACCTGTTACGTTTAATGGCATTTTTTTATCCTTACAATTCTATGTAGTAATAGCCCAACGTAAATTATTATATTATGAAATAGTTATTATCTAATAATTTAAAGGTTAACTTTTCCTCTTGCTATTATCATCCACCGCTTACGAGCTTTCCAATGTTGGATGTAGAGGGTGCAAGATGTACCGAACGAGCTTTTTAACTTATCGTTAACATTATTTTGTACATATTAAAGCTTTTAATGCGTAAACTAAATGAAAAATTTTATATGGTGTTATTAATAATTATTACTAATGATACTGGGAATCTAATAATTAAAGAGAATTCGTATTAAATAATGTTAATATTAATGGAAATATTGCAGTGTAATTAATAAAAATGAAAATTTTATGGTTTCTTAGAAATATCCAAATGATCTCGTAAAGCAATTTATCTTTGTCTGTACTAATTTGTTAATGAAATATAGGATAAGATGAATGAAAAATGAAAAATAAAATTCCTTTTTCTAAAAGGGAAGAATAATGGAAAAGCAAAAAGAAATGAGAAAATGAATGAGGGAATATGTAAAATATTTTTAGTGCAAGACGTTTTTGCGAACGAAAGTAAAGGTCGAGGTAAAAAGAGGCCATACTTCTTGATTCTATGGCAAAATTGAAAACTTTCCATTCATTAATATATAACTTTTAAAAGTTATAATTTTCGTGGAGTATTCTTAAAATTGCAAGAAGTCGTCGTTGTTTACAATATAAAAGTTTTAATGATTACAAAATATACAATTAAAGTTAAATTAATGTTACTTACCTTATTAAGTTTTATATTAATTAAAGACAATGAAATTTCTCGATGTTGTCCTCCTTTCCATTTTGTTTATTTGATTTCTATTATTATAATTGCTTTTTTGTCTCGCAGATATTAAAATGAAATTTCAATAAAATGATGCACGAATGAGTGGATACAATCTTCTTTTGCTTTAGGAGTTTTGTGATCAAATAATTCGTGGGTTGCTGATTTCAATCAACTCTATTCTCCATTTAAAGCCTTAAAAATGTCATTAACGAATTTTCATAAACACTGTGCTGCAATAATGGAGCTTTAGCAACTTTTGTTGTGTCTTTTTTCTTAACACCTTTTTAACTTTGAAATTCATTAAATTTTATTAAATTTTCTTCATACTCTTCTTCAACACCGTCTTCTTAATTTTCATAAAAACTGTAACGCTTCAAGATTATAGTTATGCAGTGTGCCAGAAATCTAAAACTGTCGATTATTGAATATGGTTTTTGTCTTACGAAGAAACTGTTTAGGTAATAAATAAAAAAATTGCCTTTGTTTTGTAATTTATATCCTAGATTTTACTATTTAAGATTCTACATTCTTTCTATTAATTAATGTTTAATAAATCTTTATAATACAGACGTTATAAAAGCGATCAACTCCTGCAGTTTAACGTTAGAGTTTTGGGACTATTAACAAGACTAATATATTATTTAGATATTCGATCAAAATGTTGCAACTGAAATTCTTTATATAATATTAATTTTTACAACAGCAATTTTCATTCGGAATTTCTGAACTTACCGTTAAAACTCGTCCTCAGTTTTCTTCGCTTTCTTTTTACATACATTATTGGAAACTTTTCAGTGGGCTAAAAAGGCAATTTTGATTTATTTTCCATATCACGCATATAAATATATTTCTCTCTTATTCTCGCTCTCTATCTTTCGCTTTCTATTATACTTATATAATAATCAAGCGAAATAAAAGTTTTTTAGGTAAAAGTTTTCGGTTTGTTTTTTTCTTCGTCTCTTTCTCTCCTTTTTGTGTTTGTCCAGGATAACTTTCTAATGATATTATATTTATTCGAAAAAGTTTCAAGATATTTTTTTTTAAGTTTTATTCCCTCTTATTTTCCTATAGCTTTTAAAGCTAAGTGGTAATTATGCAAAACCAATTAGAAAAGAATTTATAATAAATTTTCATTTTTGAGTGTACACTCGAACGTTTACTTCAGGTTTGATGTTAAACCGTAGTTTGAAAGAATGATGTGACTTAAAAAAATGACACAGAATTTTTTTAGCCTGGTTTAAAAACGGGCATACATAAATTGGAGCTATAGATCAATAGGAAAAGTAATGTTGACAGAATATTAAAAGAAGGAAAAAATCCATCTGAAACTAAGCCACGAACACTACTGGAATAATTATGAAAAGTAACGCTGTTTCAGCGGCATTCTATCTAAAAAACTGTGTTTAAAATGAATTAAACAGAGACAAATTACAAACCAAAGAATTTCCTTTATTTTATTTTTTTGTTAATTTTATTTCACTTAAATACATTTCTATTCACTTAATATTTAGTTTTATTCAAAAATCAAAAACACTTAAAATGATTTTATTGATTTCCCATTCTTCATTTCAACACAAAAGACAGCAACAGTTAGTAATTAAGTACATTATTTATTTATTATTATTCCTTTATCTTGTAAATTTATTCGTTAGCAGTTGATTATTATGATTATTATCGTTCTTTTCTTGATTGTGATTTGGAACAACGGAGATAGACATACTGATAATGTTCTAACTGAAATAATTACAATCATTTTACATTCACTGACAAACATAAGAAGTAACACCTTTTCGAAGGAATTAAATTAGAAGCACGAGGTTTGCAAATCTTGTTTTCATGTTCAAACAATTTTCTGTTGTTAGATATTTGACTTAGGAAAGTTTTGTGCTGGAAATACAGTTTGGAACAATTATTGATTTAAAACAGTTCATAACATCAATTGGAAGGTTGATTTAAGATTGCATTTCTATTTAGAATGTTTGAATTTGTTTAGTAAAGGAACTTTTAAAACTTAACTTACCAAATTTCGATCAGTTTTACTCCATCCTTCATTGTGTGTTACTTTTTATTTTCACCAATAATTCAAATTCATTGATACATATTGATAATAATTACACGTTCTTCTTAGTTTTGTCGATTCTTGATTCGCATTGTGTTTATTTGGATGGGGTTTGAAATTTACGTATACAAATAAAGGTTCGTACTTTTTGATTAGGGTTCCATTTTTTATAAAATGACCATAAAATCATGTTTTATACAGGATGTTCTCTCACAAAATAATTAGCACTTGCATTTGCACATCTGCCTAAAGATAAATATATATTCGTTTTATATATAAACTACATCTAAATTCTTTATTTTCTTCCTTTTTTTCTCTGCGTTTTACTATGATAAAAAATATATTATTTCATAATGAAATTGTCATGTTTTTTATTATGATGCCTACCATTTGTGAATATGTTTCAAAGTTTAATGCTGAATTTTGTTATCGATCTCCTATTTATTATTAATTTAAAGGTGCCCGTAAAAGATGTAATTTTAATTTATTTATAAATTTTAATAATTTATATTTACTAATAATATGTATAAACATATTTAATCCAGCATTGATTAGCTATCGTTTATTTTATGCTAGACAATCGCAATGAAATTAAGTGAATTTGAGCATAAAATAATAAGAAAAAAGGGGAGAATGTTTTTTCTATTTCCGTTAATTTTCTTCCAAGGTTCCCATTTCTTTCTTTACCTTTCTCTTTTTTTATTAAAAGCTCTCTTGAGGATTTTCCTTATAGACATTTATATATATAAATTAATTAAATACAAATAACGTAGTTTTTTAAATTTTTAATGCTAACACATTGCACTTTAATATTTATACAAGGCACCAAACAATAAAATATTCACTCGTTCTAAAAATTTTCCATTTTATTTTGAAAATGAAACGATAGTAAAAAAAAGAAAATTGTATGTATACTCTCTGGCATTTTCTTCCATACAACCGCATCTAACTCCTAAATGGATCAAACAATTTCTAAATGGATATGATAGTTTTTTTTCCGACTTTTTCCTCTTCTTCCTTTTCTTCTTCGACTTCCTTTCACTAATATAAGATAAGAAAGGCTAACTTCTTTTTCCTCTTACTTCCTTTTTTCCTGCTTTGCTGTCCCCATCTCTCTCTCTCTCTCTCTCTCTCTCTTTAAAGATGATCATTAAGGATTAGGGCCGTTAAAGAATGGGAACCTCGTAAAGTACTATCATTGTCCTAAATCCGAATGATAAAATGGTATAACTTAGATTTTAAATATCATAGTAATTATCGATGTAATTAATTTATATACACGTATACTAAACTAGATTTCTATTAACAACACAACAGTCTTATAAATATACACATTATTATTTATTTATTATTAATTATTAATGACGGCCAATTCTTATCTAGATTTCATACCAAACATTCGCTACCACGTTCTCGCGATCGCCCTTTCACCCGTACCCTCGCTTCGTTTCCATCCCCTTTTACGCTTTCTTTCGGTCATCCTGGCTGCGAAAGATAAAATTTTGAATAAAACGATGGACCACACAAAATTTGGGATTGGTGGCGGACAAATTGAATTTGAAATTAAAATGCGCGCTGTTCGTCATTCATTGTCCGACAAGAAAACACTGCAGCAATGTAAGAAGCAGTAAATCAACGGTCCAGTGATGTATCCCATTGTTGTTGCTACCCCTTTGCATAGCCGCCGGTTGTTCTCCACTCAAGACGTGAACCAGAACACTCGCTGCATCGCTGCTAGATGGCGAGCATGTATAGTTTCCGCTATCCGTCGACAAAGCTTTTGATATCAACAAACGGCTTGTGCGGGTTTGTTTTTCTGTAACAACATTAATCCCGCCTCTTTGCGAGTAGTTGATAACGTTACCTCCGCGATACCAGTAGATAAAACTAGGAGGATCCGGCGTTTGTAAAACGACGCAGGTTAACTTTATGTCGCTTCCGCTCCTGATGAATAGCTCGGAACTACCCAATATCTTCGCTTTCGATACTGAAACAGGAATCATGCCTTATATAACTGAAAACGGAACGAGAATAACTTATTGGTTTGCATGGAGAAAGGTTTTTCGTTGACGGCGTAAAAATTGAAAGTCGAGGGAAGCGACGTACATATTTGTAAAAGTTAATTGTGCAGAAATCACTTTAAAAGCATAAATTACGCTTTATACCCAAGAAATTTGTATGTAGAGGGGAAGATAAAGAGGAAGAGGGCGATAGTAATAGGAGAGTGATGCTTGAAGAATTGCAAAAAGGAAATAATGGTATTGTTACCTTAATTTAAGCATAGAATTAAGCCGAAAAGAGAAGGCGGAATTATAATAAAATTGCCCTAATTCTCGTATGTTAGACTTCTAAGTCTTTTATTTCGGGCATTTCGTTTATTATTTTTTTTCTTGCGTAGTACCTTTTAAAGCTAATTAGGTTTTTAATCAACGTTACGAGACTATAAATATTTAAAAATTAGTCCTTTTGTTTCCGCCTCTTCTCGAATTCTTTCCTCTTGCGAATAATGGACATTTCGCAATAAACAACAAGCGCATTTCAGCAATTAAATATTTTCTAGTTTAACGTTTGGTAATAAACTTTATGTTCTTGTTTTTTTTTTCTGATCTTTCTCCCTCAATTTCTATTCACTTTCCTTCTAATCTGATAGTAAATCGTGCTGTTTGACACTTTAAATGTTAATTCAAACAATTAACATAAGAGAAAGGCATTTGGCATAGTTTATTGTACGAGATAAATTTGCGGCGAAGATCAAATTCAGTTATTGGTTAAATTATAAATATCAAATTACATTAGACCAAGTAGATACACGATCATAAAATAGGTAATGCATAATATCGTAAACTGCAGAATTTAATTCATATTTGATATTGATAACATACTGTATAATCGTAAACAATGTAAAGCTTATCTGAAATTAAAAACCTATAAATTTCGCGTAATATTTTCGTAATAAACTAGTCCTTGTTAAATAAAGCTTTACAAAAATTCCATTCAGACGATTTATATTAATCCTTTAATTTATATAATCCTGAAATTGATTTATACCTATATACTGTATGGTTTTACGTTTTTTATTTCATTTTCAATAACCAGTAGAGGAGATTATTATTAAGTTTGTAATTAGTATTATTAGAGCGCTTGTTAATACTGCATCATTGATTTATTTCGTTATAAAAAACAACATACACAATTTCGTTCAATATTAGATCTCCTTTTTATCTGTTAAAATCAAGGGATATAAATTTTATTTATTGATTTGCAGAAGTAAAAAAATAATTCGCAAAACAAGCATGACTAAAAACAACGATAATTCATAAACTTTTTTATATAAATCTTGAATATAATTCAAAATTTAACGTTATTGTTATTGTTTAATACTTTGCATAAATTTTTTAATCATTTATAGAAGTGTGCAATAGCAAAGCGTATCATAATAAAAAACGGTTTTGAATTATTTAAACCGTGCATATTTTATGAAGATTTATCTGTATGAAAATAGTGCAATATCTCCAAGACGGAAATGCGATATTCCACTTCAATTACATCCACGTCTCCTCTTACATTCAATAGAAAATAGCGTTATTAAGTTTATTTAATACGAATGAAGATGTGATTTCGAGATTAAGCAATTCTATTTACTTTATTTGAATCAATTAGAATTGAATTAATTTATTAAATTGAATGGATGACTATTGAATTATTCGAAAGGAATAATAATACGAAATAGAAAATCTGTCATTACAAAAATAACAAGTCCTTTATAAAAAAATTAATAGGTACGTTTAGAAATTGTTGGTAAATTGATAGCAGTTATGACTTTATATTACTTGAAATATGTTCATAATTCTAGTATAGCGTGGATTAAAATAGTGGCAATAAATAATCGTATGGAAAAGAAAACGGAATTTGTTTAAATAATATAGCATTATCTAGGGTTATTAGTCATGTTTATAACGTTTCTTTTATTACATAACTCTTCACTAATAAAGCCATAAAGACTTTAACTTTGTAATTTATCAGCGAATAAAATTGCTCGTTCTCTAATCAATTTCGCCAAGAAAAATCTACGCATTACTTTCAGAAAATTGTACGCTATATTTAGTTATAATTTCCATCGATTTAAAACTTAGCTAGGATATTGTTCTTGATGTTTGTATTGGAAATATTATTGATTACTTGGAAGGATTTGATGAGAATACCTTGGAGGTAATATATTAAACATTAGTTGGACAGGTAATAGAAAAGCTCCCTTTAACAAAACAGGGTCCGTATTATGTAATACATCCCGAAACAGTTTTATTGTATTCGATCGGGTAATTTGGACCTTAACTTTCCATTTAGTTTCTCTCTCTCTATCGTTCTACTCCCGCGTCTCGTCATTTATTGAACTTTAATTTATTATGCAACCAAAAGTACGATAATATGAATAACTGGCTTCCTAAAATTACCTTCTGATTCAATTAATTTTTTGTTAGTTTCAATGCGAATTCAAATTAATTAAGTTGCAAATCCAGGTGTATTAATGAGTCTTTTAGGTAAATAATAAATGGTACGATAAAATCAACGAATATTGATCAAATTTCGACGTTCGATATTGTATTCTGGATCTACGAGTTTTTAATCCAAAATCCATCGAAATAAAAAGTAGTTTGCGTCCGTGAAGCCAGTAAAAAACCAGACTATTTTTGTTGTTAGGACTTTTTTGACTCGCTGCTGATGACGTTGTTCGTTAACCAAATGTTGCTTAGAGATTAATTAAAGTAGATAATGTGCGTGTCAGTGTATGGTCTTTTTTGTAGTCGGATTTCTCCATAATTTTTTTTGTGGTAATTGAATCCAGCCATTCCTTTCTTTTAATTTATCTAAATTACTTTGGGCTATGTTCCTCTAATCAATAATTCATTCTTGCATATAATTCAACCCGTGGCCAAGAATACAAATTGTTATAATAAAATTGATACAATCAAATGCAGGATCTTTATCCAAAACTATATTAAATTTATATTCACATTTTACGATCGGGCAATTAAATGTTTTAGGGTGTTATGTTTAATTTTTGATAGAAATTAATTAGTGCATACGAATATTATGTTGTACAATAACGCAATGGTAATCAATAATTGAGTAAAATTAATTAAAATTGTAATTATTTGAGTGTACGCTACGAGATAAAATTATTTATGCTAACTCCGAATTTAATCTTTCGAATCCCACACCAGCAAAAACAATAATAGTAGATAGATTTATGGCCATTCTATTAATTCATATTAAATCGTTTGATAATACTAATCAAGATTACTACGTTAGCTGTTAACGACCAATTAATTTCGCACGAAAAAGTAATCGAAAAACATGTTTTGCGAATAATTGAAATTAATTTGTTAAATAATAGGAAACATAATTCGGACTTGTATCCATTAATTAATTGAAAATTATTTGATAACAACGCTTAAAATTCAATTGGTTTTAACATTAAACATTTGCGAATTAAAAAGTTTGCTTAAAGTTTAAATAGATAGCTATTTAATGGAATAATAGTCATTAGGATTTTTTTATTGTCGATGAACGTATATTTAAGCTGCTCTCTATCTAATAGGAACATGATGTTGAAAATGAAGATGTAATTATAACTTTTTTTGTTAACATTTTTTTTGCATCTACTTAATTAAAGCACTTAAATAGGGAAACAAATACCTTTAACGGTAGTAATAACAAGCAGAGAGGAAACTATTCCGTTAAAAAAAATAGAAGTTTGATAACTCTATTTTAATTTCGAATTTTTTCCTCATTGAATCGCAAAGCTTTAGATATAGACAGAATTTTTAATTAAGATTATTATGAAATACATATATTTTTTAATTAAATTTCTATAGTAAAATAATTAAAAAGAAATAATTAACAAAATGGGAGGGATGGAATCGTATTCCTGTATTATTCGCAAACGTACGGCTTTAGCAGTAAAAGAAAAATTCTTTGCCGAAATATGCCACGTCAGAGGATTTTCTTCGTTATTGTTTCTACTTTTTTTATTTTCAATTAGTTCTATTCAATTTTACACTTGCAAATGTACAAAAAATCAAATTGCAAAATATGAAATTCTTGCAGGACAAAAAAAGGGAAAGATTTGAACTTTTTATTTTGATTTCATTCGGTTTATGTGACCATTTTTTCGTGGAGTAAGCCCTTTAGAATAGAAATTAATCTATTTCATGTACACTTTCATAACGTCAAGCCGTTGTCGTCTCCCCCAGTTGATCATTATATAATCGTCACCCGTGAAGAATATAAAAGCAGCGTACTAGATTTAATCAAATCATTTTTTATTACTGATGAACTGCCACCTTTATTAAAAAATAAATAAAAAGTTCTTAACGAAAATTTTGTTTTATGTTTGTACTTGTTATGGCGGTAAACAATTTGTCAGTAACTTTCCGTTTTAGAGAATTAAAATTTTAATGGTACTGTTCGTGAAATCAAAGGATCTGTAAACACACGACTAAATTAATTAATGTAATTTAAATGAAATCGTTATGTATTATTTAAATTAAGTATAATAGCGATTCAATTAAAATACAAGTTGTTATATTTGGATATGATAGGGGCAAACGCAAGAGATTCTCTTTTGTATCTAAGACTTAATCAATAAGGTATTATTATTATTGTTATATTGTTAGTTACAAAAGGAGTAACTCCTTGAAATCTTTTCATCACGAAATATTAATTATTTGTTTAATTTAAATTAATTAAATTAATGTCAGAAACAATTTAATTTTGACTACGTAAAATTCGCTTTTGATTATTTTTAATAAGGACAATATTGGTTACTCGTTTCGTTCGTTCATTTATTCCTAATTTCAGGTCTATTCGTCTCGCTTTGAAATTTCGTTTCAACCATAAACTGAAATCTACCATTAAAAATAAATTATTATTTTCGGCGAAACAATTTCATTTCTCATTATTATCGTTTAATAATTATTTGGAAAGCTAAAGGATACAATATTCGCGTAATTAGAATTATGCAATAAAACGGATGCTTCTTTTGTGAAAGTATGCACTGCAACAATATGGAAGAGAGAGCAAGCCAATGAAGGGAGGTGAGAAGGGAGAAAAATAAAATAACAGGAAGATAAAATTAAACGTGTTAAAAACCGTAATAATTTGAACCCTTTCAACTTCAATAAAAATTTTAATTTGAAACAATTCGAATATATGAAATTCAGTGGAAAACAAGCTGAGCTTGCTTTTAACATCAAAGTTTAAATATTTGTTTGAGCTTTACTGATACGTTTTCATTTCTAAATGTTTGAAAGTTAAAAAGTACAGCCAAAATGAAATTATTTAATCTACCCTTATTTGCTTTTTTCACCAGCAGTACACACACATACAAAAGAGAAATTATTAGGTAAAATATTGAGGGTGGACAGACAAGGTTTTATTTTGACTTGGGGAATATTTTTAAATATTATCAAACCCTAAAATTTTTATGTGAATATAAAGAATTTACTATGTTACAAAATATACATTATTGGTTGACGTCGTTCAAGAGAGGAACGAAAATAAATAAATAAGTAAAATGTTCAAGGAAAAGAAATAAAGGATATTAAAAAGGGGCTATTGTGTCCGAAATTGTTAAAAAGGAGATCCCCCATTGAATAACGACTGTGATAAATTCAAGTTGAAGCTTATTTGTGGTCAATAACCTCATGTCTCTCAAAAAAAAAGAAAAAAATTCTTTCGTATCCCTTTGTTATTACTTTTTTTTCCCTGTGATATGTACACTTTAATACTACTACCCCTTGATAGATTGTATTATAACATTCTTCTAAGATCTAGTTATAATCTTCATTTTGAGTGTTTCCTCTTATTATGTTCATTCTCATTTTTTTCTTAGCTAAATTGCAAATAATGTTAACATAATATCTACTTTAATTTAATATTAAGCTATAAATTAAATTTTATTACGATATAAATTAATTTCATGTTCGTTGCCGGTTAAATTACGGTAAGATGTTGGTTTATTTAATAAAAGAAAAAGTAAGACAAGAAATAAGAGAGAGAGAGAGAGAGAGAGAGAGAAAGAAATGAAAATTTTCAATACTTTTCCATATAAAATCAATCCTAAATGAATTACTTTAAAAGTGAGTATAGAGTTGTCGCTTTTTAAAATGAGATGATAATAAAGAAAAGAGAAAGAGAACGCCTATAAGAACGATCTTTTTATGTTCGAAAGTAATCTTCATTATATATATATTCGAGTATAGATCAAGAACAAATTTTAGAAATTGGATTAAATTATTTTATTACTTTAGTGCTTTCTGAGTTGTGAGGAAAACCTTAAAAAATTAAATAGAAGTTGTTGTTGCATATGCGTCTTAACAATAAGCGTTATTTTCTTAGATGCGAGAGAGATGCATTCACTTCACAATATTTTCTTCGAAATCCGGGCTTTTAAAAATGTCAACTGATGGTATAGATTCTTCTTTGGCATATAAATACATCTGTTAGAAGTTATTGTGAAGTTGATTTATTTGGACTTCGACATCACTAACTTTCTTTCAAAACGCCCGACATGCATGGCATCAATTTAAATAGGGTGAAAACGCCATCCAATACATATTTTACACGAAAATAGCAAGGTGCTTTTAATGAAACGGGGACCTTGTTTGATTAATGACTTCAGATTATGCAATAAATATAGTACGAATTACTTGAAATGAGTCAATTTCCAAGACTTTTTCCATCATTTTTGCTTTCATAGAACTCTACTCATAATTAAAGTGAACCTTATTAAAATAAATTTATTACGTGATACATTTCATTGCATTAGTTTCAGAATCAGTGCTAAAGCTATTGTTAGACTTTATTAGCATCCCGCTTCACTATTATTTTTATATTTAAATACACGTTTCAAAGCATGCAGTTAATTCATAAATAATTCATTTTAAAACTTTATTAGAAATATATAAATTACATGTTATTTTATATTAAGAGGGCAAGGAAAAATAAAACAACAATAATAACAATAATGTTGCATATTAATTATGTATTCAATTGCATGTATATGAGTTGCTCCAATTCTGTGGTCTGGTTGGAAAATATCTTTTAAAAGCACCATTCGTTTCATTAAATATTTGTACGTTACTTGAGTCGATTTCTTTGCATTTTGTTTGATATCGGAATATATAAGTTTTAAAGGATGAAAGAATAAAATAAGACGGAATGGTGGAGAAGAAGAAAGGGAGTGTTCGTAGTGGTAGCAAAAAAGTAAAATAAAATGTAGGACCGAGAAAGAAGAAATGTTGAACTTTTCTTCTTCGCCTATCCATTGCTACTGCCGGTAATGTTATCCAAGTACTTTTTCAAGTGACCATTTCCTGTTAAGTGTCACGATTTGTTTACTTTTATACCGAATAAAGTTATTTCAAACAGGTTTTGTTATAATGGAGATATTATTTCCAAAACTGCTTTCTTCCACTCTCATTTATTTCCTCTCTATCTTGCCATCGATCGATTATTTATTATGCGATATACGAAACGTTATAATTAACCCTTTTTAACGATAGAATTAATTAATTTAATTGATACCTTCAAATGCATGAAAAGAATTGATTTATTTGAATGTAAAACAAAAATCCGTCCTCTTTCGTTAACGTTTTAAAATAAATGTGTCTCACGTGTCACACATTATAAACATTATTTATATCTTCGTGCATTTTATAACGGAAGGGAAAGGAAATAAGGGAAACACACATTTAACGGCGAAGCTTTTAGGGATTGCTGCTACTCGCGTTCGCTTAAATCGTACTTGCATGTTCGTCTCCAATCTTCATAATAAGCAACTTCTGTAGCCCTAAAGTTACTTCTATTTTGAAATTTGCTAGCGTTCGAAATTTATTATCGATATGTTGATAATTATATTGTTTTTAGCGTCGTCTTTCAAGAAATAAATCGTTATCATTTTTATAGGTATCGATTTCATTCAACCTGCTTGATTTATCGAAAGGAAAACGTATTTTCGTAATTAATATTAATAAACACACTTGGCGCGTCGTGTTTGGTGCACCAGAAATTTTACGGTGTCTGTTTCTATTTTCTAAAATTGTCGTCTCCTCACGTCTCGCGTTCACGAAGAAGAGAGAATCGTCGCACAAAAAAGAGCACGAGTTATGTGCGTGAAACCTACTAGCTGAGTTCCAAAATGAGTTTATTGCAATTTGTACAAAAATGCAAAAGTAGAGAACATTTAAACCCTAATTAATCGACCTTTAATGTTTATTCAACTTATTTTATATCATCTAATTTAATAATGAAAAAAACGATTTCCTCATGCAAAAGCAAAGGTCGTCGTTTTCCGAGAAGAAATTCTCCTCAATGTCAATCGGTTTCTGAGCAGAAAGTCTTTTCATTGTCGATCCTAAAGCTTTATCGCTTTCAAGGTATAAATTCTTGGAGTAAACTTTTTTCTATTCGATTTTAACTATCGTTTACAGATAACGAATTATTTTTGTATTAAATGAGGGGAGCGCAATCAAGTTCTCGGAAAGGAGTCTTTCGCATTCGAGGGTAAACCATTATCCGTTTCCAGGAAAAAATTCTTTCCAATGTCAGTGGGTTTTTAAGAAGAAATTTTTTCCAATGTCGACTGATTTCTGAGAAGAAATTCTTTCCAAAGTCAATCGGTTTCTGCGAAGAAATTCACCAAACAAAGATTCATAAAAAAATGCGATTTTTTAGCGTATAAACTGTCGTAGATTAACATTTACTTATTATTAATAATAAGGACTTTTTAAATAAAAATTATTAGTTCTAATGTACTATATATTTGTTTCAGACTTGTATGCTTGATCTAGGCCCATGGAAATGGAAAGACGGAAGAATGCGTTTATTTTATTTTATTTTATTTAATAGTGCAACATAAAAGGTCAAAGTGCGGTTTTCGGATTCAATTTTTTGTTAGTTTTATATACTTCGGCTCACTGTTAGATTTTACTTTCAATCGTATTTAGTGAATGAGTGCACGCGTTAAATGAATGAACCGAAACTAATTAATTAGGTTTTAGTGTTGATGGAGGATTAAAGAAGCCGTGATAAATATTTGTCGTTCAAAATGGAATTTCGCCGTCGTCATCTTCGCTATCACGGTAAGATCATTCATTTTCAACACTTTCACCCTTTCGTTATTATTAATTCGAATTTGTTTTATCAAGCAGATTATAATTTTTTTGTGTGATAAAAAGATGTAGGGAGAATTTCACATATCTATGGTTGATTGTGACCTTATAAGTATAATTAAAACAATTTCCCATTAAGAGATGATAATTTGCATTCATCCATTAGACGTTAATATGCACGAAAAAAATTAAATTTCAAAAAGTGACATAATAATTTATGTTAGTATGACGTAACGTCATGAACAGGAAATTTAATGCTGTTCTAAGCTGTTAATTCGCCACCGAATAAAACTCGTTATATGACTTTTATGATGAAAATTGACATTATTCATAATTGCAAATAAATTTTCCAATTTTATTATTATTATTTAATTTTTTTGGGTTTTATTATGACATTTGAAATGTTTACGCCAAAGAAAATATAATTTAATTTCAAATAATATATCATTTTGGTGAATCAAATCGTAGCAAATCAAGAAATGTAATTGATCTTAATTTTAATGAGAAGGATGAGTTACCCTGATTTTTCTTGTAAATGAACTTGAAAACTGCCAATTCAATAATCAAACATAAAAAACAAACATTCGTATATGTAAATAAACGCATAATTTTTTATTCGATTTTTGGCTCAAAGGAAGCCTTTTCCCTTTTGCCAAAAGAAATAACATGAATTATTGGAATATTTATCATGACGGTTTAAGGGGGTAAAGCATAGGAAACCGTATTTCCCAACTGAAGAATTTATTTCATTTTAATAATAATAAATTTCAGAAATATTCATATTATGTAATACATATGCATGACTTGCAAATATTCTCATTTCGTACAGTCATCAATGTTTATTTCATAAATTCTTACCTTCAAATAATTTCTTTAAAGCGGAGCCAAAGTGAAAGGGAGAAGGAAAAATAAATGAACTCAAATTCATTGATAAAATTAATTAAAATTAATTAATTAAATTTTTAATTGTGAAACGTATACAAATTTAAAAGATATTCGGCCCATTGTCTTAACTTAACAAAGGTTTAGATTTTCATCGTATTAAAAGCAATCAACAAAATTGTGTTATTTAATACACTTAACTTGGTAAAAGTTACTGAAATAAAACCTTGGCATATGACTGACAAAAATTAACGGCGACACTTTATAATTGAATTTAATAAGTAGTGTGAGCGAGTCAATTCAATTATTATAGAAAACTTTTATATACAGACGCTAATCCGTATAAGATTTACTACACTTCACTTTTTTAATTAATCGATTTGTACACGTTTAACATGCGTTAAGAGTCTAAAAAATCATATCCCTTCAACACATCTGTATGTTACTTAAACGTTCCGATTAAAATTGATTATATTTTCGAATTCAATCAGAAAAAAAGCGAGTAAAACCTCATACACGTTATTTGCAAAATTGATGTGGTTATAAAATGATGTATTTACTTAAAAGGATCAAATAATCACAGTCGTATATACTGAATTATTTGTACACGATAAATTACATACATTTGATGATGTTATTTCGCAAACCTTTCAGTTTTATTTATTAGGAATGCTAAGAATAATAAGTTTTAAAAATGAATTTTCCTAATCGTTAAACATTAAACCGACTTCTCCTCAAACTTCTTAAATTATTAAGTACTATAACTTTTATTTTTGCGTTTAATGTTTAATATATTCGAGCTTTTGCCTATTTTCTTCGAGTTGAACTTTATGTTACGTGACTTTAGTTTAATTGGAAATGAAATCGAGTGATTTTGCAATTTTTAGGTCAGTAAACATACTTTTTCTCTTCCATGTTATTTTTTTGTTCTGCTTTCTCTCGCTGTGCAAATTTTTTTCGACTGTAATTTCGTTTACACGTACTTTAATGTAAAACTGAAGGAAATGGTCTTCAAAAAAATATGAATTTCCGAAAGCTGCACATTTTCAGCGTTAGATAACATTAAACATTGTAAAATATGTAACATGTGTTCATTTAAATGTAATATTTTTCAAAAGAATATTAAGCAAGCATAAGTGTAAAATGTAGTTAAAACTAATTTATGTTTTACTCCCTTATGTTTCCTGGACTCTGAAGTATGTAAATAATTCCTATATTGTTCTCTGTTTCGTATGACCGTTTTAAAGTAACAAATTATACGGAAATTATTAAAATTTTTACTTCAAACAATATTCATTACCATATAGTAACATTAAAAGCTGTAATGTGAAATGTTATTATTAAAAAACATGAAAGAAGTATTATTAATTTTTATAATCCGAGCGAACCCCCACGTTTCTTTCTTCTCCTTTTATGTAATTCTCTCACTTTTTTAGGCTACATTTTTAAATGAATCCTCTACAAATTATTCAGTATCACTTTAATGAATTGTTATGGCAGCATAAAAATTTATTACAAAATCTCTAATAAAAATGATATTTCCTAGAAGTAATAAGTGATTCCGATTGTTAAATTTGAAATTTTTTAAGGTTTTAAAATCGTATCAAATAAAGTAAGATCTTTTATTACGTTTATAAAGTAGTGGTAGTAAAATAGCTTTTATCCGATTTTCTAATTGCAAATTTACTATCCCTCCACTTTTTAATAATAACATTTTTTTATCAAACGAAAATAAGAAAATAAAGAAAACGACTGAAACTTTTAAAGTGTAAAAGGAAATGTTACTTAATGGAAATAATATAGAAGTAGTTGTGTAGCCACAACGGCTGGCACTATGTACCAGAGTTTCTAGATAGAGAGGTGAAACTGCAAAAGGGTATGTTAAATGAACTGTCAGAAACGGACTCAACGAAAAAAAAGGCGATTATAGCTAACATAGATCGGTAACTTAATGTGTGTTCATGACTTCTAAGCGATAAAAATATAACCAGACCGAAAGCTAAGTTAAATGCGTTAACAAGGTTTTCCATTCAATTATCCATTAAATTGAAATCATTTATCATGTCATAGATATTACTTTATTGTTATTATTCGGTTATACGATTGACGTTAATTGATTTTATTTTGATTTCAACGTCCTTTTTGTCCAGGGAGACTATAACGGTCAAATTTAGGTAAACGATACTTCAATATCAATTCAATCTATATATACGTACAACTTATATTTCATAAACATATTCTTAAAATTTAAATTTGCGATGTTATCTGTTGATATTAATATATTCAAACCATAAACTTTGAAAGTACTAAAAATGCTCAGAAATGATCTTTTTATGTAAGAATAACATTAAGATGGTAAAATCTAACGTTATTAACAAAATGTTTAAAAAGTGTACGTGATAATGTTAAAATTCGACCTTTAGAATAATAAAAAGTTATACCATATTTTAAGCAAAAATATCGTAAAGTTCATCAATATTCAATAATATCCAAAATCCAAAGGGCTAACATTATTTCAGCGTGTCTTTTATTGAATTATTTATAATATTTTTCACGATTCCCAAAATATTTTATAGATTGTATAACTTCAATTTGGTAAAACTACTACAATAACAACGACTGGGGAAAAGTATTATAACGCTACAAACGTGAAAGAGATAAAAAAATTTATGGCCAATCTGTAATAAAAATACACGTGTCCTCGTATTTCAGTTATAATCACTAGTTATGTTACAAATACCTTTTTTTAAGCTTTAAATTATACCTTTTTGGGGGCAAAAATATATGTGAATAAATAACAAGGCAAATGTACTTGAAATGAATAAAAAAAAAATGGAGAAAACGTATAAAATGGGCTGCCAAACATTTTTATAATAGCAACATTCGAAACAATTTTTACATATTATTACAATATTTCAGTATTATGCTTAAAAGGAGAGAATGGTGTAATTGTGCATTAAATTTTGCGTTTAGAATTGAATACGAAAAATTAATACTAACAAGGCACACTTGGGTCTCACTATTTTCTCAAATTTTTCGTCTTACGTTCACGAAGAAGGTAGAATCGTCGCAAAAAAGAGAACTGAAAAAGGTTGAAAAAACAACGCCAGTTGTGTGCTATCTCGGTTCCAAAATGAGTTTATTGTAAATAGTGCAAAAATGGGGGGCCCTTCTCTAAAAATGCAAAAACTGAAGAATACAAATCTCTAAAAATTAACAAACCTCATTGTAAAATTCTCAATTAAAAATTTATTAATCGATCTTTAATATTTACATCCATAATCAAATACGGAGCAATAGCTAGGACAAATATTTTTTTTTGTGAATATCGGTGCATATGATTCCTTGTTAATTGTATTATTGCTCAAAATTGTAAGACGAGGTTTAACGCAATACAAAGATTCGCCCATCAATGCGAATTTGTGGCAGATGAACTAGTATAGCATAAATAAAGCCAAAGCCCAGTGGTTTGTAATTAATTTTCTTTTATTTATTACTATTTTCAGGGACAATAACAGTTATGTTTATATTTTATTAATATCAAATTATGACCTGGGCAATACAATATATCTATATTTTATTATTGCGGCTCGGTAATTAAACGATGGGAAACCAGCAAAAATAACATATTTTTTGAATTAAATATAAATCCTATCTTTTTTTCTCTGAAAAATTATTTCATTCCAATTAAAATTTCGTACCAAATATTTATTTATGTGATTAAAATATTGCTTTGAATATGACATTTAACATTATAACATTTCGCATTTTGACTAATAGCTGTGTAATTTGCTAGTATATAACGCAAACCCTGATATTATTTTCAAAATTTCACAGAATGAATGTTATAAAAAAAAAGCAATTCTACAATATCACGTTGAATAAAGTGATTGCGTCGAATATTTTATCCTGTATAATTAAAAAAATACATATTTCCAATATATAGTTTAAAAGAAGTTATTAAAATCATATTTTGCAATATTGTTAGTCAGAATTATTTTGATATTTAAAAAAAAATGAAAATTGCTAAAAGCAACTAATATATTGATTCGTTTTTAACATAAAGAGAAACGATTTTAATAATAATCATAAAGGATCAAAAGATGTTCTTTTTTAAAATTGTGTTCTCAAACTCATATACATATATAAAACGGCTTTTCATAGGAATGCTAATCGAAAAATGTACCTTTACTTTACATAGTCAATCTATAAAGAATCGATTGTGTGGCAAGAGGTTCCTTCTTTTCACAAACGACCTATACATTTTTTCAAAATTCCGTTTATAAATTTTCAAATTATTAAAAAATAAATGAAACCAATTTTTGATGTTTTAATACAATTATTCATAACAAAGCTCTTCCGCAAATGAAAACATACAGTTTTTTATTACAAATATTTGATATTAATTTTATACTGTACGCTTTACGTATGAATTTATTTCAGTTTTGGAAACTTTTATTTATATTAAAACAGGATTTGCTTTAATTTTTTTTAAATATAAAGTACAGATCATATGGTTCTGATTCATTTCAATTTAAATTAAAGTGGTTCTAATGCGTTCTGTTTTATTTACATAAACACATTATACGAAAGCGTATAGAATTATTATTAAACATCCATAACGATAATGATAATAATATATATATATATTTATATCAGGTATATTATACGAAAGTGTGGTATTGGACCGTAAGGCAAATATTATTTCAGCAATTCGAGAAAAAGAATATAAACATATATATATTTCATAGCAGAGAAAATATGCAATCAATATCGCCTTTCAAATATAAAATACCGCACATTTTTACTTTCACATATATGTATATATGATATAGGTAAGGAAATATTGCATGCGAGGCAGCAAAAAAATAAAGAACTAAAGGGGAAGAAAAAGGATGGAAATTGAGTTTTCATCGGAAATATATGTACATTTGTGCTATGTTTCCACAGTTTGAATGTACCAAATTTTCGAAACAAATAACAAAAACCTTGATTTGATTTAAATAAATATATACGCCATAAATTTATGACTGGATATTTTTTTCATTTAAAGTAATGCAAGAACGTACACAAAGACGGATGGAGAGTGGAAACACATTTTCACCTTCCCATTTCCTGCTTTTGCTTATTTCACTTGTTATTTTTTGTATTAAATTTCATTTCTAATCTTAAAACTTTGCCTGTAAGGTGTAAATATGTATTAGTTGTAGAATTCGATCTAATCTACTCTTTATACAACTGGTTCGTTTCGGAATTTCTAGAAGCTTATTGCCAATTATATACGCTTTAGCAAACATATTTGTGTCTTTCTATTTTTGTTTTACTCTATTTAATAGCGAATTGAATTTGTAATTAGTAAATAATGAATAGAACAACAACAATCGCCAGACTAGTTTTTTTTCTACGTTCTGAAAGGAAAACGAAATCGATTCGTTAGAACTGCTTGCTCTACTTCTACAAAGAGCATTTCGTTTTAAAAGTACAGAAGAAATCTCATTACATGCAGGCAACTGAACAGCTATTCAATCATTTAGTAATGAAACGCTTTCATAACATTGTAATTACTGATTAAAATAAAATGATTTAATACATTGTATTTCGAAATTGCAAATTGAAAGCGTAAAATCTCTCTATAGTTAGAAAATCTCAATAAGAACCAGTGGCAACGTATTTAACACACAATCTTGATAGTATGTTACAAACCATTGTTCGAAGTAACAATGAGTATACGTTTTCTTCTTTTCACTCTTTTTTACTTTATTTCATTTTCAAGAGAGTGAATCTAAAAAAGAAAACGACGGAACGAACGAAAATAGTTATTTTCGTTTGTTTGGGGAACGAAAAAGGAACCTAAGAATCTCTGAAAATCCATTAAGTACAATGCTTGAAATTTAATTTTAATGAATTCTTGTTCGCGATGGTTCGTAAAACGTGCATGAATTTCTGTCGCCTTTTATTAAATTTTCTCCTTTCGAAGGACAAAAAATTATTTCGATCCGTTCAGTTTCAGGTAGATCATAAATAAGAGTTTGCGAAATATTTCGATATTATTACGTCGAAGATAAATTGTTACAGTTGACCGTTAATGCTGAAACCGAGTCAAATCAGAACTGACTTCTATTTGAAATCATTCGATGTTAACGTTACCGTGAACGTCAGTCAGCGGGCAATGGTTGGCGTTTAATGCTGTTCGAATTAATTGATTGTGCAAATCAACATATCAAAACCAGCAATTAAAAGAATACATTTAAAGCGTCTTAACGATTTATCAAATATTTGAAAATTCCTCCTGAACGTGCTCATTAACATTTGTCCTTATTCTCGACATAACTTCCTTATTAATGCAATTCATTGTTTAATTAGTGTTAACATAATAATTGGTATCATTTGTATTAAATTTAATGCAGATTCGGATCTGTGCAAATTTGTGCATTATTAAAAGTTAATGACAAAAGGGAGATTCATTATTTAAGAAAATCGGTATTATTCGAGAAAATGATTAAATATAATAACCACTTTAAGTTGATAGTTCTGCTTGGGAGATGGGTGATATCAATCTCCTGCGGTTCTCCATATTGGTCCATAAAATGATAAACGACATTAAGAGTAGTGTACCGGCACTAGTAGTAATACTAACGTTTTAAGATGAATATTCTACATTACACATAAACTGGAAATAGTATGTACCTAAGGATAAGTTTGTTCTTCCTTTAAACAGTGAAGAATAGATTCTTCAACTTTAGATAATATCGTTTTCTATTTGTTGTACCATTTACTTTGCAGTACATACGGTACGATATATTGCGGATTGTAAATGCAGCAGTGCAGTACCAAACGGGATTCGTTTAAAACCATAAATTGAACTTTACCTCATCCATTGACCTTTGTTTTTGTTCGGTTGCACTTGATGGACATCAAAAATGCCCCGCTTTCACGTTCTACGTACGTGATAAACCTTTGCCGTTCGGAATTTAGAATACGACACATTTACAATGAGCAATTTTCTTTTATAACCGAAATGAAAGCACTTCATTACATCAATAACTTGTTACTGCCATATGTTAAGCGTTATAACCGACTCCGACGTTTAAATGAAATGGAACTCGGCGACTACACATATTGTAAGCGTAATTAACGGGGAGGGCACCGTTAACGCTTTACGGATTTTTTTGTAATAATGAAATAATTTTAATACGCTTTTTCGTCGCGCAAAATTAAAATGGATATGATTACACATGTACGTGAAATCAAAATCTATAACAATTTTCTAATAATAATAATCCATTAAATTGTGTTTATCTCACTAAATACGGAACCACTCTAAATAATTAATCGTACGTGTCTAACGTAAAATATATAAAATAATTTAGATTTCAATTTGTTAAATTAAGATATAAATTTCAAATTCAAATATTTACGTTTAAGAATTCTTAGGTAAATCCATTATTAACAGCTCCCTGTAATTCTTACACGAAACTTCAGGTAACGTCGAAACAAAACTATTTTAATGCCATTCTCCGCGTCCTATTTAATAAAATATTATGCAATCCTTTAATGTAGGAGAATAAAAATTAGAAGACGTTTGGATGGATAGATCTATTCACGACGTATAGAACGTAATAAATATGAATGGTATGAAATAAAACATTAAATTCGCTAATTTGACATGATACATTTCGTGCAATGTAACATAATTTAACACGCAGAGATAGAGAAAGAGAGATTGTATGTCGGCTAAAAATTTTATACAAATGATGTAAACATTAATATATTTTGCTATATGCACTAGCATGATTTACGTTCCTATTATATTATATCTATATAACAGTTACAGGTAACGCACGTATTTTCAGTGTCAATATGTCTTTATCAAAGTATGCATATAAGCTGCAATAAATTTAAAAGAAGATATAGTTGAAGCAACAAAAGAAAATGAAACACATTGGGTTATTTTAGATTTATATAACCCTAAGAAAACATGTCTTGTACGAGATTTTAGATATTTTTTGTTCTCATTCGTTTTATCGTGCAAACGAATAAATGCAAAATCTTCTTAAAAAATTGCCGCACAAAAAATAACATCAATTGGCATAAAACACTTTATCATCATATAGTTTAATATATGCATAATAATGATAGGGACGTAATAAATTTTGATCTTAATATGAATAATTAATGTGATGTAATAATATATATGATAACTGAAAGCTTCATACAATATTGTTAATTGTCGATTAGATTATTAATGATTAATTCAATGTAATTATTGAGTAATTATTTTATTATTGTTCGGCGTTTCAATGTTTTAATCCGCTAATTATTACAACAATATCTGTTATAAATAATGTATGTCAAAAATTTAAATGGAAGCTGGTGTTTATAATTAAAAGCATTCACTGCGGAAGCGAACTAATAATAACGATAATAAATGATTGTTTTACTAAAAATTGCGGATCATCTCGATTTCAGGAAACACCATCAGTTATATTTTAAGATACCCCCAAAAACCACAAACGCCATAATGGAAAATAAAGTTGCTCTCTTTTTTTGTCTCCGTTTTCGTCATTTCCTTTTCATATATTTTATTATTATTTTGTTGAGTTTATTTAATCCTTATGTGTCTCCGAAATTACTTTCTTTATCAAAATGTATCACCAACATTTTTACGGACACGATATAATTTCTTTGATACCGATCGTAAAGTTTAGTCTACAAGAACTGAAAATCTACTTAAGTTAGAAATACTAAAATGTTTTTACGTTTAGTGTGTACAAAGTATCATTTACTTCAAGTGAGAATTTCTACGGTACGTTTAATTAATTTCAGCTATTTATTAAACGTTTCGCACAGGGAACTTGTTTAAAATGTGGGACAACAACAAGAATAAGAAAATCGTCAGTGAAGAAAAATAATTTGTAATAAACGTAGAAAAGAGTTGGAAAGGACGTGGAATTATTTTCAGAAAATTCTCAGTTTTAAATCTAATCTAAGGCAATGTTTAAATGTCACCTTTATAAGAACACCTGGGTCTCGAGAGAGTGAGCGAGAAAGGCGAGAGTGGTAGGACGGAGACTCAGAGGCATCTTGTTAATTTAACGGTTTAGTTGAATTGAATTTTATGTGGAAAACTTACCAACAACGTTCAACTTGAACGCTTGGCTAATCTTGGGTTCAGTGCTGACCTGACATTCGTAAATTCCAGAATCTCGTGTCTGAGGAGAGGTAATCTTCAATGTCCACTCGTCAGAGCCATCTGTATGAAGTGACTGGAATCTTTGATCATTTGTATATGTCAGAATTCCTACGGTTAGTATATGGAGATCGTGTTTCCTGATCCATGAGACCTGCAAAAGCATCTTGTTAATCCTTATTACACATACATTAGTATTTCTTAATATACATATATGCAAATATACACAAGCCAAGAAGAAAGAAACTTGCTGCAGGTACACGTAAAGTAATGCAGAATTGCAGGTTATTTATCTATCGTTTATTTCAAATATACGTCGACGTAATGTGTACATAAACAAAATTAAATTTCAACTCAATAGCATTACTCTTTCCTCATTCTATTCCTTCATGTAAAACAATCTTTCATTGTTATCGTAAAGCTTTCTTATTTAAGAAAATATAAAACGTTTTACTAGATATTTACTTCTTATCTGTGTACTTCTGTAAAGGCTAAAAAGCAAAAGGGATGGAAGCATCAAAAAAATAAACGCAAGAGAAAACGTAAGAGAAATACCATAGACCAATCTTCATATATTTATATATGACAACGTTAGGGGAGGCTCTATTGTCATGGGACATTTATACCTTTATTTTAAAACACTTGCTTCTTTTACACTGTCTCTTTGTCGGATTATAAAACCACTACTTTGTTTTAAAAAAACGAAAGTATGAAGTTTTCCAACTCTATCCTTTCTCCTCCATTTCTTTTATTTTATTTTCGCTTTCAAATCCTATATTATTTACATTCCTCTAGCATAAATTACACATGTGAAATTAAAAAAGAAATTAATGATAGTTGAAGCGCTTATAACAAAGGGACATTATGTACGCTTCTTTTCTGTTTAATATCACGAGAATGAATTATCCTTAATTATTCTATCCTTTTACAATTCACCCATATCTCACGTCCTTTGATACTCACAAACACACGAACGTTGAGATAAAATTGCACATTTTCAGAAATAAAAGAAAAGAGTTTTATGAATCCTTTTTACAACCATGTCATTGCATTGAAACTGATTGATGCGAATTGTTCGCAAAAAAAGAAGAAAAGAAACAACATCGTTTTCAATTTCATATCCTAATGTCTATACATATTACGTTTTCAGGAGTAGCTTCTACATTATACACAAAAGCTTCAGTGTACACCTAAATGGATTTTCAACAAAATCCAAAATTAGAAATCTTTCTGTTATTTTCTCCCCATATATGAAAAAAGGCAATCAAAAGAAAAAGAGATACGTCAACGTTCGTAGCCCATATTTACTCATTACTTATATATTTTATCAAAGAGCGAACAAAAAATAATGAATTTTTCGACGAATAATATGAAAAGAAAAGGGTAAAGGAGAGAAAAAAATCGCTCATAAAAGGGTATAATATGAAATAAAGGAACTTCTATATATGTACATAAATGCGTGTGTATATAACAATATATTGTTCAAATGTGGTTGAGTTTGATAAATTGTTGTATCAACTCATCGTAGTAGTAACACGTTAATTATTTTGTAATCCATTATCATTAGGTCTGACCGGCATTTTAAAATATTGCCACGCAAAATTCACGCAAATAAAATATTACTAAATCTTTAATGACGACGATGATGATTATTATACTCATAGGATTGTTGCCGAGTATTTTGATAAAATGTCATTCCATTATGATTATGAATTCCATGTGACCATACGGAACACCCCTATGTAGCGCAATTAAATAGAAAAATCAATTATTTCATTGTGTTTATGCGATAGTCACAATTCATTATTAATCGTTTTGTTTATTATGAGTTATTTTATTAAGCTAATCTTCTCTTAAGGAGCAAGCAGTATAAACAACTGACAAACACATTTTTGAATGACAAATCGTGCCTATTACCTCAACCAGCTTGACTAATTAGCTATAATTTATTATTACAGCACTTAATAATTAACACCTTGCAATTTATTTCGCACGTTTCTTTTAAGGTAGCTCGCGTTCCAATAGTAACCCTAACCTGGAAATGAAATTTTCGTACTTTACGTAATTATTTATTTAGTCTTCTGCATGTACGTAAACTGAAGCCAATGGAAAATACAACTTTATTTTCCTTCCAAGTAATTAACTCGCTCAATCTCGCGTGACGCTAGTGGTTTGCCACAATTCCTTTAAACTTGTCATATTTAATTATTAGAAGTGAAATCAATGTGTTTCGTCTGTGAGCCGAGTAAAGTATTATATTTATTACGAGGGCGTGCCACATGTTAAGTAAAAGTATTTTTATTCGTTCGTCCGTTTGCCACAATTCATAATTTAATTTCGTCCTTAAAAATTGTCTTATCTTTATCTTTAGCTCCGTATAATTTCATTAGTCCCTTTACTTCTACAGTTTTGCGCGTAGGCTGAAAATTACGGACATTATGCGTTTATTTTTGAAAATTGGATACATTTGAGAAAATTAAGTCGACTAATAAGGCCTAATTAATTATAACGTTCATCTACTCTTATTGCTTTCTTCTCTTCTGGAGGACTCGCTTTTTTACAACATTCTGCATATTTATTTATGTTCTTTTTCTTAAGTATTTGAAAAATATGTATAAATAGCAATGATGCTGTTCGTAAAATAAATGTCCTGAGGGAGCAATAGAAGCACAAGAACTAAGTACATTTTGCTTAAATTATGTGTTTATCTCACTTTAGAGAATAACGTGTTTGTTTCAAATTATAACACAGGAGAGTATTTATTGAAAATTGTCGGCAATATAAAGGGACTCAGAAATTATTCTAGATTATCGTGATATTTCTCTTAATTGCATTGCACGATTATTTGAATTAGTGCGATTATTATATAAGCAATATATGTACATATATAACACTAATAATAATAATTATTACTATTATTATTATCATCCTTGTAATGGATTTAAAAAAATATTTCATCTAATAATTATTAAGATAATCTTTCATTATGATTAAGCTTAATGTATCAGCGTTTATTAACGACGAATGTAGTAATGCGATTTTCGCATTGCTAACTTTGGAATGTAGTTCATGTAACAAGAACAACAACAACAACGGCAACAGCAACTGAAACAACATGAATTGCCAAGGATCATTTTATTAGTTAATTCTAAAGTGATGGACCACGGGTTGTAGTACAGTTTTAGAGAATTAACTAAGTAATTATAACTTACAGACGGAATTATAATCAAAACTCGAATAAAACTCGACCGAAAGCACACTCGCATATACATCTCTAAATAATTAACTTTTTATGAGACCGAAAGTCAATGCCCTGACGACATTTATTTTCCACAATGTTTATTACAATTTTTATTTGACGCCATTCAAAAAGTGTACGGTGCCAGGTTTACATATAGACGTAAAAGATAGTGGCTAAATGTTCATACGTATGCACAATGTATCAGATTAGAAATGATTTGTAAGCTTTCCAGGTAGCCAGACAAAAATATGATTCGAAAAATAAAGATATTACCATAGAAATGGCATAGTTCATCATAATAAGTGGCGAATCTTTTAATAATGCTAAACATTAATTCAGGAAATATGCTTTTTAATCTATTGGTTCAATCGTTAAAGTTATATTCAGTTAATAAGGAAAATATTCAACGCTGACGGAACACGGGAAAAGAAGTTTCATATTTTACATTAAATCCATTGAGGTAGTCGGACGTGTGTTTACTGAGACGTAAACGTTACAAGGTACCTCGATTCCATTTAAATCACACTTTGTAAGCTTATAGGAGGATTGTATGGTTTATACGTTGTACACATATATTTATACATAACTTTTACCACATTTTTCTTTATGCTTCTTTTGTTGTCGTTGTTACTCTTGCCGTAAAAGGGTGCAATTTACTAAACCGTATTTTAGTGTAACGCAATAAACTCAGAATGACAAAGAGAGCGACGTCGAATAAAACTATATTAAAGAGATACACATATTAAAAATTGCATGGCAATTTGCATCGCACATTGTTTTTAATATTAGAATATTTGAATTTCAATAGTGACTCCTTATCCATTGTCTATCTGTAATGCAATTCATATACGAGACGTACATACAATATACATGTGTTATCACCTAAAGGTTTTGCGGGTTTAAAATATATGAATGAATTTATTATGAATTTTTTATAAAGTTGAATATATTTTTTTCTATAATATATGAGAGAGAAAAGAAATGGAATAGATTATACTGAACTAAAATAAAAAAAACTTGTATAAAGTGAAATTTCGTTGTAAAAGCGGCGCAGCAAGAGGAAAAAAGAAATGCCAAGCAAAAAGAAAGAAAAGTTATAAATTTTCTTTTAAATTTCTGAAAATGAAACAAAGCTTACGAAATAGTAGTAGTACATGCGTCGGCATATACTTTAAAAGTCATATCCCTGTAAAAGACGTACGAAGAAAAAACCACCGAGAAACATATACTTTAAATATTAAGATTATATTGTTAAAATGCTTGGATTCCTTTACTCTTTGTAAAAGGACGTACTACATTTTATACCATTTTGTAACATTCCTCTAGGAAAACATTTCCATTGTATTTTTATCGGACAAATTATAATCAAAACTGCTAAAACATATTCAACATCAATTATTTCTGCATATCCCATTTTACGTAATTGTCAATATTTTTGCTAGCTTGCAAAACAACAATTGTTAATAAAACCTCTTTTTCGAATTTAAATTTCATTTCAAAATTTGATGTAAATTTCATATGTATATGACTAAATTTAGTTATGCTGAAATCATTTCAAAAGGCTTTCCCTTTTATACTCTATTTATGTGATTGTTAGTATTAAAACCAAAATCGTTCCGTCATGCGTTATTTTCGTTTGTACCCAAAACCTCGCAAACCTTACATAATCCTTTCAAAATTGGCGAATGATGCAAAAACCTTAAGCTGATTTCATCAAATTGTAATATACGATTTATGGTGTAAAATTTATATCCCAAGTTCGTTAAAAACAAGGACTGAAAGATAAAAAAGAAGCTGATCTTATTTGATAAAAATACGGTTTCATCTTACGTTTGCAAATAGTTCTTCTGCGTTCTTATAACAAAATTAAATTGTGGTGGAGGCGCCGGGTGCCCATTGAAATGTTTTCACTATTTTTTGTACGTCTGTTTTTTTTTTAAATCGTTTACACTTAAAATTGACTCAAAATATTTGAGAAGAATAAACATTTTAGAATATAATCGTATAAAGTGTAAAAAACATATTTAATCATTCTGCATTGGTTGTATTATTGATTACTACTGCTCACGGAGATCAGCATTACTTTTTTTTACAAAGTACACACGACATATTTTACAAAAACCGTTCAATGTCAGTTTATTTTTCCAATGAATTTCTAGTAAATTTAGTCTGTTTGCAGTTTTGTAAAAAAAGTCTATTAAAGCTTAAAGCACTGTAGTCTGAATGGAATTAAATTTAGATTTATCTTTTAATGATCAATTTGGTCATTAAATAAAGCTTTTAATTATTTTTAATTAGTAAAAAGGAATGTAGTACTAGATTCTTTTGATAGCTTTTCTTTTAAAAGCTTTTTGTTGAAAAATTTAACGACTTATTTATTTTGATAATATTACGTCTCACATACTATGATGCCACAGTCAACGTTTTTAACAGGTAAAGATATCGCTTAGGTGGCATCTGTACCACCGAGTTTCCCTGGAGTATCCGGGCTATTACACCTTATCTCCGAACTCCGGGTTGTACACTATACATCTTTTCACGTATACTTTTAATTTTAAATATTACAAAAGAAATGTTATGCGGTTGTTTAAATATTTCTCTCTTCCCTTTAAAGTCATATTGTATACACAATTTTTACTAGTAATAATAAATATTCCGAAGGTGCATAATTATCCGGGGAATTGTAAATTTACAATTTGGCTTACTAGTCGAACGAACACGAAATACTTCTTATAAAGTAAGAACATTTGCTTTTGGCAAGTTCTCAAGTAATTGCTTCTTCTTTTTTTTCTTAAAAAAGGAAAGTTTTTCAAACCTATAATTTGCCAAACTTTTTTATTTCGTACGAACTATTGTTGAAATTTAAGATTAATTTAATATTGACATGAAAGATTGATTTCTCCGTGTAATTCGATAAGAATATATCGGATATTCTGTAGTAACGTTAAATATTCTCATATTTTTGCATTACATATTTCCTCTATGTTGTTCCATGATTCATATTTACATCTTAAATCAATCATACGGCATAGCAGGAAATAATTTCTCTTTAATAAATTTCCACTAGAACAACATCCTATTCAAATAATAATAATAATACTAGAATTCTAAAGTTGAATGAATGAATGAATACATTCCTCAGTGTGAATAATAAATTAATTAACCGTGCACAATAAATTCAAAGAGGAATAAATTAGACAGAGTAAAAGAAGGCTTTAATATAAATTCGAGCCAGTAAAAAATTAATACCAATTAAAGTTTCTGAATAATTTAAATAAAATTCAAGTTACAAATTGTGATAGAAGAGGCTCCCATTTTCTTTAATGATTTGAAGGAAAAAAAGGATTATCTTTTAAACGCACCAACTTCTTTAACTTTAACCAGATAAATTGCTTATTAGCGATTATTTTATATGATACGGATTTTGAATGACCTAATGTTAGCAAACTGTTTCTTGTATCCAATTTTGAAAGTGCAATCGAATGGACGATAAAAAATGGTGAAAATAATTGCTTAAGTTTTCTATAATAAAATGATAAATGTTCATTCGTTGAATCTCTATGTACTTGCTTCAAATTCCTTTTTATTTACACTTTTCGAATTAAAACTAAATAGAGTTTAATAATTTCCAAGAGTTCTTTAATAAATAAAATTGTGTTAGTATTTAATTGGACAACTAATAATTGAAAAATAATTAACTTTCCTCTCCAACGACGTTTTATTATTTTCTTATTCTTTATGTTAGTATACGCTGAATCTCCTCTTCTTTCATATTAATTTTATAATCTTCACTTTTATTAATTATTATAGCCGTCTGTAATGCTCGTTTTACTATTATTTTTATTCAAATCGATTTTATTAATTAATTCGGCGATCCCTTTTTTTATAAGAATAATGATAAATTAAGGAATATATTCGTTCTTTATCTTGTTATCATTATCTTTCATTTCTTTTTGGGGCTCGTTATTCAAATAAGGATAATTAGTAACAATTGGTCGAGATCGATAAACCATATAATTCTTTGAATTCATTTATTTTCGATACTGAAAATTTATTTAAGAGTAATGACTTTTCTTTAAAACACATAATGCGAGAACTTTTATATTGCCATTCGATATTTTTCGAGTAAATAGTGTTAGACTTAATCCCTTCGGCAGGAAAATAAAATACAATAAAACGAAAGAAGCTCCTTTTATTTTCTAGTCATTCTTATTTGAAAATCTCTTTTTCATTAACCGACCTATTATGTTCTGAAAGCAGAACTCATTTGGTTCAACTGAACTGAATAATTTACCTAGCCACCGAACAATCTCCAAGGATTCCGATGTCAACCTATGTCTACTGATAATTCATTGTAAATGATTGGAAACCCACAATTGCGGCACATTTTCACTAATTTCCCAATAATTATTTATGTTTGATACATTCGATAATAGGAACAATTAAATAAATTACGTTTCGTAGATAATTTCTAATATAAATCTTGTCGATTTCCCTTCTACATCGATCGTATATAAAGACATTTGTAAAATCAAATATATCTATTTAATACAGGATTGACCGATGGAACTCTATTTTACAGTTTGGATAACCGCAGAACTCACAGCAGGTACAAACCGTACTGATATAATGGATTAATCATATAATCCCTACGCCCATACATAAACCACGGCAGTAACGGTGAGTACAGTATACCCATAGATCAACTATTACTACGTTTCAGCTTATATTTACCTGATCGCTTCTTCCACTTTTTACTTTAAGCATTTAATTATGTACCATGAAACGTAATCGATGCTATCGCAATGAATTTTCACACGAAGTGGGTGCAAATAATTCTTTTCTAAAAACTCATATACACAGTTTCTACAAAATTGTCTGGCGGCGAAAAAAATTATATAAATAAAAGTAAATAACATGCAGTATGTTTATAACGACAACTATTTCCATACACATATATATTTGTTTCAAGTTTTATTTTAGTATTTATCAAAGGGCTATGTAGTTTGCATATTTTTATATACAAAAATCTTCCCCTCCGGTATTATATTTCCTTCAGGGGCTATGAACACAGTTTCGCAACTGTAGAATCAATATTTACGATGTTTTTTTCAAATGTAATAAAACACAGACACGCTAAAGTGTTATTATCATCTGAAAATAACTAATTATGAAAAAAAAGTATTATTATTATTAATATTTTTTCCTAATATTAGAATTAATGTTCTTTTTATACAAATGAAATAAGAACGAGAAAATAATAAATAACGAAGAACAATAAGAAACGAAACTCCTTAGTATAGAAAGTGATATAAATTTGCTATGAACAAAACTAATCGTGTGTAAAGTATTTTTGCCTTGTAAATGCTATAGGCAGAAGAATAAAACGAAAGCGAAGGTTTTTCTTTTATGAAAACTTCGCGAAATATGTAAGTAATTATAAAAGTTTTTGAAATCCTTTAATGACTTGTGAACGAATCAATAGGATTAAAAAAAAGTTCTCAGTCTTAAGTAATGTTCGTCGGAATAAGAGAAATAAACGCCAGACCGGTAGTATTTCATAACGGGTACCTTTAGACATATTTTAAAAAGGGATTGTGTTTGAAAATGTGCTTCCCGATATTTAATAATAAGATTTTCTTATTTATAGCAATCTACGCAATTATTCATCATAAAGTCGAACGAAATTCGAAAAAAGTTTCGCGAAATGTGTTTGAGAACACAAATTCCTTATAAATAGCACACGAAAGTACAACAGCGTGAGCTCTCTTTGAAACTTTGATCATGTAGAAATTTTGTTCTTCCTATTTCGTGTAAAATCAATAATATTTTTTTCTAACCCGCAATTTACTGGCAAAGTACAAAATAAATATTATGAAGAAAATTAACTTTATTTCGATTAAAGTTTATACTTAAAAAAGAATTAATTGTATATTAATTGGACTATTAGTGGCACGCTTTCTTCAATATGAAGTAATACTCGGGTTAATTTCTTATAATTGTAAAATAATTACAACTTGTATTCCTCTACCAAAAATGCTTAACTACGGTAGAAAAAGTAACTTTCAACAGTATCTTATCTGAGGAAATAATTGGAGACTTCGAAGAAATATTATTTGCATTTAATCACAAGTCAAATTTGTAATATGCACGTATGAAACATCAAATACTCGATGTACCAACTTCTTCACACCATTCAGATTTAAAATTTGAACTCCCTATCTCAAATCGATTAGTGTCTGAGGAGCAGAACTTTATTACCTTTATAATACAGGAAATTGTATTTTCCCTCTTCCGATTTCGCGCAAAGTACTCCTTTTTATATCATAATCACGTGTGAAATATCTTAAATCGATACCGAATTTTTACAATAAAAAATGTTTTACCTCGGATTGTACATCGCGGTAAAAAAAAAGAGCAAAAGAAAATATTAAATTGCCATTGTTGTCAATATTATGGAGTTGAGAAAAGAAATCTCATTCATAGATTGCCTTCATCGTGAAAGGGTTTACGGGAGCGACAAAAAAAAGAGGGGAATGAGCAAAGAGAAGGTAATAAAACTTTCTCTTTATGAGGTTTTTTTTAAATTAGCTTTTATAAAAGTATAAAATGTGGGCAAGCTTAAAATTGCTTTTTCGTCTCTTATATTGTATTTCGATAATATCGTATGTAACACAAGTCTTTAGAAGAAGACAGTGTTAGCGGTTCTTTTCTTATAGTTTCCCTTCTTTTATATTGATTTATATATTCTCTGCTTTTATATACATACACACATATATATGTATTAAACCATATATGTATAATGTACACATACAGTGGTACGATATGGGATTTCAGAAGCAAGAAAAAAATATATATATCCCGGTCAAATGGCATCGCATAACAGTGACCCAACATTTTTATTACGCTTGGGGCTAGAGAATACTTTCTGGGTGCGTTGCAGATGTAATAATAGGCAACCAACCCAAAAACAACATACTTACCTAATATAAAACACTTTATTATTTTCAAGAAAGGAAAATGTATAAGTAGGGGTCTAATTTGTATAATGTATGTTTGTCTTCCTTTTTATGGTACTTCTTAAAAAATTTAAAGTCACACAATATTCCTAAGACACCCACTTCTCTGTGTGTATATGCAAACATTTTAAAAACTTTGTACTTACTTTTTGAATACAATCTTCTAATGTTTTAATAAAGATAAGAAAAATATTCTTTATACAAAGGACCGAGACGAAAAAGCCTAAAATGAATAATTATTTCTGTTCAGTAAAAGGAAGCCAAAATGGTTTTTTTAGTACCCAAAAAAAGTTTAATATTTATTGATGTTCTTATAATATCCATTTAAAATTATTATTATAGGGCTTAATTTACTTCAAAGAGGGACGAACTTATAAAGGATGAAGAAGCTATTCATAGCAATATGTCTGCCAAAGAAAGTTATCGAATTCCTTTGCAATTTGATGTTTAAAATATAGAAACTAGAAAAAGGAAAATGGATGAGTATAAAGAAAGAAATACTGGAAGTAGAAGATAAAGCGTTGAGCTTATATTAATCAGAAAATCTTCTTTCGTTGGGTAAAAAATTTAAGGCTATTTATCAAACTGCACTTCTAAATAAACCTCAAATAACTTATGTGAGGTAAAAATTTTCATTTCTATTGTTTATCCTTCCCTTATTTCCCTTAGTTTTTATTTATTATCATTATTGTTGTTCCCCGTGCTGTTGGTTCCCTTGTTCGCCGGTTACAGTTTCTTATTGTAACAGTTTTATTTCGTGCAATAAATTTTCTAACATTTTCCTTTTGTTTGCGAAGATTTTTATGTGATAATGAAAACAAAAATATAAAACAGCTATTGCGTCCGCAAAAATCTATAGGTTCAGTTATATATGTCGGTGTACGGATGTGGTATTTCCTCACTTCCGAATTCACTCAAAAATAATAGGGGTCGTGGCCTTCCGCGCAAACACAAACACAATTGAATGAGCAGAAAATCAATGTTACGATTATGTGCTTTTTATTATTTATAAATTCATTTAATATCACCTTTATGAATGAGTCATTGTTATCGCCTAACATCCTCCGTCAATCTATTTATCGACTCATTATTAATTAACACGTATGTAGGAATGCTTAAATAATAAAAACGTTGAACAAATGTTAACTTACCGCTCTGTCTCCCAAATTCCTAACGCGACAGTGAAGATGGGCTGTCAATCCGACTGTTGTTGTCACTTCCCATCTAGTCGAATTGTCAAAGTAGGGCTGAGAGAACGGTTGATCCCAGTGTGTGTTTTGTTCAGATCCTCCTTGAACGTAGCCTGTAATTAAAATGAAGTTTATATGCAAATTTAAAACCATTAACTGAAATGCACGTACTTGCATTTATAAAATTGTTATACATTAACGGGTAGGGGTTAAATTTTACAAGAGTTTTAATTATTGCATTAAGATTAGTTTAGTAGTGTTTAGCAATTTAATTTTCATTCAAATAAAATCTCCGTAATTATCTTTACTCCAGTTGGCTCTTTTTTTCAATCTCATCATATTACTATTATGGGACAGAGTTTGAAACAATAGTTAGAATTATTATAATTCGTTTTTTATATGGGCGTGTGCGAAAGAGAAATCGCCTTTTCAAATTCATAATAATGCAAATTTATCCGATTAAAGCGCGCAATAACAAATGGTATTATACGTGCAAAATAATATGTAAACAGTAGTAGTAAATTACGTATATTCCAACGCAAAAATACATATTTATTATACGTACGTTGATGAAATTAATTATAATTTCAGTTAAATGTGTTAAATATAAAGACATGCCACAAATTTGAATTTTCTAATACATTCGGCGAAACACATTTTCTTTATTTCACGTTGGAAATTAAATAAAACCCCTATTTCATACAAAACGTACACGAAATTTAATAATAAACAATGTTAAAATCCACCAATTCCATAATAGAATTTATTAATTATGTTTTAAATCATTTTAATATACACTTTGAATGTATACATTCATGGACAATACATTTTAATGGTTGGAATCATTTGTAAATTTGGGTTCCCGCATTATTTACTTGTCCTTTTTTTCAAATGAATGATAATTGCGAAATCAAAGTACAAATGAAATATATTTTCTATAAATCGTTTTACATTTATAATTTAATAAAAAAAGAGCAGTAATTATTAATGGTACACGCGCTATATCCCACGACCCATAATGAAATTTCATTTATTCCTTGTAAAGGCAACGAATAAAAAGGATGATCTATAAAATAAAAGCTAACATAAAAATAATATTATATTACGTTACGGTCTCTCTAAATAGAATACATCTTATTTTCAAGAAAAATTACGTAGATATTTCAGTACGAGTTATCTTGGAAATTATCTGGGTTGATTTAAGTTATTTAAAAACCTGTCAAAAAGTTAAGTGGTTAATTAATAAAAGAAGAATAAGGGAAGAAGACAGCAACAATATTATTCTAATTCTTTATATTTTATATTTGAAAGAATTGTAATCAACGTGGAAAGAAAGAGAATCGGGAAAATAAGGGAATAATGTAAAGATGTAGCGAATATTACAAGTGACAGGAGAAAGATTTTTTTAAAATACAAATGAAAAAGGATCTAATATATTTACGAATATATGTATGCATATCAGAAAAAATGTCCTTTTTACGAACAAATAAATGTGCCGTCCGATCACATTTCAAAGGTAGACTAAAACCGTAAAATTGATGCAAGTTCTTTACGTTACACCTTAAAAGCGTTGCTTACATTATTATAATTTTTTCTTTTCTTAATACAAATACGTATATAGACAGACACTTGGCCCAATTTATGTTTTACTTAACTTTATTATTAAAAGACTAAGTCATGTTTGTATTAAATTAGTCATGAATATATTATGATCTTTTGGTACAATACAAATTTTCGTATGATTTATAAATTACAAATGAGGTAATTTCCCTAAACGCTCCAAATCGTCGTATCGTTTATACTAACGTTGCATTAATTTTAAACACTTTAAATAGATTATAATTAAAATCCATCATTTATCATAATATTTAACATAAATATATTTATTTCTAATTAATACTATTACTTTAATGGGAAATTTAAATTGTAACAACTTCACGTCAATCGAATAAAAAAATATTAGCCAATAGATGTAATCACTATAATAATAATAATAAATGTAATTTCATTTTCAACGTGTCACCGGAAATGTACACCTGAACATACATATTTTCCCCCAGAGAAGTGTATCTGATATGATGTGACACGACGTCAGTTAATTAAAATCACGTACCAAAAAATTAATTTTTTTTCAGTGGACTTTTTTCTTCTTCCTACATGTCCATTTAACTCTTTCACTAATTCAGTTACAAAATATAAAACACACGTCATGCTGAAATTCTTTTACAATTGTGTCGCTACTGAAACGTTATTTTTGTGAAAATCTTAAAACCTCTTATTCGTCAGCGTTGCACATAAATGATATTTACTCAGCGTAGAGTAATAATTATCATTTTCAACAATTAAATAGAACAATTTAAATCATAAAAATTTAATTTGAATTCTACACATTTAAATTAAACTATAATTAAATGTATGTTGTACATTTAAATGAAAACTAGTGCGTTAATTAAAACTGGTTGTTTAATTTAATTATAATTTTGGTGTAATAAATAGTAAAATAAATTCTATCCTCCGTCAAAAAGCATTGATTTATCGATTTGCTGGATTTCATGAGCATTCTCATTTAATTAGACTTCTAACAATTTGACACAACTTTTGCTTATTTGTGAATGAAATGTGTTATTCTAAAGGGGTAATATTTTAATAAGTCATGAATAAATTTTGTTGTTGCTGATAATAATAATGACAAGAATTTAATATTAAAAGCCCCCTTGCATTTTGATAGTAACCACATAAAATTAATGGCAAATACTTTCTTAGTCTCCTTCTCGTTCGGCATATAATTTTATGCTGACAAAATAAATTGTTTGTCAATTTATTATCCTTAAAACACAAAATCATCCAACTCGACAGCTTTTCCAAAATGTTTCAGTCAGAGTAGTTTGCTTCAATATTGATAGATCCATGAAATCTTATCAAGTCAAGTGTAATTGTTTCAATTGAGGAACAACAAATTATAATATTCCAGAGGTATATGTATATGGACTACCTGAAACGCTATTTAAAAAAATGTCTTGTTTGTCCAAGAACAATTAGGAATTATGATGTTTCATCTCCGAGGCTATTTACATTGTAACTTAAGCAGAAAAGAAAAAGAATGAAACTCTCACTTTTTAATTACGTTTTCTTTGTGCGTACTTAAAATTAATAAAAATTTCCAATTATACTTTACAAGGCAAAAATAAGTTGAGAAAAATAAGGCGAGCGGAAAAAGAAGTTAATTAAAACGATACACATTTCATAATCAAGCTGGAAACTGGGATATATTTCAAAGTACAATATAATAATGTTCTAAGGAATAAGTAAGTGAAAGGAATATTAATTATTACTTATTTAAATTAGCATACTTCATAAGTCTATATGACTATAATCTCATTAATATGTAACAAGAAATAAATTGAACGGTATGAGGACGAAAATAAAAGCGAGACAACGACGACGATTAAAAATTAACGTTTGCGTTACACAATTCGTTAAAGTGTAAGTTCGGAAAGATAAAATTGAACGGCATAAGAATTATACAAATTGCTATATTTAGTAAGTGAATAAATTAATACAATAAAAGTAATTGTAAACCAGAACCAACCCTCAAGGATTTTATGTGTAACATTGTATTAATCCGCACTTAATTTTCCAATACGTAGCTACAAATACTTGTATAATGCGGAAAGTTTCATACACATAAATGAGAAGATCGAGAGCGAGTGAGATAGATACGAACCGCTATATTTCAATAAAAATTATTTACACCCACGCAAAATTCATTTATCAAGAATACATTTCATATAAGCGACTTATTTTATCGTCCGCTATATTATTGAAATGCTCAGTGTTATTACATCTTCTTTTTCGAACATTGAACACTAATTTTATCGTCGCTATTAATAAGAGATAATGCTTTTCTTGCAAAATTACTTGTTATAAGTAATTAATTCCTGTCGAATACAGGAAACTTTGTGATTGTCTGAGAGAGATTGCGAATTTCTGCATTTTAGGGATTAATTAATGGTTAACTTTGTTATTTTCAAGTTTTTCTTGTTAGCTCGCTACACGTTATCGTGTAACCTTAGGTACGTAGCATCTTATAAATTAATATTTTACAAGATTTATTTAGGAATTCTTCATGTTCTATTTCTTTAAAATATCGTAGGTACATAAAATTTTATTGTAGACATGACAACCTTTATTTCTTGCGACTCCCTCGCTCTCTAACTTTATTTTCTTCTCTTTAATGGTTTTGAGTGTTGTATGTATAAGTAAGAATCGAGAGGGAAAAAATTATATTTCTTTTTATGTTTAAAGTTTGAAATATGTCAAAACTTTTAATATTCAACTTGTTTTTTTTTTTCAAATCTTATTAAATGTTTTTCTTTTGCATTCCCTTCCTCGTTCTCGTTTTCGTAAACTTTTCATTATATTCTCTATGGCTTTTGCTTTCTGTTCCCTCAAATTCTTTTTTGTCCTTTTGGTTGCCTTTGATTTCGATTTATTTTCACTTTCACGTAAATTTCTTTTGGGCTTTCCATAATCAGATATCATCTAATGTACAAGAAACGTACATAAGTTGGGTGTGTCAGTTATAAATGATGACAGAGGTTTTTCCTTAAAACCATAAATGAGTCTTAATTAGGTGCTTTTGGTATACGCCATAATGGGTTTTATAAGTAAAACAAAAGAAAAGAACGAGATTTACTTACAATAATCAATACGTGAAGAGCACTAATTTAGGATGTCTGCTATATAGATGTATATAAAGAGAGAACTAAAAACAAAATCCGGATTTAGGAACTTTTACTTTTACAAAATACACAATCAGAACTTTTGAATTATAAATAAAACGTAATCTCTCTATATTTAGATCGAATCTTCTTTCTCAATTAGCCCTAAAAAAAGTTAAATATTTTCCTAGGAAATGGCTGTACAAAAATGATATGCTATTAACAGGGATGTTTATAATTTTATGCATGTGAATAAGAGAGTGGTTTTTGGACAGGGTCGGATTACTTTGTTAATGTAATGTACATTGCAAATTTTAATAACAGCTTTATCGCATTTATACTAATACTGAAAGGACGGCAAAGAAGATAGTTAAATAATAATGACGAAGAGCGAGAGAAAAAAGAAAGAGGAAATAATAAAATATATGAATTTCATAAAATGATATACTTAAAAGCGGGAGAAAATTTCGAATGAAATAAATCGATGGCAGGGGAGGCAGTAGCAATAAAGACAATTTTAAAAAATCATATTTTTATGTCTTTTTGCGCTTAATGTTAGGTTTCGTTATAAAAAAAAGTTATTAAAAATAATGGTACATTAGTTTTGCGATGATCATAGTTAGGAAAAAGGTTGACATAAAAATCTACAAGAAAATTTCGCGCTTAAGTAAAACCTGGCTGTGTATTTGTTGGTGTTAAAAGAAAAACGAAATAAGAAAGCGCAGAAATTGAATAATGTAATTTTTGCTCTTGGAATAAAAGGGAAAAAAAAAAGAGAAAAAGAAAAATAATAATAAGATCAGGTGAACTATAAGATGGTTCACCTTTGGGGAAAAACTTCCGCATAAGTGAAATCCGGCAAATGGAAAAACATATTTAAATTAGTTTCCTCGATTATACATCAAAAAGTCAAGCAAACAAAAATGAACGACTTTCACTGTGGCTGAAAGTTTTTCTTTTTAATACATCAAAATAAGGAAGGCTTTTTTTTCGTGGAGAACGGATGTATTATTATAATACGTACAAAATAATAAGATGAAATGAACGACCTTTATAAACGAAAAAACATATTATTCAATATGTGTACGAGTTAGTTAATTAATATCAGTGTGAAACACATTCAGTTGTCGAAAAACGAAAACGAAAAAATAAGCTGCCTTTTGGCTGAAAAATAGGTTCATGACATGATAATATATTATTATTTCAATATTCTTCTAAATTCGTGGTTGCACGATTAGTCAAATAATAAATGACTTTCAGCTAACTTCCTTTTTTTTCGTCCCTTTCAGTAATTTATTTGTAATATCCATTATTGAGTCAGTTTAATAGATGATGCATATTAAATTGGGCGGACTATCTAAATATAACCGAAACACGAAGTTCTAACTGATTAACAACAATAACATAACAATTGATTAAACATATTTTATTAAATGCTATCGCTCTATATACTTTAGTCGCTCTTACTACAGTTTACATAGCTTCCTATTTAAAACAAATGTTTTACTTAACGTTATAAATAATAATAATAATTTTCTTTTACTAATGTTTCGTAAATGGTTATAGTTTGATAATAATATGGCAATGTGTGCGTATGCTTACGCTATGCCATGCTATGCTATGCTATGGATGGATGAATGTATGTAAGTAGTAAAGTGCTTCTAAACCGCGAATCGATATAAAGTAATATAGCACGAGACAACAAGAGTGCCTGTTTATTGTTTTAAGAAAGTGTTATTACCGAGGACGAATAATAAAGAAGGCATCGATGAAATTGTAAAATTTAAATTTCAAATTCCGCCGAATATCGTAATTACGAATTTTACGAGATTAAGTCCTCCTCGACCGCGTACCTGACGTTAATAACTTAACCGTTTGTTTTTAATGTATTCCTTAAAGTTTTTGAGTTATCCAAGGAATTCTTAAGAAGATTGTATTATAGAAATTCAGTTCCCGACCTTCTCCTTTTCTCCACTCATATAAAATTATTTTGGTCGAACACTTATCGTAAAAAAGAAATTTCGTTGATTCCACTTAAATAAAAAATAAGATACTTTTATACAGCGAAGTTACTTACTTTGAAAAGCTTACATGTAAAGGAGAGAAGGCAGTTAAATGGCATTCCGCGTAGAATATAGAAATGTGTCTAAATAATTAATAAGCTGTAAGGATTTTGACGTCGTACACAGGAACAAAACGTCCAATCGAGCGGTGTTATAAAACAATAATCGCAAATCTCCTTTTTATACTTTCGCATATATCTAAAGGAGAGCGTTTTCCGAGACAACCGAAGCTTAGAATTTATGTAACAACATTCTGACAATAGCGAAGAAGATGGTAATGGAGGGGAAAAATGAGAAGCAAGATATTTATAGACTGCACAATTATAGCAGAAATTGTACTGCACAATAATAAAAATAATTGACTATTTTACCTTCCATTAAAGTTCTTTGATGGTGGCTTCTTTATAAACATAAAAACATAAACGAGATCATCTGGGCAATGTGCGAGTTAGAAAAGTTTAAAATTTTAAGGCGGAAAAACTAAATTGGATTTTCATCCTTTTTATGTATCAACCAGTGTACGTAAGCTTTTTTTATATCACAACGGTAGAAAGTTCCATGAAGAACTAGGAAAGCACGCTATGGCGGAAAAATAATACATTTGTATTTTTAAAAGATTTGCTGTAAAGAACGGGGAAAACGCAGAGGTGTCCGTACATCTATATGCATACACATATTGATATTCAGAATGACGAAAGGACCACTTCCGGTCATCCGATTAGTTCAGAATTCCGTAGAAAACTCCCTAGCAGCTATAACAGATTATGTGTTCCTTATATAAAATATTACATTTCTCTTACATTTTTCTTACTATCTGTTCAAAGTAGAAAAATAAATTCTACGTTAGAAAGAAAATGGCCACTTACATTCATTTGGCAAAGATAAAAAAGGATCAGTTAGGAGAAGAAGCATATCAAAAAATTACATCCACAACATTCAAATAAAGCTTAATTCTCTTCCTTTTGTAGAGGAAAAAAGCATGAAATTGAGTGAAACTGAAAAATTGAATTCACCGCTAAAGGTTTCTCTTTAAAATTTTTCTCTCGTATTATTTTGTTAAATATATAGCACTTTGCATAATTGGAGAAATATCAATATTCTCGTATTAAAAATTTATTTTTCGCATTTCTCTTACGTTATTATTACCTTTTTTCATAATTAAAAAACATGACGCCAAACATTTTCAACGTTCTTTTCTCTTTTCGCGATCGTTTGTATCATTTAAATATTTTCACATATAATTTTCTTTTCATTTCGAATGCGAGCACAGAAAGAAGTAAAAAATAAATAAAACGGCAAGGCGAATTATACACAAATAAGACACTTTAATGTATATTTAATGATCTAAAAATACAAACTTGATAAAATATAGAAAGATCTCACGAAATATAATTTACAATTGTTCATATTTCTTTCTTTCCTATTCTTTCCTTTACAGCCCCTTTAATACACAAATTTATTCATTAAAATCCAATTAAGTGTTAATTAGAATTCACAAAAAGAAAACGCGAATTAGAGAAAGAAATAGGAATTCCAAATAAGATGATATCGATATAAATAAAACGAGAATGGATTCAAAAATAAATCTAATTATTAGTAACACATGATTAAATTTATGTGAGGATTAAACATTTTCAGAGGAGCTAATTGCCTCACAGATATACAATACTTATTTCGAAATAAAAAGAAGGAAGCTAATTTTTTTATATACCATTAACACGCGATATCATTTATCCTTCTTTTAATTGAATAGTCCTGTATAATTAATTACACCTCTTTAAATTCTAATTTAACACATGTACTTATTTATTAGCACCAATTTGACGATTGTTAATCAAATTTAATTGCAATTACTCATTACTTATCTGACTCTTTCAATTTGAATGATGTTGCTTCGGGTTTGCTATAATTTGTTATAAAATTACAAAGTATTTTAATATATAAACTTTTTCAGTGCATAACTTCCTAACGATATTTTATTACTACTATTTTGTATTACATTGTACGATTTAATAAATACACTTCATAATAATTTATTATATGCAAAACAATGAAAATGATAAAAAGAAGCAAATTAAACTTTACATCTTCGAAGTTATAATAGAATTATATCTTTAATGCATCAATCTATATAATCTTAGTCCTGACAGTTAATAAACGGTTCAATAAGTGTGTTACACTAACACAGAAATAACGTATACACACTACTCTTTCTATCTCAAGATGATTATGTAAATAAAATGCTTAAAATTTATGTTGAAATATTAAAAAACTTTTTTATGGAACGTAACCATCCACACTATACTTTCGACGTTGTAAGAGTTTGGCAGGGAAAATAAAATTAAATAACAACAACGCGAACAACAACAACAAGAAAAAAATTGAAAGGCAAAAAGAACTTTTTAAATTAACTAAATGCAAATCATTCGTTGACTTTAAAATCTGAAGCATTCAATATTATTTTTATTAATAATTATTTTCCTGGAAATCATTATTAATTTTAGCTGAAAAAGGAATTGTCTGATAATAATTATTAATGCACTTCATAATTTCCTTATATAAAGGCCTTTTTTTCGTAACGATAACAATTTTAATATTCATGAATACATATTTTAATCTTTAGTTAATAAATAAAAGTACACCAAAAGAGTAAATCGATAATTTAATTAAAATCCATGAATAAAAATTTAATATAAGTCAATATTAAAATATCGCTTTACTTGTTTTCCTTTTCTCACGTCGTTCCATTTTTTCTTTCTGTCAGACTGGTATTATATTTTTCCTGAACGTAAATGTAATATAAGGATTTTTATAGTTGGAAATATAATTAAATTAGTTAGTGTTTGATTAATCAAATTATATTTTTAGGCAAATTGCTTACTAAAAATGGAAGAAAATCTTGGTTTATTTATTTCTTTTTTAATATTAAAATGTTATGAATAAATTTGAAAATAACCGTTACTCTTCTGAAACAATGTCCATAAAAATGTTTATATCACAATGCCTGATACACAATTTAATCTTTGAATAGACCGCAAAGAATATGAAAATAATTATAAAAATGTGAAAGAATGTTTGTTTTTCACTTTATTTTATCATTGCCCGTTGCATAATTAAAAAAACGCGGCATCATTTTTGTTATAATTCGAGTCCGTATTGTTTACTTTATAAAACCACTGAACTAGATATAAAGAATCATTAAACAATTTATTATTTATTTATTAATTAAATAAAATTGCATGGTTTGCAGCAGTGAAAAGAAACAAAAATAATTACAGACGCTACGCCTATGACTTTTTAATTTATTATTATTCCGCGCTTAATTAAAAAACTCATCATTATGTTTCTTTTAACCCATACTGCTAAATCCGAACTAATCCAAACTGTTTCCATCCAGAAACCACTCAACTAAATTCAACGAAATTATTAAACAATTTGTTATTTATTAATTAAAATTTAATTGTTTCTCATCTTACTCCGTTTAGCATTAACGCAAATCATCAATATCACTAATGAAACCAACTTCTTTATCATAACCGTTCCTTCTGTCTTGCAGCCTTTATACAATATGCAAACTAACAAATGATAAGATGGAATTTAAAACGCAACCCTTTCTTGTCGCCTTGTAAAACAATCCATCTTGAATTTTCTACTTAATAACAATAATATTGTCTGATATACTCGTTTTACACTTTACGTTCTTACGATGTTTATTTAAATTCTTTCTCTGTTTTTTCTTCATTTTCTCCCCTCGTTTTCCATCTCTCATTTCGTTTTCTTCAAGCGGAGGAACGCTGAAGCATTCTTATCCTATCCATTTCTGCAGATATAAGTAAACAATGCTTATAATCAGTATCTTTTGTTTAGCACGTTTTCAATTAAATCGTACTAAATATTTTATATTTTCCTTCTTTTACCATGTTGGATCAACAAAATTAATTTTCATTTTTACTCTACGTTTAAGAGAAAGCATCGTAATTGCATGACAAGACAATTGTAAATTAAAAACATTTTAGACGTTTCGATTTAGTAAAAGTGCTGCTGGGTAGAATTCCAACGTAGATTCTTCCAAAAGAAAAACGAAAAATAAAACAAACAAACAAACGGATAACGTTGGATCTAGTAAAATACTAGCGAGTACGTTTCGGGGCGTTTATTTATTTTATTTTTTGCTTCGTGAATATCTCGCTCCTATAGCCAATAATTCGTTTGCAGTTAGTTTCAGGTTGAAAAAGAGTCACGCTAAACGCAAAGTCCTGCTATTTCTGTATGAACAAACGGCCGTTGGATTCCGTGTCATAAATAGTGTAAACCCCAAATCTGGTTTATAATTAATATAATTGGCTTTAAGCGAATCCAAATAAAATGGTTGTGAATTATAAAGAGAGCGAGAACGAGAAAGCGAAAGGAGAGGGGGCGAAAGGGGCTATCGATTCAAATTAACGGAAATCGAAACATTTTTAAAAATAAATTGAGGGACGTCGTACAATTTATTATGTACGGTTCGTTCCAAGTATCTCTTTCGCATATCCGCTCTTCTGCTGCTTCGCTCCTTTTTTGTTCCTCTTTTTCCGTCCTCTCCAACAACTAAATTATGCACATATGCCATCGAACTGTAATGAAAAACTCTTACAAATATTTCACCGTAAACACACCACTTGAAATTGCATACGGATTGTGTTTGAAACCATCTATTTAATATCAAACAAAGTTTGGTGTTTTGCCAGAAATTGTTTGCAGGTGTCCGCAAAAAGAGTAAAACTTTGATAACTTTATTTTTAAATAATTAATAACTTTAAACAAGTTCGAAACTTTTCTATTTACAAAAGAGCAACAAACGAACGGACAAAAAGAGCAAAGCGAAAGAATGTGAAGTATTTAAAAAGATCAACATTATTCGCGTGGTTTTACCTTTTTACCTCACTTTTCTTTCTTTACGGTGTTACATGATAAAAAATTTATTTAATTTAACCACATTTTTAAAATGTGTTTGAAATATTCATATCCAAATCTTAGGCACGTCTATTATTTATGAAAGTGATATCGATTAGAAAATGGGAAATAAATTTTAACGCCACTATTAGAACGGACATTAATGAAAACATTTACGTGCATTTTATGAGTAATTTGACTAATTAGAATATTTAGCACTTCGATTATATTGGAAGCTTTTATCATTAAAGTAAAAAAATAATAATGATGATAAAAGTTGTATTAAATACCATAACGAAAAGTTAAAAAGCAATCCTAATAGTAATTGCTTCAGGAAAGAAACTATTAGAGGACTAAAAGTTTTTATATTGTTATATTTTAACGATCAAATAATTTTCTCGAACAATTCGTGCAAAATAATTACTTCAACAATAGTTCTTATTAATACATTTCAATGTTATATTATTATCGATTTCAATGGTATTACTTCACGTTGACTTGTCTTTACTACGTTATCTTTGGCAGCGTCTATATATAAGTAAAGATAGTGATGTTAAATTAAAAGGAAAATTTTATTGTGTTGCATTAAATAGAACCTCTATTATTAATTTAATTGGGCGTTAGTTAGAAAATTGCGACGAGCTAAAGGAAACGAAAGTGCAGTGGATAGAATGAAATCGATATCTGTAACGTGAATGAAAAATGAGCAACGTGACATTATTACAAATATTTTCAATTAAATTTATATTAAAATGATATAACAGTAAACACATAGTTTTGCAAAGTTTTCCGAAATAGCCTAACCTACAACTAACAGTTTTGATAAATTATACCAACATTTCTCTCGAGGGTTTTTCTTTATTATTCATTTGTCACATGTTAACGAGCGAGAAAACTTTTTTTTATAAATAGTAACAGAAACAGGAGCGATAATTTTAATTCCGATTTTGCAAAATTAAAATTTGCATTTATTATATGACTACGTTGATATATTTAGGGTGCTACTGGTGGTATATGTGAATACATACATCAGAGCTGTAAACTAATCGATAGTATTCTAGCGAAAGGAAATCTTTTAAAAGCCTCGGAGTCTTGAACGTATACAAATTATAGATTTGTGCATGTGCAGGAGAAGAGCGTGTATACTAAAATGTTGAAGAAAATGTTCTAAAGAATCATTTCAAAAAGAAGCAAAACGTCTCTCTAACACACTAATGGCATACATCACAAATAATGCATAAAGTTTGTAGCTTTAAAAGTAATGGTGTTATTGGCAAATAAATCAATGGTCCTTTTCTTTATTCAATGCATCTTTCCTTGTGCATGGATATCAGAGAAAATTACTTTATCATTCACATTGAAATAATGTTATCTGAGCGGATTTCTTATTCCTTTAGCGTTTTATAAATAATTATAATTAATTTTCTGAAATTAATTAACTACACACACACATCGTAAACCATATCTCTTCAGTAATTACATACATACAGAATGAGTCATAAATACGTAAAAACTAATAATAGAATAGTAAGGTATTACTACGGGATTTTAATTAATAAATGGAACGTCAACCGTGGTGGTAATTATGAATTATTAGAAACTTTACCACCCTATATAATAATAGTTTACCGAAGTAATCAATGGAAAGCTCTTATTACGAATCATAAAGCTCTAACGTCCAAGTAAATATAAATTCTAGATCAAATATATAAATGTAATGGTTTCCTCTTACTCGCCGTCTTTTTTCTCGCTGTCCGTTTATAATAAATTATGTAAGAGGAACGAAAACGTATTTATTTATTGGAATAATGTTCCCCAAAAATAAGATAAAAAGAATGAACTCGTAGGCGTATACAAATGAACGATTGAAAGAGGAATTATAAAAGATAAGAAACTGTTTATATAACCGTGGAGTAAATCTTGGCAAAATAATTTATTGTCGTAAAGTTTATTTTGAAGTTAAAAGATAATCCTTTGCGCTAAGTCTAATTGCATTTAAATTATTAGCAATTTTCATGAGAACCGAATTAATAAATAAATCAAAGAATTGCTTGGAAGTTCGCTTCGAAAACTTCTAATATTTGTTGATTTAATTCTTTAACAATGACGTTAATACAAACTAAACATATCCCTTTTAATGTGTCGGGAGAACATTTCCTCCTTTTGTTTAACATTAACATTACTTATTAAACATCTTCTCAGATTATAACTTTGTTAACGAAGTATGTACGATTTTGAAATAAAGCCCATGGCCTAAGCATGAAACACCACATTCTAAATACATTTCGCTGAAAATATGAATGCAGGAAAATATAATTGAATATAATATGTGCATATTTGAAAAAGCAATTTATGCAATAATAATCGCTATAACGAAATTACGTTGAAAGGTAAATTTGTAAAAATAAGATTCATTTTAAAAGCTTCTAAAATTCGCTCTTTTATACACATTCAAATACACTCTTTATTTTATAAGGATCAAATTTATATGAGACGTTGAAGATGACAGGAAAAAAGATCAATTCTCAAATATTCATTTCGTCACATTCATTTACTTTCATAAAAAGACCCGGAGCATTTTTGTGAATGATATTAGTACCCCGAACCTATTTTTACGTTTATGCTTTTTTTTTGTTCATCGCGGTGCAATCATTAAAATAATCATCTACTTTCATTTACACCTTTCTCTCTTTTAATTTTTCCTTTCCAGCTTTACTTTTATAATTACAATTTCAAGTAATGAGCGCCGTAATAAAGTTCTAGCATAAACTCATTTAAACACATATAAATTATATTCATTCTTTTTTGGTTCCTTTCATTTTTATCCTCGAAATCTAAGCTCTCTCATTCCATCCCTTATTTGTGTTATCATTGCTGGTCGTTATTATAAATGAATGTCAATTATGACCTTTAAAAATATTTCCTCCAGAAACCGAAGTCGGCTTATTTGTGAATTAAATGAACCAAAATACCGAAGAAAATTTATTAGACGTCTAATATTTATTAGTATAATTATTTAACTGTCCTACATTCTCTCATTCTTGAACAGAACAAATCCAGACCGACTCATTTTCGACTTACACACTACACGATAGATTGCTGCCATCCGTCGGTTGACTACCAACCCCCGTGTGTGGGGAATATAATAATAAATTGAATACCTTATTTTTTCCCCGTTCGTTACACTTACAGTTGTTTATTTTGTAAAATAGGATTAATCAAATGAAGAAAAAAAAAATTGATTGGAATCAAATTTATTAATATTGATTTAACGTTTTCAATTTAGTCACAGTCAAATATATGCGCTTTTTTTAGTTTCCGGCTGCTTTTGAATTGATTTTATTTAAAATTTAATTAAAATGTCCAGCGATTAATCATGAAGTTAAAAACAACTCAGTTAATCCATTATAAACGTCTAAATAGATTTTTTCCTGTTATTAAATAATTATTACAATATCTTAAATTAGGGTGAATAATGGAAATTAATTCGTTTTCCGGCTAAATATGTATACGAGTTAATGATATTTTAATTTATATCTATCTATCATGACGCTAATTAATAGTTTGCGTAATAATATTCAAATGTATTCCTGGAATTTTATTGGGATTAATATTTCGTACTCTTTTTTAATTAAATATATTCATAGATTCAATATATATAGAAAATATTCCTCCTATCATTACTTCCTTTCCTAATAGAAGAAATATGGGAAACATTTAATGTAGATTTTATGTTAGGTGTATAAGTTATGGTGACATAAATGAAGTAGTTTAATGAATATTGCATAGTATAGTAAAGCCAACCGTATAAAATATCTGAAAAAAATAGAAAAGAATAAAGGGAGAAATAAGGGAGTCGTTCCACATAAACTAATCTAATGTATGAGTTTATATTTCTATATTTCGTCTGACGTCATATAAATTTTTCTGACCTAGAAATTTGTAAAAATAATTCTATGATATAAGAGCAGTTTCTCCGTCTGACGGTAATCAATACCAATTAAAATTGATTAAAGATTTTTTTCTATGTTAACAATGTTTGTTCGAAGATTTATTTGTTTTCTGTTTCTCTTTCTAGCTCTAATTTAGTCAGTTTCTTATTAGCAATAATAAGCAACGAGAAATAATAGTTGTCTAATTTATATTACAACGTCCCTACATGTTCAACACAACATAACGAAATGCCTTAGGCCATTGAATGTTTACGCAACTAACAATGCAATTATAATATCCATTAATGGTATCAGTGTAGTTTCAATTATGGGCAGAGAAAAATGGACGAAAGCATAACTGGTAGCGTGAAATATAAATTTTATTTTATCATAATAAAAGAATTTATTTTTTTAACAAAGCACTTAACACCGAGATCTGAAAATTGTACGGATTATTTTTTTTTTATTTGGAACCATTATTCCATCTAAATATTTGACAGCGCTTTTTATCTCTATTAAGCTAGCGTCCTATTTAATAGATAACACTTTCGAGTGAATAAATGCAACCGTAATTAACTTTCATTAAACAAAAATGGCATAATAAAAATAGTAGCCGCTGAAATCTTTTCGTAATTTTTTTACTGAAAAATATAATGTTACCCATAAAAGCGAGCAGCATTACGTTAAATTTTAATCATATGTACAGCAACGTTTAAATGAAAATAATAATTGGTACATTTTAAATGTATCTGAACAGAAAAGTACAAAGTTGTATTTTGTTTCCACCGTTTCTGTTTGTTTGTATAATTCGGTTTTTAATACATTTCCGTTTTTAGCGAATGATTCTAAGCCCTTCTGCTTACTTTGCACATATTCAAGTGAAACAAGATCTTTAATTATCCTTCTCTTTCATTCAAATTAAAATTTCCTTAAAAGCAAGGTTGTTGTACGTGCTCTTTAGGACGTTATTAACAATAATAAATAATTGTTAATTTGAATTAAGTAAAATTACGTGACCTGTCCACTAACATATCACTTTTATTACTTGGTGTCAAATGTACGTCTATCACTGTTTTCATAACCTATTCATGCTGCCTTTAACAGCCAAACCGAACAGATTTTCCCTTATAGCAATTTGTATTATATAGAGCCATCGTATGGTTTTGACAAGAACAATCTATGCTTCGTTACCATCTATCATTATTAATCTAGATCAATATTTTAGTCAACTACAGTATTAATAACACCTTTACGTTTTCATTCCATGTTCTCATATTTTTCTTTTGCTCTCTCTTGTTCGCCCTCCTTTTGTTTTCACATACTTATCCTAAATATATATATTTTATAATAGATAATAAATTTCATGTGTGAGGTAGCATTAAATTTTCTAGTAGCGTGTTAAGAAAACAACGTCTATAAATCAAAAATAAAATAAAAACAAATACACAGGAGAGAGGAAAATTTCGACATATTTAATATTAGATTTTTGATAGTACGTTCATCATACAACAGGATATGTAAATGTAAATCAAAAATTTATTTCAGATATCCGTAAATAATTAATTAAAACCCTTAACGCCTCGAAATAGGGCGGAATTTGATTAATGAAATGCGGAGAACTCCTATTTAAATCTCCGACTATACTTTTTTTTGTAGTGTTGTAATAAACACGTCCCGCACTTTGTAATCATAAGCTGCGTAAATTTTCACTCATTTTAGATAATAGAAATGGAAATAATAATTTTATAGGTAGTGCGGAATATATTTGTATGAAACAAAGCACATATCATATCCGGAAATCTCCTGCTGCTAACATCTTGCCAAAATCACTTCGCTTTATAATATACGTTTATTATATGACCTGAAAAACACCCGCGCGATTTTTTTTACCTCGTTCATCCTCTGTTGTCTCTTGTTGTTTGCCTGACCCAGGGTAAATATCATAATTTCCTGTCACTGGTAATCGTAGGAAGTATGTAGATTATACAACACATATTTTATGCCAAAATATCACTTTCTTTTTGCTTTCTTCTTCCTTATTCTTCCCTCCTTCTTTCGGTCCTCCCTTCTGTTTTCGTGTTATTTTCCTTTCTTCCGTGTAAGAATACACATATGCTAAAGAATGAAACTGAAAATCTCATATTCCATTATTATTATTGTGTGTTTGTGTGTTAAGTTTTTTATCTCCTTTATATAATATCATGCTCGTTTTTTTCTTCTCCTTTAAGTTCAGTTTGCCTATTATTGAACATCTTTCCAGAAAAGATATATACACGCAAAAATACAATAAATTTCTATCATTATATTACAAAATTGTATTTTTATATCCACGCATTTATACATCATATATTCACATATGACAATAACACGGAGAGAATTATTAACTATCCATTTTCTTTTCAGCATGACATAAAAAGATAAACAATTTTCTAATAAACAAAACTGAAAGAAAAGCTTAAGAAACTAACGGGATTTAATGAAGAGTAAAATAAAACAGAATGAAGATTTGCTGAAAGAAAATAAAAGAAAAAAAGCAGATTTTAAATCTGGACGGATTTTTCTTTGCCTTTAAATTTGGCTGATTCCTTCCTTCCATTCGGCTTTCTTCTGCTTAACGGAACGTTTAAATTTATTTCATTATTACTTATACATATTCAAAATATCGATTGAAAGTTCGCTACTTAATTTCTTGAATAATGTATTATGTTTTTCGGTTAAACAAAATTTAGTCCCCGAGTGCGCCAAGACATGAACATCATTTTAAAAGTAATTTCACCGTAAATATTACTTAATGAAATTAATTTTTCGGTCTTCTTTCACGTTTAACTGAGTCCTTTAATTATTAACGTACCTTAATGGCACACAATTATTGAATTTTCTATATTAATACTCAAAAATATGATGATAATTTTGAAGCGGTATATCATGTACTACATTATAAATCTTTCTCGTTTGTATGTATATTAAAAAGGAACGAGAAAAAATTGCAAATCATTTATATAGCGCGTTGTTGGTGCGGTGGTGTTGAAAAGAGTTAAATTCTCATTTACCATTAATATAAATTTATATTTACTGTTTGCCGTTTTATATTTATTTCCCGTTTTAAGTTTACGTACATTATAATAGTGTTTAAATGAATGGTATAAAAACAAATAAAATTTATTTTTATGAATACGTACGAGTGTTTTAGCGAAAAAGAGAAAGGAATGAAAATTTATGCCCGCAGCAAAGTCTTTGAGATATATATTTTTTTTTAATTAATGAGCTTTCACGTGTTTAACATCGTTATAAAAGGCATCGAGCTTTTTTGACCCATTTTTTCTTCCTCATAAATTGATTACAAAGGGTCGTATATTTTATATACAAATTTCATATTTTCCCCCATTTCTACGAATATGCTCAATTGGAAGGCCATTTTGATTTTTGTCCGGGTTTTATTATTATTAGTGCTATTCGTTTTCACAAACACTTTTATTATAATACGGTACGTACATTTATTTGACGGCGCAAAACAATAATTGGACACTGATAAAAAATGTTTCTAATTACGCTTTTGTATGATTGCGGAATTAAGCTTCGGAATAAGCTGCTGAAAATTGAAAAAAACTTAACTGGGCGAAGAATAACCTGACTAATAATAATGTTTCGGCGTTGAAATAATTTAAAATTCCACAGATTAACTTTCAAGTACGACCTAGAATAAATATAAGCTCCTACATTTTCCGCAACGTATGAACATTTTATTCGATTCCTACTTTTTTCATCCGTGTTTTCCTTGCTTCTACTTCTCTCTGGAGATTATCAATATAAAATTAATTTAAAAATATCCGTTCAAATACAAAGTAGAACTAACATTACGTACATATGTGTTTTACAAGCAATCTGCAAATAGCTTCTCTTCTAGTTCCGGTCGAGGTAATTAAGTCAACTCGACTAATTATCCATTAATTGATGTTCACTAAAGGAATGGACTCTATGGCTTAATAAATAACACTCAATATTTGTATTAAACTGTAAATGAGTTGCCTTTAATAAACTATTTATCCATTCTTTTCATTCGATACACATAAATAAATTTCCTTACGCTTTCTTTTGTATCCCTTTCAAATATTCAATTAACTGTATTTCATTTATATTATCTTCGTATAATAATAGGATACTTTATATTCGGGTAATATTGGGATGGACGAAAGAGAGAGTAATAATAATAATAAAAATCTTATATATATCTTAATAGATATTGTTGGAATCTTTCAAATAATCCAATATCGAATGAGAGGATAATGCTTTTGTAATATTATTCGATCGACCTTTACTTATAGGAACCGTTTGCTGTTAGCTATTTATTCACTGACGCAAACTTTCTGGTTTACCGTCATTCGTTTATTAAGAAACTTGAAAAAAAAATTTAAATAGAAATTCAAATGAATAAAACGATTTAATATAGTAATCGCAGTTTCTCTTACGTTTCGTTGTCTTTGTAACAAATTTTTTTTTCTGATAGGAATTTTCAAACCTTTCTTTTCGATACTCTTACATCTCTTTGCAGAAGAATAGCTTTTTTTCTCAACGATATATACCACAAGAATTGTTAGAAGATAATATAATTTACGTTAAAATACTTGTATTGGATTTGAATTGGTTCGTTTTTTTGACTTCGATTAAATTAGATAAATAAAATAGAAATGAACCACAAGAGAGCGGTCTTTCGTTTCGATCGAAGAAAAAAGAACGGTAGAAATAAAACTGGGTTATTAATTAATACCAATCTTCTACTATTCAATTGCATATTGATTGAGCGACAAACAAATCAATAAGCAGTTCGTTTTAAATTTGTCTCAATTCATGTTTACATTTTTATTTATTCGTATTCATTCATGTATCCACTTTTTATTCAGTTCCCTTTTTCCGTCCCCCTTTCGTATTTATTAATTTGTTTAGCGAAAAGATGCAATCCCGGAAACCGGAATATTAAAGTAAAAAATACAGTAGTTTATTTTGTATTACGTTACGCTTCCAGCCTTTTCAGCAAAAAAAATTTAATATGACTTTTAGGTAACAGCAATAAGTTATCCCAGATTAAGTTCTTCTTCATTTTCTCGTGGACCTATTGTATCTTAGAGGAGCTTTTTTTTTTAATTTGATTTTGTTGAATGAAATAAATGAAACTTTTTGAAGAAAGTTTATTATTTCTGAAAGTATTAATTTCATTGAAGATTTTTATGTGCTTCATTGATTTGATTTTCATTTTGAGTGATATTAAAAAAGTGAGCAAATGGCACACTCTCGACGCTTCCTTTTTATGTTTATATCAAACCGGACATTTCGCATTTAACGTGTCAGCTACAATTGATATAAATAGTATCTTTACTATTGTTAGAATTGTTATGAAGACAATCTTTGAGAATATATATGACGTCCTCTTCTATTTTAAAAGTAATTGTAATTCTATATAGGAAAAATATTAATGGAAAACCCGTATAAAATATAAAATAACGAGAAAATTATTATACGTTAGCTCTCAATAATATTATCTAGTCGAGTACGATAATAAAACGAATATCAATATTTTTTTAATGCATATATTACCACATGAATGAATTATAAAAAGAATCTAAAAATATCCCCTATAGGATTATATTTTATGTTGTGAATATTACATCAGAGTATAATATCCTTAATTATAAATCGAAAGCTCCTGCAAATTCGTTGTTTGATTAATTTTTCTAGTATTTGCAAAAGGTAAATCACTGTTTAAAAAGAAAATTATGTACAACGTACAAATTGCCGACATTTGCAGAAATCTATTGAATTTCATATACGTACGCATTTTGCAGAATGTTGTTTGTATAATCAAGATTATTCAATCAGAACCAAGTGCCTAAGAAATATTTATTTACAAAAAGAAAATGGGACAAAGAAGAAAAAGTGAATGTTGCACACGTAGAGTATAATGAAAGAGAAAAATGTTCTGCTCCTTTATTTTCGTCGTCCTTTTTTTTATCCTTCTCTCTTTTATTTTCATGATGTTCTTCTCTCTTATAGTGCAAATAAAAAAGTCAATCTTTCGTAATATCAAGTAAAATGTATACTAAGTCCGTAAAATGAGACAAACTAGCTTGTTGGAAACACTGTAGAGACAATAAACACGCATTCCTATGAAAAATACATGGAGGACAAAAATGGTGAACCCTCCAATTAAGTATATATAGTATCATTTTATATACACAGTGGTGCACTATGGAGAAAACGCTTTGGCATTGCCTTTCATTCGACAAAAGACGTAATGGAAAAATAACATTTCCTCCTTTCAAAATTTTTGAATAATTTTAAATATAAAAAAAACGTAGGCCACATGTATACGTGTAAATGTTTACAGTGGCAGTAAAAATTTAAAACGTTGAACAGAATTCATCGACATATTTGCTCTCTTTACGTATTAATTACATTCAACATTATTGCCTATTAAATAAACAAATGTAACTTGGTGAAAATTTTCCCTTTTATTCGCTTTTAATTGGCCAGCCGAAGATTTAATGACATGTGATCATACTAAAATGAAGTAATTAAGGAAATCTATACGTTTCACGTAAAGTCCTTAAACGAACATTTGAACCGATAATGAAAATTATTCCAATTCAAAGAAAACCGGTGAACTTTATACAACAAATGCTAATGAATGAAATAAGTACGAAAAATCCTATGCGAAATCGAAAATAAATTTCTTTTGCCTCACGTTTTTTCATAATTGTCATTTACATTTTATTTTTATTAGAATTTTATAATAATACGTCTGAAATTTCAATTTCCTGCACAATTCTCATAAAACGTAATTTATCTATTTTTATTTTATTTTCCTTCTCTTTCAACTTGAACATAAGGCAAATGTTAGCGATAATAATACCAAGGAGAAAAACTTTTATTACTATTATCAGTACCAAGTGTACAATTTTCTTTTATAATTGTACGATATTTCACTAAGATACGAATGAATGAATCATTTTCATAAACACTGAAAAACATTTAAGTTCAACTACATGTAATTCATACTTATAAAATGTAAAAGGTCGTAGGGAAGGAACACTTCGCGTTTTATAGCAAGAGTAAAATAACAGTGAAATAAACTGGGAGTGACATATTACTTACAACAGTAAATTGTGAATTGTACGCGTATGCACGTCCATATACAAATATTATGTAAAAATGCATTACATTTTATTGTCGTATAATGGGGGCCTTATAAAAATCCTGATGAAAACATATAAATTTCTTCCAATTTCTTTCTTCGCTTTCTTCTTCCTTTAACATCCTAACACTAACATATTATGCCCTGCTTGTGGTAGTACTAAGGCATACATATAACTTTCTTACCGCTGGAACATTTTCGTCATAACACTATAACTCCTGAATGAAACATGATATCGACATGACATTTGGTACACATAATTTGTATGCAGTAGATGTTTCCTATTAAGTCTAAACAAAAATCCTGAGAGACAAAAAGAAATAAGGACGAAATATAAACATACCGAATGAACGAAAACCAAGAGAGAGGGGCTTTAGTTCTATTGATTTTCGAAATAAAGAAAAAAGCGGACTCAATGAATAAGAAAACTTGTAACTAAATCAAATAACTTTCAATCAATATATTATTTATCACTTCATAGCAAACATTTTATTTGGTAGTTTACCATCATTGAGATAAATGTTCTGTTAAAAAGAGTCGCTCGCTTTAATATCTATTATACTAAAAATCATGGTGTTCATCTACATAAACGATACAGATTTTATTTTCGCTGTCGTTGTTGCGTCCCTTTTCCCTTTTTTCTCGCTTATGTCCATACACTAGAAAACGTATCTTATTGATTTTAGATATAGCAGGTGTACAGACACACTAGGCCTTCATTTAAAAACTAATTCGCCAAATTTAGCAGAGTTATATTACATCCTTCGATCAATATTCGAACATGTATTTTACGAAATAGGTATACCATTTTAAATTATACTTTTTTGTTGTATTTCGATGGCGAAAACGGATGGATATTAAATGATAAAATGTAAATTACATTTTTGTTGCCATCACCCGCCACTGCCGCCGCCGTTCCCAGTAAAAAAGCCTTTACTAATTACATAAATCTGATATTAAATTGCCTAAAATGTTCCTTAATCATATGCGAATTGCTAATTTTAACCAAATTATTATTATTTTTTGCACCAGAACCTCTCCGCATTTACATATATCAATTAAACGTACCGTAACAACAACAAATCTATTTCACTTGTAAGAAGAAAAAATTGCGAATCAGGTCCTTTTTTACTAGTTTACTAATTGTTTAAAAGTTCCTACGAAATTTTGATAATGTTTATAAAGTTAATAATAATATTAAGATACAATTAATTTATAAGGTTTTCCTGTGTTTGGATTTAATTCTAAATGCATTAAATTACCAAGTTCTTTACATTTAATTTAATGCAAAATTCTTGTTTTACACATCTACACACGTCTAGTAATTATTAAATTGGAAATAGAACTGTTAACTATTTGAAAAGTAATTTTCAACTCTATTATAAATAAACAAACGTTAATTTAATCTATTCCAAGTAGGTTTGTAATAAATTACAAAGTTAAATTTTATTCCTAAATAATTATTACCTCAATCAATATTATTCCGAATCTAATTGGCGTTTAAGTGGAACATTTTTCCCTTTTAAAGCAATCTACATGGAATGAATGTGTTTAAAAGAAAAATAAGAGTGACATTTCATAAAACTAGTGTTACACACTTTTCTAGAATCATTTATAATTCTGATCATGATCTTGTAATAGCAACCCAGGTTATGACATTACAGTCTAACATTTAAAGTTAACATTTTATCATAAGAGTTATAAAGTAATAAGTAAGAAAGTAATAAAAGGAAATAAACGAGTATAAAGAATACTAGTTATTCAGCAGCATTATACGATATTATCAAATTAATTTCAACTAGTTAAACTCATTTAATATTATTCTTTATTGCTCGCTTTTTTTCACCGTTTCCTTTCATTTCAAACTAAACGTATGTAGTTATACATAATTAAATATTTCCTTTCTCTCTTTCTTCATTATTTTTATTTCTATTTCGCTAGTTTTACTTCTTCGACACGGTTGATTATATTATCTCAATCAATACTTTTAGTAACGGTCATGTCAAACCGTAACAAGAGCGAGTACGAAAGTTAAAGAGGAACTTTCTTTATTTCGATTTTTCCCTCCATTAACGATAGAAATAAACCAATTAAGAAATTAAGAAGACTACATATATATGTGATATACTGGAAATATAATTACGAGACCTCAGTCTCCTCCGACACCCTTTCATCTCATCTCGTCTTAAATAATCCTTGTATAATATCCTTTTTGAGGACGGAACACGTACAAAATAATTTGATGACGATAACTAAAGCAATTTGATAAATTTAATTATTTATTTTATGTCATTGGACAATGTATAAATCCGTCTAAACTGAATTATATTAATTAAAATGTTTATCAATAACATTCACCTCATTTTTACATGGCAAATGTAACCGTTATTTAATTTGGGATTTCGTGTAACAACAATGACAATCAAACAAGTAACGTTACTTTTCCTCTTCATATATTTTATTATATTATGCTATATGAAGTTTATTATTTTATTAAGTGTCAATTTCCGTATAGCGGTTTCGATTATAATTAAAATAAAATTAAATTCTATACATAAATCAAAATTAATATTTGATTGCCTCTCTACTACCAAATGTATGTATATTACAAACCGAATGGAAACCGGAAAGTCATTTCAATTTGTACAAAACATATTTATTTATAATTTATACATTAAACAAATTCATTGGAATGTTTTACATCATTGTAAAAAGAAAAGCAATTTAATATTGTTTATTGTAAGAGAAAAAAGAAACGCAATCAATGTTACGATACTTATGATGTGATTTATTAAAATTGTTATTATAATGTTATTTTCAGCATTTACTCGCATTTAACACGTTATTAGTTTTACTGATAAGTGCCATTTCTTGAATTTTTTTTTGGCAGATGTGTGCTTCAAAAACTATTAATTTGAAGAAGAAAGAAGCGAAATTTTAACATTTATATTCAGTTCGTGGGTTTTTCGTATTTAAAGAAAGTTAGATTTATTTCTTTTGAAGTTGCTTTTATTAAAAAAGAAAAAGAGAGAGTTGGAATAAGGAAGGGCGAAAATGGAACCGGCAAAAAAGACGAGAAAAGAAGGAATTTAATGAAATTAATTACGATTTTACGAGTAGTCCAATGGCGTTTTTTTGTGTATGCATTACACAAAGTGATCATAAAATGAAACTTAATTCTCTTTCATAGAAACGTATTACGTCCATTTTTACATTCTTTAATATATCGTACCGACAATAGAGCAAAGTTATTACACTTTGTTGTTATATTCTTCGGTGACTTTTAATTTAAGAATACATATACATAAAGTTGAAGCAGAAATATTTAAGAACAGGGGGGAGGGTAAACGTACAAGGCAACAGTAGGGTGTAACAAGAAGATGATGATGATGATGAAGAGAAAAAGGAAAGAGAAACATAAGAAATTTTATTTGCTGTGGGTGGATGACGAAGGATATAAGAATTCTCATTCTAATTTCAGATTTTAGATGATTACGTAAGAAGTAGATTTGTACAATTTCAGCTGACAAACGTTATTTTTGTTACTCTGCTCCTTCATTTAATTCCCGGAAAAAAATATTATCATTAACTCTTCTAGGTTAGTGTTATTATTATTTTTCTACTCTCCTCGTACCTCTCTTTTCGCTCTCGCCATTTTTCTTCCTTTTTACTACTTCTTGTTTCTATATTATTATTTTTTTACTTTTTCCGTTTCCTTTTTCGCCACTCGTTTTATTTTCTCGCACCGACATTTCTATTATACAAAAATTTATTTAAAAACGTATAAAATTGAAATGAAGTCTTTTAAAACAATGACAAAATGAACTCCTTGTATTTTATTTTCTTACAATGGAAACTTTTAACCTCCGTTGAATTCAAAGTTGTTTTCCTACTTTCTTCGTATACAAGAAATATGCAAAACAAATACCCGTTACTCCCCTTGTTAAAGATTCTTTAAATTTGCTTTTTTTGTTCATTCTTTCTATCGTTTCTTACATTAAATTTCCATTGAAAATAAAATTTGCCTGCGAGATCAAAATATGTTTATTTATGCGTTATGGAACAAGATATTTTCCCGTATATTTATTATTAGTACTTTCCTTAATATTTGTAGACAAGGCATTGCCGAGTGTGTTATTGCTATTGAAATATTTTTCACGGTTTAACACATTTGCAAACGACGGAAAAGTTTGATGGAATCCATTTAAACACATTGTTAAACGTAATCGATTTATATGTTTCGGTAAACAAGTGGCTTTTAACGAAAATATTTTGAATGGCAACTTTTTTACTTTCCGCATTATAATTTAATTCAAGTAATAACGATGGTAATAATAAAACGAAAACAAAGGTAAGGAAAAAGAATGGAAACCATTATGTAAAATATAAATGCCATTTCCCATCTCGTACAATTTAAATTGTTTTGACAATATTATTACAGAGTTGCAGAAGTTGCTTTTAGAAAATTATTTGTCATAATTTACTTTAATTATTAGTCGTGTGTTTTATAAGCCAGAACACTAAAACGCTCTTATAATCACATTACGATAATAATTAATTAAGTTATTTTGCAAACATTTTAATATTAAAATTTTGTGGTAGTCACAGAAAAATTAATTAATTTGTATATCGCAAATAATTTATATTTACAAATACTATTTAAATTTGTGATTAATGAATTTATTTTTTCGATTCGTAGAAGTTTATTACTATTTTTGTTGAATTATATTGTTTTCTATCGTAATTATTAAACTAATATTAATTTTGTAAATATTTTCATAATATCGAAATTTAATCAAAAACTCATTGTAAATAAAATTGAAATTAACACACATTTAGAAACAATAAATAATATGAAACAATAACAAAATGAGTATAAATCCCATAATCAATCGTTAAAAATGTTGTCAGAAACGTTTTTATAATGTACTCCAAATTAAATAATTTTCCTCACGAACCGTTTTCATTACTTCAGAACTAGTTATTTTTCCTTCAACGGGCAACTTCATGCATATAATACGACCGTATCAAAATTCGATATGTTGCAAGTAAAATCTAATAATAACGTGATACGAATTCAGCTAGTAATTAATATACATCTCTGTTCTAAGGGTTTGTCATATATATACAGAGATCTATCCATGTTTATAATTGCCTAAGGGAGTAGTATCTTAATCCGTCACTCTACTTACGTTAGGCCTTATTAAAATGGTATTCTTTAAATAATTGATAACCGTCATTATGACATTAATGCCACTGTAATTGATTTTTTTTTTTTAATTCCGACGAGCGCTAATTTAAATAGATTCTCCTAACGGCGGAACAAAATGAAAATTTATTTTCAAATTGTTTCTTCCTTTACCATTAAATTCAATTTCTTACTGCTAATCATTATTTAATGTTGAGAGAAAAATTATCATACGAACATAAATCTCTACCTTACACATACAAACTACATCGATATTGATGACGAAATAACACGTAGACGTTATAAATCCCGAAACACGATTAATTGAAACTATTCGATTCCATAACTTCTTTCATTTGTTATAAATACATACTTAATTAATTGCTTTATTGGCTAAATTGGATATTAGAGAGGCCGTATTTCAACGAATAATTGGAAATTAATTTTAAACATTTGTCGAATTCGACAAACGGATTTCATTGTTGTAGATGTCAGCTAATAGTAATAATGACGAAAATAATTATTATAATAATGGGTATAGTTAATTAGCTAGGAAAATACCTATCAAATTCATTCGAATTACATTTTACGTGAGATTAATTCATAAATCCATTAAATATTTTGTCACGTATAAATTAGACGTGAAAATAATTAAAGTGTACACGCTAATTGGTAACAGAAAGAAAAGTGGGCACGGGAGGTGGATGACGACAGGACGGTAGGTAGAATGAAGACATTAGGAATCGTAAAAGCACTACGTTAATACAACAGAGATAAACCGAATTGCGGTAAGAATAATTACGGCGAGAACCCAGCAAAACGAGCGCGACATCCGAAATATGCAATATTAAACAAAATAGACGCAAATTTAATCACATTATGCATTCACTTATATTAAATTCGGGTGAATTATCAAGAAAATAGGGTCGTTTGCGCTGAGTGTTTTATTGTAACATATATTGTCCAATTAAAATAGAGGTCGTCAGAAATAAGTAATCCTGTATGCTATACAGATAAAACTCTTGGTCTGGTCTTGTGTAGGGGTCTACTAAATTTAAATAAAGGAACAAGGGACATTAGTAAGGTCCTTAGGAGTCCCCAATTTAGTAATACTAACGTAGTGTAAAATACGTTCATTTAAAATTAAGGAACACCGAGAATTTGTTTTAAGATGTACACAAATATAATAGCGTCGTATCGTCCTAATGGGAGAACCTGAGTAAATTGAAAAACCATCTGTCTGTAAAATGTTTCTCTGTGTGTGTGTGTGTGTGTATGTACGTCGTGCATACATCAGTACTTTGAATTACAATAATAAACAGTGTTGAGGGCTAAATGTAAAACAAAAATGGGAAAAGGACGAAGAAATAAGAGAAACGTTGAAGCGAACTTGCATCGCTTAAAAGTTTTTCATTTTCAAGTAAAAGCAATTGTTCGTAATAAATCTTCTGGATTCGAGTTTCATTATGATCAAAATAAGAACAAGCATAGAGTAAAATAAATAAAAAGATGAGACGTAAGTAAATATTCATGTGAGTGAGAGAGCGTGAACTAATGTATGGTATTTTAGGAAATATCATCGTGTAGCAGTTTTAATCCTCTTTGTTACTTCTCAGAGTAAACTATGTTTTAATATAAAATCCATTGTTACGTTTTCTTTTTAACACTTACATTTCGGTTCACAAAAGATCTCATTGGTATTATTGTTACACAAAAACGTACCTCGCCGAGGATGTAATTTAATAACGCTAGATTTACTATGTGCTCTGTTCAAATGTAATCCTAAAAATAACCAAAAGAGAAACGATAAATAAAAATGAAAGGGACTTTTTAGTTGAACAATAATAACGATATATATTTTCTGCGAGTGTCTCTGTCTGCATGTGCCGTTAGAATAAAATGTATTTCTAACGGTTTAAAAATTTATTTCGAAAATTTTTATAATTCGACTCCTTGTATTGGGGAATGGAATTGCTTTTGTATACGTATTTCGCGTTATTCACACTCAATAGGAAAGCATTGTTAAAAAGAAAATAATAAAGGAAAATGTGATAAAGTTAAGTTAGACTTGCATATAGATTCCTAATGCTTCCTCGGAAAAAGCTCATAGAATGTGGAAATGGATCTGCTTTTTACACGAATGGTGGTATTTTTCTTCCGGTTTTCTGTTGTCGACTAAACAAACACGGAATATCATTTAACAGATACAACACGGAACCAAGAAATATTCAAACAGACAATCCTTTGCTTTACTTCCGAATTTTTGTGCATTTTCTTCTAATTTTCCAAATATATTTATTTTGACGAAGCTTATTTTTCTGTGATATCGTTTATCACGGTTTACGACCCGCTTCGACATAACCAGCTCTGATAGGTTCTTATCAGTTGTAAACAAATAAACTTTGAACCGGAAAATCTAATCCATTATCATAAATACTTATCCGAACCGGAGACTGTGCATTTGCGTTTCGTAACATAAATCAGATCTTTTATCATCTATAAAATAGGCATTTTGCACTAATTAATAATCGTCCACGTACATAGAAACCTTATACGAACAATAAGCGTTAATTATTTAAATAAAATTATTCATAATTGCTTATTAAAGACGATTCCATGCTTACGGTGTGTTGGCGCAAACAAAAGGGCTTTACTTTTATGTAATTAAATAAACAGAGCTTTTCGTTAACGTTCGTGCATTAAAAATTCTTTTGTTGCCCTCTTCCCCGAATAACTTAATATTAATAAATGCGTTGTCTTTTCCAAATAGGTAAGACAATAAGTCCAAACCGATAAAACGAATCACCTTTCTTTATGTTTCTGGTTTTAAAATTTTACAAATGAGAAAGAACATTAGGAAGACCCTCAAAAACCCTAATTTCATTGTAATGTAGTGTAAAATATAGTCTTAGAAATAAACTAAGCATAATACTACAATTTTCAAATGATATTGTTCTAAATCGCCTTTATGTGCACAATAATAGTGATAATAATAATAATGGTAATAATAATAGACAATAGTAATTATTATTATTATTATCATCGTCATCATGTAAGTGTCATTACGTTACCTAATAAATGATCCTTATAAATCATAAGTTGAATTAAAATTGAAGTCATCAATTTCATAACTATTGTAAAGCACTCTAAAAGGTCCACAAATATTATACCACTCATTGAATAATTAAAGCAACATACTTTTAATTAAATTGTTTAATTTTCATCAAACGTATATATTATTTTGAAATCATTTCAGAAAAATAAATCTTTTTTATCGCGATTATTTCGATATAAAACATTCCGAAACATGTGATCCGGAATAAATCACGAGTCCGGAAAACTGAATTGAGAGCGAGACAGCGGGAGACAAAAATAATAAATAAATAAATAAATGTTTGTATATAAAGTTATATTTCGATCGCCGCTTTTATTTTTATTTAGTGCGAGTCCGATTAAACGATTCTGTCCGTTACGTAGCTTTTCAGTGTATGCGTATATATATATATGTATATATATTTTTTAACAGTCGCGGTTTATCAAAACGTGTATTTTGATAAGACAACGACAATCAACTACTACTGAATTTTCGCCATTCGCAACGCTAGGAAAACCGATGGGAAAATCGAATCCGAGCGAAACCAGCCGAGTTGCGCTGAAACTCTGAAAATTTCATTCAATATAATTTATTCGGAAAACCCGGACATTAACTGATAATTGTCGTCGATTGTAAAATGTTTGTTACAATTTTTGTACATCCATACAGGATTTATAACGTCTACTCGTTTTTTTTTTCCTGTTTGTGTTGTTGTGTTTGTTATATGAATTGCCTGTTCGGTTATTTTATATTTTTCTTCTTTTTGTATTCAACATTTCTACTACCGTTCGATATTTGGTGAAATATATAAATTTCAAACATGACATTGTACTATATTTTATCAAAAGCGTCTCACTACATTCGACTGAACACTGAATATATATTACTTTCTATATGTAGAGGCGACGAACTGAAAATTGTAAACCGTGCACATCTTGATAAAAGATACATACACATGTAGAAGAAGAGAGAATAATAACGGTGATAATGATGATAATGAAAAAGGATTCTATTCAAATGAGCACTTGTTTAACATTTTTCAATACTTTCTTCTTCCATCAACGTCGTTTTCATAATTGCATCATTCGGATTTACATTTAATATGCGACGGACCTTAGAAGACGAAACTCTACAATATTACCTCTTATAATGCGTCATTCTTCTTTCCTGCGTTTCTTTTTTTCTTTTCGCACCGACTCTTTAATTCTTACGGAAACCAATTATAAACAGTCCATTTTCTTGATTAAAATACACTTTTTTTATCGCAAAGCTTTTTATAAAATCCATTACTCCAGAGCATAAGAAAGCGCCCAATCTTTTTATATCATGGCCAATATTAATATAATTTTATGTGAAACCAATAATTACTTTCATAAATATCAAATTTAAAATACTTTTATTTTCCGTTAAAATTCTACATAAACATTTATTACATCCAGTTTTATTATTGCGCCGCTCATTTATTAGTATACGCGGCTAATTTATAGATTAGTACATCCTTTCGTAATAATACTCGCTAAAAAGCTACTGAGTGAGGTGCTGTTTTATTGCAACGTAATGCCGGCCTGATTAAAGTAAATGTTGAATCGGGTTCGTTACAATAAAAAAGAAACGCACACAAAGCTGTAAAAGGCCGTATAATCAAAACAAATTGTCTGATTTAACTTAATAACATTCTAACTTCGGCATTAACTTGATGATGATGACGATGAAAATAATGACAATTTGATAATATAGTAAATGAAATTTGCTCGTGCCGGCGCATCCACCAGGAAAGTCGTTATCAATTTTTTGTTTGCTCTAAGTTAAATGTTATTAAAACAGTTGAACGACATGTCGCTAACTAAGACATACTGCCAGTTAACTAACGGATTTACAGCAGTTATTGCATAAAATTATGGCTCAAATTATTCCATTTACAACCAAGTTAAAATCAAATGTAGTTGTATATATAACATTTGCCATGTACGTAAACGTATTTCGTGATACGTTAAAGCTAATATTTTTATTCATAAATGTAATGTTACAGTTGCGGATGATAAAAAGGCTACAATTACTTCTGCAAATATTTACTTTGTGGCGATATATTTGTTCGAAGTTTCGCATTTGTTCACGTATTCCAATAACCGGAAATAATTTTATTATTGTTTTTGTTTCAATTTGTCAAACTAATAAAATATATTGGATCCGTATTAAATTTGATAATGAACTTTTTATGAAAAGTTTCTATGAATTTTCCAATTAAATACGTACATTATAGATGTTTATAACGCATAATTGTTATAAAATTATTGATTATGTTTAATTGTTTTGCGTAAGTAAAAATGGAACCATAAATTCCATTTTCTGCAGCTATATTATCAATTTGCTTAAATCTATTTTCAAATGATGCGAACTCAATGGAATGAAATATAACGGTAAAAGCCTTACTTATTGGGAAATGCTTTTTTGAAACGTCTATCCCAGGAGAAATCTTGTTTAATGAAAAGAGTTCAAATATAAATTCAATAAAAATTCTTCGATGCAAAGGTATTTTCAACTCATTTAAAATAAAATCATTACAATTTGCGCTCATCTTCATGTGCATGCGAAAAATATTTGCAGTTATTTAAAAAATGGCAATAAGCTCCTACTGTTGTTTTTATCATTATCGTTGTTATTATTATTTTGTTAAAAAAATAACAGTCTTAACGCTAGTACAATATTTATATGCTGACATCAAAATTGAATGCCAAATATGAAAAAAACTATGTATAAATATTCAAATGAGAATTTGATAGTTTTTTTTCTTACGAACGCACTATGGCGTTTTCCACTTCTTTTTCAACATACATGTATGCATCCAGATATATAGTATACGATAGTGTTTATGTTGATTCTTATGCATGCTCTTGAAAGGGTTTCAAAAAAGCTACTAGAGATTTATAATGTATTTATGGCGTCGAGACATGAAAACCAAATCTATTGATGTACGTGTGTTGTCTTGAAAATTTATAAAAACTTCCTATAAACACTGAAACATCACGTAATATAAATTTACCATTGTAAACTCGAACGTTTTGGTCGCACGAGTGACCAATAATAGATATTACAAAATCAAATAGTTTTAAACCCGTCCAAAAACGATTCCACCTGATGCCATTACCTTTCTTCAGGAAAAGATGCGTTAGTTTCTAATTAACAATCACTTTTATTATCGATTTCTTTTCCTTCCTGTTTTATTTGTTCGAGTACACGTACAAAAAATTAGCGAGCATAGTCTTTAGCTTTTATTACAAATTGCATGGTGTAACACATATTAACACAAAATGTTCAAAGAAGTAATAAAGAACAAAGGATTAACAATCAACTCGGTACGAGATGTAATAATAATAAAAAGAATTGAGTAAACAGAAAGAAAAAGGAAATTAGTCAAGGAAAAAATTTAACGGAAATACTGTATTTGACAAAGTGTAAAACGACGTAACGGAATCTTACCCAAAGAGAGGAATAAAAGGAATGATATTAAATTAAAATAATTTAATAAGGGACGTAAAATTATTTGGCTATATACATAAAGAGGAGTTTCAGATAAAATAAAAAAAGAAATTATAATTTATTTTTTAACGAGACCCGTCTGGTATTCAAAATAAACATAATTAATTCGTTTCTTTTCTCTGCGCGTTTAACATCTAATTACAATTTTATCTTAATTAAATTCAATTAATTCGGGAAAAGAAGGTTCGTACGAAAGCCTCAAACGTTATTGTCTCAGATTATAATTAAACATTTATCCGCATCGATAACAGAATGTCTCAATTTATTTGTATGTTTTTGGTATACAATAAATATCTCGTTCACTTCTCTTTCTAACAATAGCAAAGAGAAAGTCATTCATGAACTATTTAAAGTTTGCGGTTTGTAATAACGACGGCTTGTGTAATTATTGTTAACGATATATTATAGACTTGAATGGGAATACTTGAATATTATACTAAACAATTTTATTAATTCTAATTGAATTGCTTCATGATATAGTGGCCCTTACAGTTCAATTGAATTGAAGCAAATTTATTGCCGTTTTAGTATTTGATTTGATACAAATACTAAGATTCTTTTTGTTTTTATTCTTCTGCAAAAGGTGCGCTTTCAATTACGTCTACTCAAATACTGTAACGTCGAGGATATCATCAAACAAGTGCGATTACATGCACTGAAGCCAAAAATACTGTTTTGCATTCAAGCGATAAAAGGCTTCGCAGATTTTCTCATATACAAATTAAGTACATTTATATACATACATTACAGATAATGAATGTACCTATTTAAAGTATGCCCACACGCTCACATTTTATTTTACGTGGCGCATATCATATAGCTATAGATTTTGAATGGTTTAAAATTCTATAGTCTTTGTATTCAACGAAACTTTATGGTAATGGAATTTATGAATATGAAACATCTGCATTAAGTGCCACGAAACTAGTTTTGAAGTATAATAAACTAATATTTTGGTGTAGTTTATATTCGATCCTTTAGGATTTACATTTTAAATCGTAATGAAATCTGTTAGAAGTGTTATTAATTACGTATTATTGATTTAAACAAAACTGTATACAAATTTCTTGGGATCATTGGCATTATTAATAATCATAAAGAAAATGAAGTAGGGAAAAATGAGGTGAGATAATATGAGTGCCAAAAAAATAACATCAATGAAATATCATGTATAAAAAGCATTGAAAGAAGACATAATAAGATTTATTATCGTGCACGAGGAGGACTCTCGAAAGGACAATGAAATACAGGCTTACTACAGAAGTAGTCGAAAAACAATTCCTAAAAGCAGCCATACAGAAAAATATTACTGGAGGACGTCTAAATAAAATGAAAGGATACCATTGAGATTGTGCGAAAGAAATATATTCTTGTACTACTCAACTAACTTTCAATATAGAACTGACAATCTATTATCGAACACAATGAAACTATAAACAAAACGTTTGATGTTTGGATGTTTCTCCACCTAACCACATTTCACCTGCTACGTGTTTATTAATATTTTATACACTTCATCCCTTTTTGAACGAAAAAAGGGTTTAATCATAAATAATTAAATATCGTTCTTTATATACGAATTAATTCATACTGAAAATGTATGCTAGTCTATGCGGATTAAGTTTCATTCAAGAATATTTAATCAATATAGACTCCTGCATATACAGAGACATATAAGCAAAATAAATTTTATTTAATTTCATTGAAGCACGTGTTACATGTTACATATACTCCCCTATAATATTAATAACTGAAGCAGTTTCAATATCTACACGGTGTGGTGTTTATTGTAATTACTATTTCCAACAATTATAGCTACACACATATAGATTCTTCTCTACTACACTTTTATTCACACAAGAGGGTTACCCATGCACCAGGATATTCAATTCAGCAATTTCAGTTTATTTTTTATATTGTCAAACTTCAAAATCTGTTATGGGAAAACATCTCAATAAAAAAAATACTTATATATAAATGAAACTGATATTGATGGAAACGCTAGGAAATAGTCAGAGATAATATAATAGTAACCACGAGCAGGAACGAAAGAAAAAAGTATGTCGACCTAAATGTTAGAAACAGGAATAGACGTCAACGTCGAGAGGAATCACTACTAGAGGAAAATCATTAGGAAAGTAATAAAAATAAAAGGGCGAATGATCAGGGGGAAAAAAGAAGGAAGATTAAGGGATCATAATTTAAATCCTTTCAAAGATTATGATAACAGTATCGATAGAAGCATCGTTTAAAATTCGATATCTAATAAGAGCGATTAAATCAATATCGAAAGATAAATAGCTTTAATAATCATATATTAGAGGGAAGCTTAATCACGTCGAGGAGAAGAAAATCTGTTTTTCTCTTACTTCCTCGCCTTCTTCGCCGCTTAAATCAATAGAGCTTCTGATTTAATATCTATAATGTCATTTTATCTCTTAAAAAAATGTTTATAAATATTTGCTTAGCTATTGCATTCCTTATACTATTATAAAAGGAATTTTATTTAAAAGTAACATGACATTCTTTTAAAGAAATATTTGATAATGTGATCGTTTAATCGAATGAAATGGTTTTATATTTATTGTACAAATTCAATTTCGAAAGTGCTTCGATGAGATTTTTAATTACTTATTGTTCATATTGAATAAGGAAAGTTTCATTTAAATTTAATAAGAAGGAAAATCACTTTTGCATTCACTTGAATAGTGAAAAAAGTCTCGAAAGGTTCTCTTTTTTTACATAAAGTGTCGAGTGGAAGTACTAGAAAATTGAGATGAAAATAATTGCAACTTATTTCTTATACAAACATTATAATATTTTGCTTCTTATTCCGAAGGAAGAGGAAAAAATAAACGAAAAAAAATTTTTTCAGCGTTCAATCAGTAGAAGGAAATTGAATTATTTCTTTAAGAAGAAAAAATGTCGCTCTTTTTTTCTTACACGTAGAGAGAGAGAGAGAGAGAGATACAAATTTATTTCTCTCTGTTCCAATCTATGTGTCATATTTATTACGAATTTCTTCTATATAAATTTTTTTTATATTAATATCAGAGCTTTGGAAAGGCGTTGGTACAAATTTCATATATATTTTATTATTAGTTGTATATGTACACAAACTCAACCAACAGAAACACGTTTACTTCTACTTCACACTTTTTCTTTACTCGCATCTCACTTTTTCTCCTCTCGCAACTTTCATATTTATAACGCGAATAGAAATATTTTAACTGGAGACAATTTTTTTGATATGTTAATAACGTTTTAAGAAACGCTTTTATTCTGTTTGGCGCAAAAGCTTCTAATTAATTGATGGATAGACGTTAATAGTCGTTCGACGTTTGGGATAAATTTATAGCAAATTTCGTTTGATTAGTAAAAAGAAAGTAAGGAAAACTAGGCAAAAGAAATCTAGTTAATGACTTAACGAGAACATATGTTCGGACATTAAATTACCTTATGTATCCTTGACCTGTTATAAGCCCCTAGACTAATTAAACGTTTAGTTAAGTTGACGCTGAATAACAGTAAAGCACTTTTTTATATTCCATTCTTATAAATTCGTTTTCTTTCGATTATTTGAACAATTTTGCGCGAAGAATTTATTTTTAACCTCGAATAAAGAATATTTTATATGTGATTTAACTGATGTAGTAGTATTATATATATATATATATATATATATATATATATATATGTATATACATTAAGATTATTAAATTACGTGCGAAATCGAGTTTCAAACGAAGATCAATATCAAGATTACAGAGAAACTTAACATTAAGTTACGAAAATTGCTGGAGGATAGATAAAAGATATAACATTCATTACATTACTTAATCCATACATTTATAAAATTGTTCTAAAAAAAGTAAAGAAGATTGAGAGAGTAAGGGAGGCGCTTGTAATGGATTTGGGGATGGAAAACGTAGTGCAAAAAAGAATTGCTTGAAAATAAAAAATATGGTAACGTTTTTTTTTTTGTTAATATTAATTATAAAAGAGAACTCGGTGACGGAATAACAGAAAGTCTTATAGTACATGTTTATTTTAATAGAGTTGCTACAGTTCTTGATTTGCTTATTCGGAATATAAAGTAATTTAATTAAAAAGTGGCAAAAGCACACTGCTAACCAAAACTTTTTCATTTAGTTGCTGCGTTGAATAACTTCTGCACCGAGGAAAATTATAAGAATTGATTCGTTAATATTCTTTAAAAATATTACTTTTATTGATAAGAATGAGAAAGAAACGTGTTCAACGTAAGTTACAACTTGCATTATTACTCTATTCGTTTTCTTGCATTATATATTACATATAGCGCCCTTTGCAAATTCAAATGATCCACTCAATTATTACTAAGTAACTTAAATTTGAGTTTGCTTTATGTAACGGAGCTGTACCTATATTAAACAATGCCTAATGATAAATTGTAGTCCACAAATCATAAACTAATAAGAGATTTAATTCAATGGTACAGTTAGATTCAACAACACACTAAAACAATGGCTGTTCTAATACTTTTAATGCAAATAATCTTTCTCTATGTTACGAATTAGATGCAAATTGACTCTAATTTTAATCGTTGGCCAAAGAGTAAGCCATATTATTTCTTTCCAAAACGGAAAGATGGTTAATGATTAATTATACACTAGAAACCGTAGGCGAATTTCAACGAATTCCACTTTATAGTTTTCTCGTTAACCCCGATATCATATAACCCATATCGGTATTATTACATCATTATCATTATTACGATATTAATACTATAATATTTTATAATTGCCCATAATTAATGATTGGGATCGTTTACCAAATTCCGTTTTCCAAAAGCCATTTCCGCTATATTTTTTGTTGGTTCACGTACTTTTTTTTAAATTGTTATTAATATGATTGTCGTACAAAATGAAAATCGATTAATTTTTGTACGTGTAACATAATACTCGTCTGAGTGGTTAAATGTGCGAATTAATTTTTATCATGCTCACAACAAAAACGACAGCGTCGACCATAATATATTTTTTGCCATTATTCGTTTCTGGATACTCACGATTTCTCATTCACATTTAATGTTAAATTCAATTCACGTTAAGCACGATCACGATCCTAAACTATCACAACATATATATGTATGAAATAGAACATAATCGCTTCGTGATCCGAAGGATATCACGCATTCCGCTCACCTTCTATCTCATCTTCAATATACATGTATGAGTATATATACCAAAGGCTATTTTGCATTTTAGAACGTAAAAAATTTCCTGCAGATATTTCGAAGATTAAGTTTCATAATTTTCGTGCATTATTTTTAAACGAAACAAACAATTATACTTTATTTAATTTTATTGTTTCAACTAAAGCAAATTTTTTTGTTGTTGAATTATATATATTAATGTTTAAACTATTTCGCATATGAGAGAGAATGCCTGTTGAATTTTAATATGAATAACTTTCCAGCGTTTAAATTTATTTTCCATTAAATTTTACACGGGGCATACGTAGATAAAATAGTTATTAACATTCTAATTCTTGTTAGTTTCTCATTTCGTATGACTTTTTGTTCTATTTTTCATCTTCATTATCATTTAAGCTTTAAATCAACATCTTAATTGTAATTTTACATGATAAATGTTTCTGTCAATAGAATTTTCTATTTATTTTGCCATCCCTCTATTTGATATTATATTGAAAATCAATTTGTTAAATATTTACTTATAATACAGACATCTACTAGATATCATATTAAACTGTATTTTAGAACCATTCGGATAGTTATTTTAGTTTAATGATTGATTAAATTTACGGAGAAATAAAAATACATGAATTATTCGTTTTAATTGAGCACAAAACCTTTTCGTTTGATTATCCCCCGAAGGCTTTTACGACACTTTAATCAAACAAAGATTTGAAAAAAAAAAACTTGTACTTTTTTTGTCTTTAAGATTATTGAAGTTATTTTTTCCTTTGATTCCTTTTCATAAAACGTTACACACATTTGTCTCGATAGCCTTTAAACCATTTCAGGGATTTATACGAGGATTTCATATATGTAAGTGATGGCTTTAGAAATATTGTAATATGAGACAACCCATCTGAATACGAGTGTAAATACTTACTTCTGTTCGATTTTAGAAAAAAAAAATCACGAGACATACGTGGTCTGATCAAGAAATCACTTGATAAAAATTAATATGTATTTATTTAACGTAATTAAATTCTAAATAATCTTAATTTCGGTTTACTGGTTCGAGAATTGGTTAAAGTGAAACATGAAAGATAAAATGGAACCACTACGAGACGATTATTATTTTCTGGGTAAGTCTCGTTTAAAATTATTTTTTAATTAGTTATCCTTCATGATATAATCAAAAAACGGTTTTAATTACTACTTTCATATCAGTTCTGTTTGAATTAATTTTATATCTCTCTCTTATGATACGAAATACCTATTTACATATATTACATTGGATATTTTACCAAATTCAAATATTTTACTAACAAATTTGCCGTGAGAATTTCGGGCGGTTTATATTAAACTGTTAAAATATAAGTTTTAATACGGACTATTTAAATAACGGTTCAATCATGATATGATAATAATAATTTAAATTTATTTATTTAGGAGTAAGCGATTCTTTCTCGAAAGGTATTTTGCTTTCGATTATTTCTCATTTTTCGTTTATTCACCATTAAATTAAACAATTAGATTCTTATAAAGGTTCTTACTTGTACTTCTTCTTTGGTTTATTGTGTGATTAAATTAAAAAAGTTTAGGAATCTTTGCAGGCAATTTCTTAAAACTATTTGAAAAGTTTTATAGCCATTGTTTTATAGTAAATGAAGATGAAGCGTAAGATATAAGAAGAGGAAGTGAACCAAAGGACTTAATTTAATATAACACGATTTGTTCATATTTGTAATATTACGTCAAACATAAAAATGTCCTTTTATTTTAAGTGATAACTTCCCTTTAGTCACAAAGATAGTGTCGTAATTCACCTTTTTATATATAATTTTGTATCTACAGTCGACCCTTCTACGACAGTTCTCTTCTTTTACATCCTGTGTTTTTCACTCGCTTCTTTTTATTGATCTATACGTCTTTAGACATTGATATTATATTATCGAATGGCATCAACTATATGACAATTGTACTCATACATCAATGTTAAAGTTCGATGTATTTCATCCGATAACGAGTTTTGCCAATAGATTGATGTGATCGGTCGGCCGTTGTCACCTGTCGAAGGAAATTTATTTATGAAACATTTTCAAATTGACATAAATCGAAAATGTAAAGACGATATCTACATACATACAATTGCATGTCTCTACGCTGGCAAAATATTTATTATATAAACATAAATTTCTACATTGAGATTAAAACGTGTGCACGATAAATCGCCAGGATTCCTTTTACTCAATCCTTCGTTCAATAAGTTGTTACACTTATAACAATTTACAAATCGTCAGTGTTTAAATAACAATCATGAGTTTAACATAAAAAGTAATTTCGTTTACAAGATTTCCTTGAAAGTTTATAAAGAAGCGTCCGTTACGGAAAAAGAAGTTTATTCTTCTTATTCTAATTCGTATTTTGTAAATTACAAAATTTAATAGTGAAAATATAGCGTGCAATTTTTCACGATCCCCTGAAAAGAAAATTAAATTGCTCCTTCGATGGCATAAATAACATTTTAAATTTTTCGCGAACCTCGTTTTATTATTATTATTATTTCACGGTACTACTTCGATTACAGGAACAAGGATTCATTTATTTTGTTCCCTTTTCAATCAGATTTTTACGGACGTTTAGGAAATGGCAACAGATATAACGTAAAGTGAGCCGAAGAGTACCAACGTAAAATACATTGTCAGTATTAAACAAGACCTTTTCCAATCAAATATTTTCTGAAAATCAGTACGTTAATTTTAAAATACATTGAATTCAATTAACCTTCTTCTCCAATTCTGAACCCAATTATGATTGTAGCATTAACAGAAACTAAAAGGAAACAATATGAGGTGATTAATCATAGTTGTAAATAACATTTTATTTCTCGTTTCCCTTTTATTAAAATTCTAACTGAAAATTAAAACAAATAAACATTATCACAAAAGAAAAACAAATAATTAAAACAATTTTTCCCTCAACGTTTCCTATTCGTTTCCTTTCTTCCGTTTCCGTCTATTATTTTTCGTTTTATATTTCATCTCTTACTTTTCTCTCTTTCATATAATACATATAAATATCGATTCTTTTGTGATATTGCTCTTGTTTGCAATAATTTTATTTTAAAAAGAAAGAGAGCAAGGAATAAGGATCAATAGAGAAGCAATTTAGGATTGGATTAAAAAACAACAGTAAGAGAAAATTCGCACACAAATTACTTCGGCAATTCAGCTGCTAAAGAAACCATACGTAATATCACGTATATTATTTTCTACATTATACATGAAGGACCATGTAAATGATTCTTATACGTGTATGTAATAGAAGAAAGGAGAAATAAAAGCAACGAAAAAAAATTCTATTCAATGAATTACATTTACGGGCGTTATTGGCAATAAACGTTAATGGTTTTATCAGTAGTGGCAGTATACCTTAACTAACTGTATTTTTTATTATTACCTGTTCCCTTTATTCACTCCCTCTCTATCGTTGAATGAGGAAACGTTTTTATTTTGTAATTCCTTTTTATGTAAATAATAATATAAATTACATTTCGTAGGGAATAAAAGAGGACGTGGCATAAAACTGAATTTAATTATATCACGAAACCTAAAAACGTTAATAGCCCTGGCAAATTAGGTACCAAATTAAAATAATAATTCATTATAGTTTCTGAAAAAGTTTATCATTATCATTTATTTCTTCTTCTTTTCCCCATTCGTCTTTTTCTCCTTTTTTTAATATCATTACTAGCATTTCCATTTGTTTTGTTCTTTAATTTGATAGAAAAGTAAATACCTTATGAGAAAATGTCGTGGCACGAAAAAGTAACGTCAAACTTTCCATCTGGAGAAAATGAAATGAAAAGATAAAACAAATAACGTATGAAAAGTTGATGGAAGTCAAATCAAATTGAAAACGAAATTCGGGAGAAATATAAAAGGAAATATTGGTATATTAAAAAATCGTTCTTAAATAATAAAAAAGTATGGAAGCAAAACTAAAAATAAAAGAATCGAAGAATCAAGAATCTGATATGGGCAAAAATTATTAATTATTTTATAGCGAATTCAAGTTAGTTATAATCGTGTCATTAATTTATAACAGCAAATTACTTTATCCCTCTATTGACCATAACTGCGCAGAAAAAGGCTACGTACACAAAAATAAAATTTAATATATTATGAAATTACTGGCAACGAATTCAATTCACATTTTTCAAATTTCGTTAAATTGTTATTCTAGCAAAATTCGTACGTTAAACTTTCGATATTATATTCACAACCCATATAATTTTATAATGCAACTACTGCAGCTTTCTATTTTGGCATTAACAAACACTTTTATTATCAATTTACCGAACACATATAAAAATTCATCGTTTCGAAAGTTCAAACTTTACAAATGTTTTCTTGCTATTTGAAGTATAATCTTCCGGTAAAGGAAAACGGAAGATCAAAAACTTGGAAAAGGAAAACATTAAAGTACAATATGCAGAAGCAATAATTAAAAAAATCAAAGATTCAATTAAGAGTCCAAACATAACCTGAAGCTATAGTTAAACAAAAGGTTATGTATATAAGAATTTAGTAATTGCAAACTGTATGGTAACATGTATTATGTATACGCAGATTTTTTAAGTAGGTAATAAGTTCTTTATATAGATCCATTGAGACTAATAAAGTATGTAACAAGAAGTTGATTTAAGAGGCAAAAAAGTTAATTTCGCTTAAAAAATTAATAATTATATTACAGAGTAAATCTTGTTGTAATACGGTTCTTTTTATAATATGTTTTTGTATGCCCGTTGTTCCTCGAGGAGGCCAAAAAAGATTGTTAACCATTCTAATGTTGAAGATTTCATACTAATCTAATTGTTTCGTTAATAGATTAATTAAATTAAATGTGCCTAAGAGCGTTTTTACCACCGCATGTTGTAGATCGTTGCCATTGAACTCATTCAAGTGGTAATAATGAATTTTATCATTTACATACTAAAGAAATTCCCTTCGTAATACCACTTGCGTTTGTCATGTCCTTATTGCCTACATTTAACTTTAGATCGATAGATAAAATAATTATGATTAAGGATTAAATCCGCTGATTTTACTTTTGAATGTTTTCACAGAAAAAAATTAATTGTTTCTTCTTTGTGAAATTTTTATTAATATCAAAAGCCCTATAAAGTCGCTTAAAATATTAGTATAGATTAACGTATATCGCATTGATAAAATCAGAACGAAGCCGTTCCAGCGTAAATAAAATTAACGTAAGGTGATAAATAATATTTATGATAATGTAATTCTTAACAAACATTAACAGTTTTTAACGTTTCTGTTGTGAAAATAATTTCAACAAAATGATTTTCAAGATAAAAACCGTCGCGCTATTTTTCGTTTATATAAATCGTTTCGAAATGTGTACCGTATAAACAACAAAATTCATTTATTACTATTTATTTTTATGCGAATAAAGATATTATCGGTAATAATTAACTTAATTAATACATGCGAAAAATTATGTTACCATTATAAATTAATTAATTTTATTCTATATTTTTTGCAGTAAATAAAGATAATAACAATTCATTACTAATAAATTTCATATTAAAATGATTCTGTGCAATGTAAATATTAAGCTTAACAAACTAATCAACAAACAACCACACAATGGTCGGTCTCGCTCTCTGTATCGTCCTACTTAAATTGTACACACTTTATATGCGTTACATATTGACTTGTATAAATGTAATAATTGCGATTACAAATGTTGCACCTGATCATCCTTTTGTGCCAAAAAAATCCGATTTTTGCCAGTTTATAGCCGTAAACGGTTAATGCTTCAATTTTAGTACACTACACAATTATTTCACTCGTTTACAGTGCAAATTTCAGTTTCTGGGGGGTCCCGCATGAAATAATTTCACCCCCGTAAACAAATTATATTAATTGCAAAATGAAATGTATATTCATGAAAGCGCATATACGGATGGCAATAAGAATAAAATGACAGTAATTAATTTAGTTTTGCATGTTTGAAGTCATTTCACCCATATTGAATTCATTTAATGATTACGTTTCCTAACGTATACACATATTATAATATACAAATCTACAAATAACGTTAATAATAAACGGGTACGTCTATGGTCTACCTATTTTCATAATTAACTAAACGTGTGAATAAACATTAAAATTAACATATGACCATACAAAATACACAGAGATATGCGTATCGCTAAAATATATCCATCTCTCTATCTAAATCTTAATCTCACATTTTAAACTGAAATTTAGTTACCAAGTTTGAACCGTGTTCTTTATACACGTGGGATTCCGTTGGTGCAATTGATTTGATAGTTCGACGTTTCCGTAATGCGCCATGGGAATACACCTGGATGTTTATACATTAATAGGACATACTCAATGAAAGCAAGCAACGGTGCAATTGAATATAATCATGGTGCGGTGTTACTTCTTATTATCATTACTCCACCTTCAGATGGTTGTTGCTGTTGTTACTGTTGGCTGCGTCTTTTGGTATGGCACAAATATCGATTTTATTTATAAACGTTTTCCATTATTTCATAATAATATTTAAATGCTGCGTATAAATTTCATTAAGTTCACGCTTGGAACGAAGATGCGAGATTATCGCATCAAGAATTACATTATTAGATGGGGGAGTGAAAATGTTAGATAGACCGTTAACCGTTAGATGTGCACGTATGTTAGGAGGTGGAGGAACAGATAAACAGAATTCAGAAATGGTATTATAGAATGTCGTGGTAAACCTCTTTAGTAGTACCGGCAGAGTACTGTGCTCAAGAAAATTAATCACGAATTGAGCATATTAAATTCGATACCATTTACATCGATCTAAACAGTCTGACGATATTGCGCGTGAAAACATCAGTGGAACATATTATTTGATGAGAGTATTGGCATCAGAGAAGGAACCATCGAGGCTGCGTATTCGTTTCTGGTCATTGTAATGAACCGCATATCGATGAATATTTTATTTCGTTTCGTGTAAATAACAAATTCGCACCAACACAAACCTTCTTTATTTTTAGACGTACCGCGCCTCCTCACCAACTCACCTTACATTTCTCATTTATTTTTCCCCATTTGTTCGCATTGGATGTTCTTTAAATTATTAACACGGATTTATTTCGCTAGATATGGTTTTTAATTTGCAAAAGTTATCCAAAGTTAGCCGAAATTCACTGAAACTAAAAGCAAAGTCTTCTCTCATTTCTCCTATAACATTCGCTTTGTGTTACTGTTAGATTATGCTTTTTGAATGGTTTTCAATGTACTAAAGAAGAAAATTTATTGAAACCGACATTTTTATTATGAGTGGAGTCTTGGTTTTCTAATACAAACAAAAATACTGAAAGCAACTAACACTGTACAGTGGTCGACTTTGTACATTCAATTACCGCTTCGGTTAGTTGTTATTACTTTCAATTTCTTTTCCTTTATGCACCAAAAGTAGTTTAAACTTACTTAAAACAAAGAGTAACAGAAACAAGACGCCGATTCCAACTCAATAAGACAGGTATTTAATGATTTTAAAAATTACTATTTTTTTAAATTAACACTGTAATAAAACCAAAAGTAACTTTCGCTATAAAAATGTGTACGTAGTCCCAGAGGCACCGCTTAACTTATAACACCATTGTTTGCCATAAGTTTAAGCTCACATAATGACTTTTTTTGTTAAAATGTTACATCGCGAATTGTGAATGCTAAAACGGCAGAGCAAAATCGTCCATTGACATATATAATCCTCTTTCCATTAGCATCTGCAAAATTTTGTTTCACTCATCATATAATTAATAATTGCTCTGATGAATCCGAGGTGTACATACATAGATTTCTGATTAATCATTCTACAGCAAAATGATGAGTGAAAAAACAAACTTTTGGGACTTTAAGTTACAAGTTAAAATACAACGGAATAATTAACTCGATGACATAAAGGACAGATTGAAGTTTTTTATCAGTAATAATACAATTTATTAACAAAATAAAATCAATGTTTAAAAGACTACACAGATTTAATGACATTTTAAGATATTCAATTGATTATTTCCGTCTTTCAATATCGTGGACAGTTAATATAAGTTCGAAACAAATCGCTTCTTACCAGAAGTTCGACTAAGAACATTGCCTTCGGAGTTACAAGTTTCGTCTGATGAATAATTATAGACATCATCAACAACCGCACAACTTATTTTAAATTCTTACTTATCCGAAATTTCTAATTAAACTAATTCAATTAGATGTAATGAATATCTCTTTCAATTTTCTATTCGTTACTTTGTTCTTTTTCTGTTTCGGTTTCAATTAAAAGTAATAACCTCGTCATTATGAGGACTGTTGTACGCGATAATACTCTTTATTATAGCACATTAAGAATTAAATCAAGTTAAATAATGTGTAACATAATGACAGTTTTCGTTTTGTGATTCTAAACCAATCGAGTTATTGTTACGTGCTATTAGAATCATAATTTATATTCAGACTTCATATTGATTTCATATGCAGGATATTGTCAAAAATACGGTACGTGATTAGAATAATGAACGTTTGCAAATTTGGACCTACTTAGGAATATTATTATATCCAATTTCATGCTATCCTGCATTTAGAGTGCTTTTGATTTACTAAATTGGATTTCTTGTCGTTTTTACCATACATGCACTTATATCAATTTCTTTATGTTCAATATACTAATGCAGTTAAATGTTCTAAGAACAAGACGTGAAAGAGGATAGAAGATGAAGATGATGTGAAGTGGAATAGATGTATTTATATTTAAAATTCACTTTGTCTCTTTGAATCCCTATTTAATGGAAAGTAATTTTTCTCTTCTGCATATTTCTCTCTTTTTTTTTTTTAATAAAAAGGCATAATATTCTTTTCGTTGTGTCCTTAAACAAGCACATAATATCTTCTCCTTCACAAGAAAACAAAAAGAGCCGGGGCCGAAGAAGAGATTCCCGTGTTTTCTTTAAAACGTGACATAATTAAATTTGATATTTTAATTTTAAATTTTCGTGGTACGGTAAATTGAGTTAAACAGTACATTTGGTATTGTAAATAGACATTTTGAAATGTGGCCGTCTTGGAAATGCAGCGGTTTCCAACCATAACTCCTCATCTTAAGGTCCCGAATTCGATTTCCGGTCGGGTCAGGTTGTTGCGTCCCTAACTAAGATAGGATATTAGTAATTCATGAAATCTTGGTGGGTAGGTGAATATGCTAATTCATTTAAATCGTATAAAAACAACTGATATAGACAAAATGTTTTGCCAGTTTTTTTTAAGTAAACACAAAAGGAAAGAAAATTATGTTACTCTGGGCAATTACTACATTTTAATTAGTCATATAGCTTCAGTTCCATTGACCTTTATCTTCATGTTGCTTTTATCTTCTTCTTGCCATTGGAAATTCAATTTACCATTGGTTATATTGAAACATATAAAAGGTTTCATCTGCTAAAGGTTGTCGGATATTGTCTGGGAAGGCATTTCCATTTAATTCAAAATGACAAGTATTATATATATTTTTTCCAGTACTTGTACAAATGAGACGAATAAATTTTAATTTTATTTTCTGTATAATACCTAGAGAAAAGGTCACAGTTATTTAAGTCAATCGATTCGAACTGAAAAAAGGAGCGTTTCGCATCGTTTTAAATTCTACGTAATTCATAACTTTAAAGGTTTACTTTACTTTTATCAAATCATAAAAAAAAACGCTTAAACCACTTACCATCTGTGTTAATACTATTTATGTGCTATTATTTTTATTAATTAAATTGATTTTATAATTATTTTAGGCTAATGCTGATCATTTCATTTTATTAGCATTAATTTATATTATAGTTTAATTATATAAATTTAATAAATATAATTATAGTTTTTCGATGCAATAAATTTCGATCTGAAATAGTTTAATAGACAATTATAATTCTAAAATACATAGATATACACATTCATAACTGATAAAAAATTGCATATAAAAAAGCTAGAGGAAAATGGGTAAAAGGAGCGAGGTAATTTCAATTTTATTGCTATACATTTAATTATCAAATGATTGATAGGTATTGATTGATGCATTATGAGAGCGATGAAACTAAAATAGTTTAATGAATAATTACTGACACACGATTATAAATCAACGTATATTCGATATGACGTCGCTTATGATCATCGAGCACTTTTTTCCCTACCGTTTATCGATAATAAAATAAATCCCGAAAAATGTTTCGAAAATATATTATTTATAGAACACGAAGAGTGAAATGAAAACAGGGAAAATGAGAGAAAATGGGAAATGAAGGAACGAAACGTCTCTCTGTAACAACGTGTGTGAGTTAATGGTCTGATTTCTTATACTTTACTTCGAACAAACTATTAAATAAAGTTGTTTTCAAAGATAGAATTCAGATAATTCGAGAGATTCCGTAGTTATCGAACTATTGTATATATACGAATGTGTGTATTTGGGTCTGTGTGTAAGAAGGTGGATGTTTTTAAAGTTAGTTTAAGATCAGTTTTGGATTTTCGATAATGTAGATAATAAACGCGGCATAAGAACTAATTCAATTCAGTGAAAAAAGTGCAATAAACTTGTTGTTGTTTGTTGAATAAATAGCGGCGCACCTATCCATGGGACATTATACTCCATCGAATTCACGATCGATATTTTTTCAATTATTTTCACCACCGAATAACCTACTTCTCTTGACGTTGATAACGAAGAATTTGTAATTATCATATTACACTTTCCTTTCTACTTTGTCGCCGATCTTTACTTATAATTTTATTTACGAATTAAACGTGCTGTTAATCAAAAGTAAACTGACGCTCTTCTTACAGAAGATAATAAAAATATCCGCAAATGAGACAAGAAAAGAATTAAATCAAATGAGAAATGTATGACTTAAGAATTGTGAAAGACAAAGGAAAAAACTATTTCAGACATAGACCTCGTAATAACGTGTGCATTTTATGTTGATTTGGACAATGATTGAAATGGAAACAACATTCCAAATGTGAACTACTCTAGAATGAACGATGAATGATGAAGTAACTGCTTCCATATGGCTTACGAAACATTTCTGACAGTAACACAAGATACGAATAGAACGCACAAACACATACCTACAAAAATTTTGAGCTCACGGCAAGTTCAACGCAAAGCATTCCAACAAAAAGAATTCTTTCTTTATCCAAGAGCAGCCGATCTTTTACTCTTTACGTCATATTTTCTACATAACTGTTGTTACTGTTAACAATATTACACATTTCAAAAGGACTAACTTGTACAATATTTCGGTACAATTAAATCACAATCCAGCAATAAACCGTAAATAACAAATCCGCTTTTTTTTTCTTTCGATTTGAAGGCGCCTCTTTCGTATATCCGATTTAATAAAAGTAATACAACGGAACCAATAAAGAAGTAAGAAATTCCCATTAAAAGAGAAAGGCGCCGTTTCTTTCGTTAAAGGAATCCTAATTAAAGCTTTTCTCGTTCTAAGGCAAGGCTATATCAAATATTCATATGAAATTAATAATCTGAAATCAGTCGTTAGGAAATTCATTAATAAATTTGGTAATAATATCAACTGAAATATCAATTTAGAACGGAAAAAAAAATAATATAGCAAACCTTTATTATTATTAATATGTATAATCTTTATGGTAGAATGTTTTTAAATAACAGTTTATTTATTAAATTTTAATTAAAATTTTTAATTACACCTAAATTAAGAGGAAAGAACCATTTCAGTCAAATAATCAGATCGATTTTAAATTTAGATTAATAAATAACTTATCGGCAAAAAGTAATACAGCAAAAGGTTGTTTTATGTAAATGTTATTTATCATTTATTCGTGGCCAATAAATAATTAATTTGTACCTTATTTAAATTCAATTAAAAGCTTTTCTTTGACATCATTAGAAGCAAGGAACATTCTTGACTTCTTTTTATCTAACCTGTCTTATAATTAATCGTAATCAAATACCAGGAAGATTCAGTAAGAAACTGATTTTAATTACCATCCACAAAATTTGCAAAAAAATCAGGTAACAATACATGAGTGCATTATTAATAAAGGAATTTATGACATAATTTTTAATCGTAAATTAGTGTTGCAATTAGTATTTCGTAATTTTAATATAACGCAATATGATATGATCCTGCCAATTTAAAAATTATTCATTTCGTATAATAATACTAAATCAATATTTATAGCAAATATTTAGTTTTAACATTTATATTAAATATATTTTATTGCCCGATTTGGTATTTTAAGGGCATTAAAGTAATAAAGAATTTGTGTTGTAATTATCATAAACCTAATTATGTTTTTTGGAGTAGAGAATTACTAAACTAGAAAAAAAATCAATTATAAAGTGATAAGCCTCTAGTTAATTCTGTAGATTTTATCAAACCTGTTATTGGCTGTAGAAGAAATTCTCTTTCGGCCTCTTTAGAGGTTTTATGTTTTCACGGTCTTCGCATTTTACTTCCATCACTTTCTTTTTCTTCCATTTACTCTTCCTTTTTCCGACTTTTTCACTCTTATATCTTTATCTAAGTTACTTAAGCTAATGAGGGTATTTGTTTGTCTTGTTAATTTAAATGTCGGGCCTCGAAGTAAGTTTCTGAATACATTACAGAATACCGACACTTATTGTAAAGTTAACGAAATTTAATTATTAGCTCTCTGATGACTGATTAGTAGTAAAGATAATAATATATATTTCATCATAATCTAATTCGTACATAATAGTTCACGTTAATTGATAGGGACTGACTTACATATCTGGGCTTGAATACTGCCATGTAAGGAATAAGGAAGAGCAAGACAACATTTTTGCTATTAATATTTGTATTCTTCGTTCTAAATAATAAATATTAAACGGTCATACCTTAAGGAATATAACGACCGTAAAAACGAGAATATAATTTCTTTTTCTTCATCTGGAATCGAGTCTTGTTGAAATGTATTTCTCCCAATAGAGATGATTTTTTTTAGCAGAAAATGTTACTTTTCTTCTACTAAATATTACTCTTTAATACAAGAAGTACAATCATTGAAATATTTTATTTATTCTCTAATATATTTGTCTTTAGAGTTGGGAATTTCTTATATATTCCTCAGGAGTATTTAGGTTCAGCTTTATTTTTTATTATTTTCTTTATATGTTGAACATAAAACAATACTTTCATATTCACAAGAAGTACGTATTTTCTGAGAAATTAGAAACATAATCCGAACAATTTAATTAAAAATTTTACAATGGTTGTGATAATAATATAATCTTAAAGGTGTTATAATCTTGCAATTCGCACGGATTAACCTTTTTGTCGTTCTCATCTCATTTATTCACATGAATATTATGCAAAAAAGTATTTAATAATTACAATTATAAAGTTCCTAAACTTTAATTAAATTGATTTAACGAATAGAAAACTGAGTCAGCGAAATATTTATTATAATTTAACATAAAAGCTAAATGGCATTTATTACTGGGAAATTTATTACATCTCCAGTATATGAAATAATAATTTAATGTGAACATAGTTTAAAATTATTTGTTTTATTTCATGAGCAATTAATAATGCTGAAACAAACAAAAAAATGTTTGTGTACGTTGACTTTAGTTAATTTTTTTTTAAATTAGTGTTATGCGTTAATAACTTTAATAATTATTATTCTTAGCTTATTAATTGAAAATTAACTGTTTGTGTTGACAAAAGTTATATTAATATTTAAATATTTCAGCATGCAAAGTATTCATTAATAACATTACAAATATAAATTCATCTTCTTATTAATTTTTTTCTCTTTCTCTGTCGTTCGAAGAATAACAATAAATGACATGCTCCGAAAGGTAAACTACAACATTACAAAGAAATTATTTTCTTAGCAGTAATAATATTTCAAAGCATTATTTCACCATAATTCTCTATTTCTTTAATAAATATCATTTTCCTTATTATTTAACGTCTTATTGTTTTCGTCATTTCGTTATAAAGCAACTTATGCCATTTGGTAATAATTACCCAGGCTTCAATCGTACATCAAGTATAAAAGATATTAATGGAATACATAGTTTCCATGTTAAAAAAAAAGGTATTAAAGAAGGATTCCAATTTGGAGCAATTTATTTGAAGACGATAAACGTATTGGCTTCGCTTTGGTCAAATGAAATGCCGAAATATGTTGTACCTTCAAAATTCAATTTTATATTTTTTTCCAGTTGTCAATCGTATCAAATAATCGATATTGTATTTGAGGTTCGAATTCGTTTTTCTCTTATTCATCATTTCCTTTATTTCTCTTAAGGGTTATTCAAAATAGGAACGTTATTTACGTTAAAAAGAATTAAACAATGGACTCTTATGAAGTAGCACTATAATTTATTTGAAATTAATTCAGGCCTTTGAAATCGCACCTGCAAGGTTAAAAGAATAGCAGATAAAATGAGTTAACCTTGTTTGTAGGTTAATGGGAATTGTTCGTCTTTGCGTAAAAGGTGAATAAGTGAAATGTAAAAATATTATTATCGGTTGTTCTGAAACGAGTATATGCGCGGCAATTTTATTTTATTCGGCTTCTTCTTCCTCCGCTTCCTTTTTTAGTTTCTTCAACATGTTAGTTGTGCGATAGGAGTCCAGGGAAACCAAGCACCAGGTCCACCGTAAAGTGACCAGTTCGACCGTTACATTCAGTCTTCTGGGAAACCATCCGTGTTATGTTGCCTCCCTTCAAATAATCTTCGAAGTATATACTTACAACCTCTCGAAATTATGGGATAATGCGGTTTCTATTAAAGAGGTTTTGAATGAGCTAAAAATAGAATTTAATCCGGCGGAAAATCTTCTCATTTGTTTTATATAATTTTTCGTATAACTTCCCATTAAAAAGTGTACGTGATTCATTTACTTCTTATTTTATTTAATCGAGGAGTTTATAATTTTACAGTTTTTTTTTCAGCGAGCGAGGAAATTCTGCATCCAGTTTATGTTTTGAGTGTTATTACGCAATTTATTATGTTGTACGGATAAAATACTTGGAAAGAAAAGGAAAAAAGAGATCTATTTGGTCAGTATATAATAATGTGCTTAGCTTTATAAATGAAAAGCATTACTAGGATAGGATTTTGGCGATTTAAATCCTCTCGTTAGTCTGCTTAAACTTATTCCAAGCGAAACGATTTCTAAAGCAAGGCTCTCCCTCTACATAGAATTTCGATTTTTATTTAATACCAAAAACCGCTTCTTTCATTTTACTCGGTTACGTGTTACTACTTATAATACCTTTTTAAAAGCAGTTGATCTATCCATCAAGACGGTAAAAAAACGAATAAAATTTAATGCACTTTATGAAAATCTTATTAAGGCGATTGATTTTATTTATTGCTTTTTCTGGTTCATTCAATTAAAATCAGAAGCATTCGAAACGATGGCATAAAGAATAAAATTGCAATTACCAAATCGTAACATTTTTTTACAAGACCACTTTTAAGTTTCTTTAGAAATCTCATTAAAAGTTTTAGACAATTTGCCACTTTTAAAGTCAACATATTCGCGTATTACTCCATCTTTTTAATAAAATAATATTTTGAAGATAAAAATAACTACCATCTAGTATGGCTATACAATTATTTGGAAATTGAAAACTGAAAACTTCTACAAGTGAGTTTTTGGTGGATTCGCCGGTAAGCGTCTTGGGAATTCGCCTAGATAAGCGATATAAACTTAATGGAATACCTTTCCTTATCCTCTTCTTTCTTGGCTTTAAGCCATACCTTTTTTAATAAAAAAATACGTGGGGTTGTTAAGACGATTCAAACAATTAAGTGATGTTTTCAGAATAATTGCAGTAAAATAGCAATTCAATAATAATAATAGTTGTCGAAACTTTTAACAACTTTTACTCAATTGATTTTAATCATAATATATAAGCCGTTGTGCCATTATTAAGGAAGCCTTTATTATTAATAAACTTTTGTCTTAAAATATATAAATCAAATTTAGTTTAAGAAATGCTTATTTCAAAGAAATCCTAACGATTTTATTATTCATTACTTGAAAGTTTTGTCTCTCGAATTTACTATACCTCCTATCCTTTGTAATTTTTTTTTCTTGAATAGTTTCTTTTGTCAATTGTGAGAGATCCATTAACGTTTTGAATAATTTATACTGTGTTCTTATAAAGAAGTAACATTTTAAACTTTAATTGATTACTGATAAATGTGTTTCCACTTTAATTGCTCAACAATGTTAACTTATCGTTATTAAAGCGTTTAATCAAAAATGTCTTTTAGAAATAAAGGCTAAATATTAGTTTCAAAGATATGACATTAATAAAGCATTAAATTAATATTATTAAAAAAATATTAATGCAAGTTTAACAATTAAATGAATTTGAATGATATTTGGCGATTTTTAAATACCTTTGCTTTAAAATCGATATCATCGTTAACATGAAGATTTTAATTTCAGTTAAAAATTCAATTGGAATAGATTAAAAGTGGTACATGAATGCAATTAAAAAGAAGAGATTAAATTTTTCTATTTAATTGTTTTGGAGTATATTGAGAGCTCGCAGTGGTGATTATCATATTGATTTGGAATTCCAAAACAGAGAAAGAAATGAATGATATTGCAAATCAATACGCAAATCGAACTATAATTAATTTCTAAAGAGGTAATCAATAATTACGAAATTGTTTTGCAATTTATTTGCGAAATTTTAAATGGCAATAATTTCGTATATTTTTTCAACCGGTTCAGCATTTAAAAAGTAATAACAATAATCTATTTGTAATGCAAATTTTTATTATTAGCATATTTATGAAAGAACCTCATCAATCTGTAATTTGCTAAGTCTTTATAAAGGATAATAAAGTGAAAACATTTACTTCAAGCTTGAAATAATAAAAGCGAAGAAGGAATTTTTTCGAATCTATAACGGTTATATTAATTCCATAATAATTTTAATATGATAAGAAATGAATTTGAATTAATCCAACAAATTTATTTTGATATAAATTATTTGAAATAAAGATAGATTTTTAATTCATTTCATTGTCAATAATTTCGTTTAATCTCATCTCTTTTCTCTCTTCACGCTCTCTTCGTCACTTTTTATTATTCTAAACTTATTCAAGTTAATAAATTATACCAGCAAAATATATATTGCTTCAACTGTTAGATAAAGCATCAAAGTTTTCCGGTTTATAAATTCTAGATAGCATACTTTTTTACATTGAATAACAAAATTGATTCAACTGTAATAGAAAATTCTTTTCAAAATTTACTTTTACGTCGGATACAGGAAATATAACATTTATTTTTATAATGCAGATACTTTCAAGCCTGTCTCCATAGAACATTTATAAACCAGTGCCAGTTATACTTGTCATCATGTGAATTAAATGAATACAGAAATTTATTGACATCTACTACAGGCTCGTCCCTTTTGTCCAAATATGTAAAAAGAACTGAATACGATCCTTTATTACATTGTGCATCTAAAAGAACAGAATAAAACGAAAACGAATGAATGACGCACTCGTACAATTAAAAATAACGACGATTTGTTCCTATTGTAAAAGAATCGCTTAATATTTATTAGAAGGGAAATAAGAATTACTTGCCATTTTGGTTTTAATCACTCTAATAAGTCCCTTCAGATTGAGGGCGTGTAACAAAAAACTAATTGTCCTTTATTTTTTGTTACATTAGAAAGAAAAATCCCTTACAAATTAGCTGCATTACTTGTATTTGTTTACGTGTTAAATTAACTTTATTAAACCTCCCTGAAATTCCTTTGACCACATTCGGTACCCTTTAATTTTGACTATCCCCTGTTTTAAACAGTAGGAAAAAAGGATAATAAATACGTTATTTATCCAAAATTCTCCTCACTTCTTTTTAATTTTATTTTATCATTAGTAAATCTTCGAAAAGGATTTATCAAGTGCTTTAATTTCAAATCGATAAAATCCATTAAAAACCTGGCTGAGTTATTGAATGTTTCATAAATAAATAATGAAACCGACACTTCTGATAAAAAGTGACGATAATAAAAAATCAATTTAAAACTCATTTGTTATCAACGAATTAAACTTTCTATTTTGAATTTCAACATTTAATCGTTTCATTCATAAGGTGATTCAATTCTTTGTCATTTACTTTTTATTTTTGTCTATTTCCCTCCGTTGATTCTCACATGTAATATATAAGGAGTAATAATGAGGCGATATAAGATTATGTAGCATATTGCATATTGGATATACATTGGAAACGATCCTGCGGATTGAATTGATTGAAAATTGAAAATTCCATGTGCAATACACTTTTCTAAATAAAAGTTTAAAGCAACCTGCAATGTTATTGAGTAGTAAAATAAAAGGTTTACTATGCATAAAACGAACCATAAGAATGGAAAATTCTCATTTCAATAAATGTGTTTGAACTGTGGTTTCTATTATTCCTTTTTCATCTTTAAAGTTCTTTATTTCTATGTCATTATTATCGGTCTCTTTGAAACGTAATAACAATATAAAATAGTACCTTTATTACATTGAACAATTAAACAAAATATATATACATAAATGGAAATGGAGAGGAGAAAGTTTTATTTATTCCTTTTATTGAATTAGATAATTTTTTTTAAATTTCATGAGACAAAAGATTTTTTGGTTTCTATACTATCCATGTCATACCATTTAAAATTGCCTTAGGTCGATTTTTCTTTTCAAATAAACAAACCAATTCGTATCGTCCTTTAGTCCTTGTTTACACATTAACATTTATCAGGATTATACTCACGGCATTTTTTTTTGTCTTACCTTAATATGTTTATAATATAAAGTTATTATTTATTTATTTCCTTTCTATTTTTGTGTTCCTTTTTTAAACTCATTTATACACAAAGGAAAATTACACGTTATGAATTCAGAATAGGAATTTTAAACTTTAATGTTTCCTAAACGATTAATTATTTAACCTTCCATATTTTTATGTATGATTAAATAGATGACACAATAATCAATATCTATTTAATTCGAGACAATTATGCAAAATTTTATTGATACTACCAGCAATCATAATATATCCAGAAGCTGTTATTATCGTAATACGTTTAATATCAAAGTGATATGCATAATTTTATCATGAAACTGATACAAAATATTAACACTACAGCAAATACTAGTTAAAAGTACTGTAAAACTCTTAAAGAATTACACGAATGTTGCAGATGTATAAATTAGTGTTACAAATAAATTTTGAAATGCGAACAAGTAAATTATTATTGTTCTGATATGTTTATTAGAAATTAGAGTTAAAAGGGCATCAACAACAGAGAAGTAACAATTTACGTAGCTACAATTTAGTTTTAAACAAGATCTTTTGCCACTGTCACACTAACTGTATTTATATTCCAACAATATTCTAAGCTTATTTACAACTTCAAAACGATGTTATTATGTTAAAATTAATTTTAGACCTTTATTATATCCAATTTATAATTCTCTAATTTACTTTATGTAGTCAAATCTTTTGAATTTGAAGACCATTTAATATAGACATATGGCCTAATTTATAAATATTAAGGACAATAAATGTTACTTTAATGTATTATTATTAATCTAATAACGCACACTCAAGGTAAAAGGAATCTAAATTTGATGGAGTAATTGACCGAGATTTAGGTAAATCGATAATAATGGTAATAAGTATTATTGTGGATTATGTTATTATTGGCAACCGCAAAATAAATATTTCATAAACATTTTTTATGCAACATTAGCACCTTTTCCCTTATGGAAAAGAAAACAAACATAACGCAGAAGGAAGTTAAAACAATGGAAAGAGTTGCGTGATTTCGTGCATCCTGTATTTTCTCTTGAAACGTCGACATGAGAGAATAATAAAAATTATTTTCTCTTTCCTATAAAATAACAGGTTTCTTCCTTATTTCTTTTTCAATACACTTGCTGAACAACATAAGGTTAATTTACTGGAAAGAAAATATTTTTAAGTAAAAATGCACAACATTATTTTGTCCAGCATTCTTTTACTAAATTTAAAAGTTCCGCTTTCATGTCTTCTAATAAAACGTTAATTGCTACAATTCCAATTACAAGTAAACTTGTTCAAAATAAATAAATCCTATTATTGATTTATGGAATACATTTAAATTGGTTTTAAATTAAAGCATACAAATCTTTTTTTTTTAACCCAAATAAACGAAACTTTTTTCGCTATTTCATTATTACAGAATAAACGAACAGATGTAATTCTATTTTCACCATGTTCACAATCAAAACATCAGTCTATTCATTTGCTATTTACAATTTTAAAAACAGATAAATGATACAATTGAAAAGTAACTGGGCGCCCCCAAAATGAAGAAAAATTGGGTGAAAATAAACAAAGAGAAACTGGTAGAACATTTTATGAAGAATTATTATTATTATATTTTTCAAACCAGTGCACTTAATTGGATTAAATTTCTTAATTTAATATTACGCTTCTATAGATTTATTATTTCGTTATAAATCCTTTACAGAAGGAGAAATATGGTTTCAGGAAGAATTACAAGGAAAAGTAAATAAATACCGCGAAAGAATTGTCGACGTTATTATCATTATTGTTATTTCTTAGAAAGTGTGCCATATACCTAATATTTATTTTTATTAAGTTATCCATCAACAAGTATAATAAAAAATTCATTTTATTCCATGAGTCTTTTGAGAGAATTTAACTCATATCGTGTCAAGTACAATTACACGATCGTTGAAAATGTGTGCATATAATTTATGCATGATCATCATCTCGCGTCTTGGAAAATTTTATTAAATAAGAATGAAGGGCGGAGTGGATTAAATATGTATTTTACCTTAGACAAAAAGATGAATTATTGCGCAAATTATTAAATTAAAACTCGAAAGAAAAAGAACAAAAATTGCTTGGTATTAAACATGTAAAGATTGGAAATAATTTAATATAAGAAAAGTGTAATGTTTTAGGGTGAAAATTATGAAAAGTTTAAGCTCTCCGTAAAGAAAGAGAAAACTTATATTTTCATTAAACTAATAACATATTTTATGTCAAATATTTCAAGTATGAACAAATTGAATTTATTCAAATATTTTCGGAATGATTAAAGGTTTTGAAACATGTAAATTGAATGGATGTCGATAAAATTAATTAGAACAGTAAAGTATGGTGTCCAAAAAGATTTGTCATTATAAAAGGGGAATGGCTCAATAGAAACTTTGTTATTAATATGAGAAATAAATTAAAGCATCGAAGGCATCGTCGTCGTCGTCGTCGTTGAAGAGGTTTTAGTTTCTATTGGAGCATCGACGAATTATTAAACCCTCTATTATAACATCGAAACGAGGAGTGTTTTCATTGATCGCAACGAACGAAGCCACCAAAAACTCAAATAACCTTCTATGTAAATATGATATACGTACATAATACATATACCAACGTACATTTTACATATATTTCGATTAAACTGCTTGTGCAACACGATTAAAATCACACGCAATTAATGCCTTCAACAAGTAGACCTTAACTCTTGAAAATTTAATACCTTTTTAACCACATCATCTTATTAGAAATTATTACATTTTCAGAACAAATAAAAATATTCCTGTCCAATTTCTTTAATATTATTATAATGCTACAATACTTTTCACTTAAAATAAAAACTGTTTTATTCTTATGGAAGTCCGTAATTGAAAGGAAACTTTCTGGTCAAATCCTTTCAAAGGAATTTATTTCTCTTCGTGAAAATTTTACCGCCTTTAATTTCCAACATAAATTCCGCCGCATTTTGTAAGTTTTACTCAAGACTTTTTTTTTAATTATTATTTTTTATTAGTTCCCTTCTACGAATGCTAAAATTCAATCTGTCCTACAAGCAATACATTTTTATACTTTTCAACTTGTACATACCAAAACTGTAACTAATTGATAGTCCAAACTTGGGGATAAGACCTGTGTTAATCCTGAAAGCGCCTTGGTGGCGGTATAAAAAGGATTGTCACGATTTTTAAAAAATCTCCACTGAATTGATACTCACGACCATATTTTATAGAAAATTAAGTTGCGAATTGCTTAATAGAAAGCTGTTATTAATTATGAATTAAGTAAGGCCTTAGTTAAAGACCTAGAATTAGTAATTCTCAGACTTAGTAATAGTGTCTTAGGGGATTTACTCTAGCAGGTGCATAAACAAGTGCGACTATTCACCCTATCCACCACAATCCTCTTCATTGTAACCGAGCTACTTCTGCTCTGTAATAAAGTAGATTAAGAATTATTAAATAATACAAGCTAATTTACTTTATATTTTACAATCTATTTATTTATGGCATAATTAACGTTTTACCTTTACGGTTCATTGATTTTGCATATACGTACAAACAGGAAGCGGAAATTGATTAAAATAAATTATGTGATTCTTTCGCAATTGATTTATTGATTAATTAGCAAATAACTAAACGCAAACGTTTCTACAATTAATCTGAATTAAATGTACTCCAGTTTGTTATATTTTCTACTGTCTCATTGTTTTCAGATTATAAGCAACATCAATTACCAAATTTATACCAACTATAAACAAAAAATTTATCCATCATTATTATACCAAAATTGGTAACAAATCAAAAGCTTTACAGCAAAGGAAAAGCGCTTAAAGAAATAAAGATCGTTCGGTACCTGGCGACGAAGACCACAACACATTGTTCGAATTCTCATGGTTAATAATTCTTGACGCGGATGATAGGGGCCAACATATCAGATACCGAACAAACGGCAAACACTTGGGTTCATTTAAGTAGTAACATAAGGGTGCCGGTTTTACGTTGGGTTTCTGCTTACTTAGTTTTTTTTTACCCTAGACCGTCCGAGAAGACAATTTTAAAATAATATGTACGCAAAGAAATCTAAAAGACTCGTTCGGTATGTTATGTTATGTACTTTAAGAACTGGTAACGTGCTTTGTTGTTTAAAAAGCTAAAAATGTTTCTCGTTCCATACCAGTTCTTATTTATTTTTATGAAAATACATCCAGGAGATTGAGAGGAGTAATATAATTTTATATCCTACTATCAAATACAATTTATTCATCTAGTTGATATTTTATTACTTGTTGTAAAACGTATATAAATCTGCTGTTTTCTCCTCTTTTTCGTCAAAGCTGTTCTTCGTAGTTTTCCCTTTCTAATTACAATATCCAAATAACGCGAAATAATTAGCTTTTGCCTTTAATCGATAAAGTTTAATTGATTTCAATCAATTCCTTTTTCATGTTTGTGTCTTTGCTATTATTAGGACATGAATTTGGTAACCGGATATTACACAAAGTTCCTCCTAATTACTTGTTTACTGTAATGTGCGTGCAAGTCATTATTGCTAATAATGTCCGCGATATAAATAATATCGTTGCAAAAATAATAATCTTTCAATCAAAGGAATAATAATACATAGCAATATAACTGATATTTGAATTATACCATAATGTTTATACTAAAACCGGTAAATTTGGATTCTTCATATATATGCATTTTAATTAAAAAGACATCCTTAAAATTTATTATGTGTGGCAGAACATGTTGGTTTCTCAAATATAAACAATTGTTTTATTCCCCACAATTTCTACGTAACAAACGCTAATATGATTATCGCAAATTGCAAATTTGCTTTCCGATCGATTGTATTTATGTTGACCACTTTCCGTGCACCGAATGTGAAGAACAATATTCTTTTTATTTTAGCGCTGCAATACTTTGAAAGTTTTTAAGTTTGAAATCGATGAATTTAATGCTGTTTAGACAAAGTGGTAAAGGTTATTATTACGCTATTAGATTTGATAGTTACAATCCCTTACCAATATATATTTATTATATTGGATTTCTGTTATTGTTATAGAATATGTGATTTATTATAGTAGCAATATAAAGTTTGTGGAGTGCTTATAACCTCTCCAAACTCTTTATGTTTATTATTTTCGATAAACTTTCCAAAACCACTGTTCCAATATTGAAGATGTATTGATAGTATTGGGTATTGTCTCATGTAAATTACAAGATATTGACCTGTTAGTGCCTAATATGTTCTCAATGTAACGTATAATAGTTGATAGTAGTTTGGATATCCTGTTAAAAGGGTTAGAGTTGTATATAGTTTGAGGTTGATGTGGAAACAGAATTACGGTCCAAACTGAATGCAATTCGCGTACATATAACATTTTGCTTGATCTAGTTTTATACAAGTTACATACGTAGTACATGCAAAGTATCTTATCTGATATTCATTAGAATGAACTTTTTAAAGTTGGAAAAAGAAAAAGAAATTGTACTATTATTTAGAAGGAAATGAAAAGTAACGGATTATGAACTGTTTTGAGTGATAAATGAAAGGAACATAATTAATTGACGTAATTTAAACAGGAACTTTCGCATTAAATCAATTGCCTATCTTTGTTTAAACGTTAAATGCGACAACGTCCAAAACAAACCGAGATGCTATCAAAATCCAACCTAAACGCTATTGTGTTTGTATATGTTTGTTGCAATCATTTAATTAGAAGACACATTGCTCGGAAAAGGTATTCTCGCGGTGGCAAAAGGATAATAAACTTTACAAATTATTGTCGTACTCCCCGTTATGTTAGGATCGATTTTTAAAGCAAAACGTACAGATATTCCAACGGATTATTTACTGTCATAACTGCTCCAATTCTCTATTTTTATTCGCATCATAATTCTTAATAGTGTCACTCACTGGAAAACTCATAACAATAATAATTTAAGTAACTTTATTAAACAATATTTATTACACATACAAAATAAGTTAAGAAATTACTTGCAAATTAAGAGCTTTACTGAACTTGCGTGAACGGAATGCTTTCCTAGGAGTTTTATTACTATTTTCAAACACGAAAGACTTCTAAATACGAGGCATTATCTTTATACACGTACATTAGAAATACCACATAACTTAAAACAAATATTTATGAACCAAAAATAATGCTAGGAGCTTCTATAATAATATAACTAAACTCAGAGTGAGTGTACTTGATATGGAACAGTAAAGCTATAATTTATATTAATCCCTTTTGTCGGTATACACTAAGTTTTGGTTCCAGTTGCATTTTTTTAATGACCATTCGAAAATATGATTTATTTCTATGAACAGCCTTATAAGATAAATTAGTGCATTTTCGGTAATAAATCTTTTAGATCTTAGCAGAGATTTGTCTACTATTTTCATTTAATCATCGCTTTCTTTCTTTCTTTATGATATTTATTTATTGCCGTATCGTTCTCTTTATTCGCGAGCAGTGCCGTGCGCGATGTAGAAAAATTGAATATCTGAGAAAGAGAGGAGAGTTCATATTAATCTTAAAGTGAATTATCATAACTACGTATATTTTAGATATCAACGTTTATAACAAAATGAAATATTAGTAACAATAAAGAGAAACGTCAAGAAGATGAGCAAGATATTAAACCATACAAAAGTTAAAATGCTAAAGCAAAACCCTAAAGTTCTCTAAATGTTATAAATAACGGTCGTGAAAGGTTGAAGAGCAAATATAGCTCTGTATAGGCATTATATTAAACGAAAGAAACCTCCGCATGAAAGAAAAAATCTCCCTACTTACTTTTTCTTCTTCTTGATCTCTCACGATCTCTCTCTCTCTCTCTCTCATTTTTTTAGAAGCATTCGATTATATTTGATTTATTTCATATATTTTTCCGAACAGATTTGGGCTAGGTTTGCACAATTTACACATTTTTACTTCCCACTTTTTTCCATCTATTTTTCTTGTTAATATTGATGCAAATGTTTTCACTTTTTTATTTTTCTTTATTTTCATTCGCTCCATGCTTAAGATCGATTTCAGCGTTATAATATAACATAACGTACCAACAACAACAACAGCAAGATCTTAACAAATTGCTGTGAATAGCATTGATAAAGTTGCCTTTTCCTCTTTTCTTTTCTCTTGCTCTCCTTTTTCTTTATGCCATTTTTATATTGATTAATAACTGTAATAAACGATCATTTACGTCCTTATTTTTAAAGGTTGTTGTTGTTGTTTGAAATAAGTTTATGTCATTTATAAATATAGAAGGGAAGAAAAAGAAAATGTTAGCCTCTATTATGTAAGGCCTTATTTTCTTTCTTGTTCCTTCCACTTCTTTTTTTGAATGACTCATTAAAATTTACTACCATTTTTCTTCAACTTTTTCTTATAGAATATTTTTCTAAGGAGCTAACACAATTCATACACGGCTAACTTCACTTCTTTTATTCCGCTAGTATTAGCAGCAGCAAGAAAAAGACGTTTCGTTTGCTTAGACGTAAAATTTTTATAATACTCCATATTTGACCACCAAAAAATCCAAAAATCGTTTTAATAATCTTCATCGTCATTTTTATAAGATGCAAACATTATTCTGATTTTCTTTCGATAAAATTCCCCTGCTTAACCGTTATGTTTATATTGAATTAAATTTAGGATTCACTTCTCATGTTTTCATATCATATAATTCACATTAGTAATCTTTTTTATTATTATTATTGTTAGTTCTCCTACAATAATTTATTTACGTATGCTTTACCCTAAGTAATTTACTCGAGAAAGATATATATAAGGTACAATTTCATCTTGAATGTAAGCCAACAATATTCATTATAGCTGTTTGTTTATGAATCCGTTTCGAGTATGATATTGTTCTTGCATTATATAACACGTAATTCTATCTTATGAATGAGAAGGATGATGAGAAAATTTTAAATGAAACTCATTTAACAGAAAAAGAAGATAGGTTTGTCTAACAGTTAGATGGATTTTTTTCTATCTAAAGAAAATCAGTTCAAAAGTTTGAATTTAAAATCACAATAATGATTTTAGTTTAATATATCGATCTTTCAGTCAGCAATCAAATTGTTGTTTATTGCTTAAAGTTTAAATTGGAGAATTTTTCTTTTTTCGAATTAAATTATTAAATGATTTAATGCGCGTTAAAATTTAAGTGAAATTGTCCTTAAATATTTTAGATATAAAACTGGGAGGTGTATACGTTGAATATGCAATGGTTTAACGTGTCTCTAGCGATTTCTATAGAAACACAAATTCTAATCCTTTTAATACATACAACACGTGCACTTAAATGAAACAATGTTGTGTGAGAGGTAATTGAGCTGAAACATTTGTAATAATTCATTTAAGTGGAAGAAATTATAAAAAATAACAGAAAAATCTATTACCGTTTTAAGTGTTAGGATCGTGAATAAAGAATTTTACTCTCATCTTTTTTTAGGGTCATATGTACGATATGACACAATAGGGAAAGAGAAATGTATTAAATTTGTGAATGTAAGAAATTTTTAGATAGCTTAGTTCATTTCATTTTTGTGACGTTCTTATTTTAATAGGTCATGTCGAACACGCTATCAAAGCAGCTTATATGTAATAACTTTGGCCCTCTTATTTTTTTAAGGCTCACTGAAGAATTAACAGTCACGTAACAGCTATATGTACATATACTTTCTTTTTAAATTATATTAATTAAAAACTACTTTCTTTAGTAATGTAATGTTTAATTAAGCTGTAGCAATTCAATTCGAAAATTCATCTCCTCCGATTTCGCCATTTTAAATGGGAAATTAAAGATTTTAATGCGAAAAGAATTAACCTCCCAGCGTATCTACCATTCGGTCGAATTGAAATTTTAAATTTAGATATTACTATAGTACGAACGGCGAAAATCGATAGATGGTGCATTATTTCTTTATCGGCTTATAGTTCTTGTTGCCTTGTTGTCCAACTCTGGCTTTCGATTCTATAAACGGAATTATAGCATTGACATTTCTCTGTTTTCTTGCAAGACCTAATCAATAAAGCAAATGTTATCGATTAAATATCATCACGTATTTAAAGGTTGAATGCAAAAATCATTTATTAATAATGTGTCCAATCTTTAATCTCAGACAACCTTCTATTCCAAGTGATATTTATTAATATTTTGCTCCGCAATAAATGACAATTTTCTATCTCATGCTCACATTTTATGGATGGAAAATGGAAAATCTAATATAACGATCAATGTGCCACTTTAGTACATTAAATATGTTTATTTTGTTGACAAGTTATGTTACATTTTCAGTTATCACTTAACGGTTTTATTAATATCTACAACTCAAGGACATTAATGTAAGATTACCTACGATATATACATTTGATAATAATAATAATGATAACATTTCATCGGGAACCAAATGAGAAAAGGAATAAGTGATTTAAACTTTTTAATTTTAAGAATAGCTTGGATTTTTTTAATGCGATTACGCCACTGGATTCTCAATGGTAATAATAATGGCATCAATCTTCTCAAACTATCCAACTGCGCTTTTTTATACACATATAGTGTAGACTAACTGAAAAAGAACTTTAAACTTTTCTGAAACAGTTGCCTATGAATTTTTCCAACATATTCTTTTCTCACTTCAAATAGACGTTTTCCTTTATTTTCACCTTACGCTTTTTATTACAAAGAAATATATTATCTAGGTTACACTTGCAGCATTCAAATGTGAACTAAAATTAATGATGTACTAAGGAACTACTTAGTACTTCATGATACAATGTACGTATCTATAATATCTCTGTGTATGTATAAATAAAACTTCGCACGTATAAAATTCACTTTTATTTTACCATAGAAAATCAAAATTCAATAAATCTTCTTCTACAAAATATGTCTTTTACATAAAAGAAAATTTATTCTCTGTATAGAATATTTTTCATATAATTCTCTGTCTCTCATTTATTCCGTTACATCTCTCCTTTCGCTTCATTCTTTTTATCTCGCTTTTGTAAAGTAAACAATTATTCCATGGTTACAAACATAATAGACATTCAAATTAAAATGGAATGTCATTAAAACTAATCCCCAGAATAATCAGATGGGACTCTTTTTCAAATTATTATTCCCATCTATGTGTATATTAAAACAAAAATCTTTTACATTATAAATAAATATTATCATAATGTTCTTTGATTAGACGTAATAATTTCAAGTTGTGGTATAAATTTTATGAAAAACCATTAATAAACGTCGCTCTTTAATATTTCAAAATCGACCACCAAACATGAATAATCTTTCTCTGCTTCCACATTAAACGTATCTTTAGAGAAAGAAACGGATTTTTTACTTCGTTATTGCACACGAATTTTTTTTTATTAAAATTGTTTATTTAAGTTGTTTAGTGATCCACAAACCCACAAGTTGCAGAGCAATTGTTACCCATGAGAATTTAAATTCTGGTTGTATATGAAATAATAAAATCCCTTGTATACAAAACTGTAACAAAAAAGCGCCACAAATATTCAGGGCACAGAAGGAAAAAAATATAATACGTACAACGTACACTAACTTGAAAAATGGTTTAATAATGAAAATCTAACAATATTTACAATAATCTTTTCATATACGTATGAAATTAATGAAACTAACTATAGCATTTTTTATTAAGCTCATTTTTCCTATTGTCCGTATTGAGAACATGAAGCCAGAAAGAAAATCACACTGAGGGCTTAAATAAAGGAGAAGTATAAAAGAGAATGAATTGAATTAATTTGATGTAAATATAACGGAAATTAATTATCGTCCACTTTTTTGTTATTCATTTCGTTGGTACGACGAGGGAAGGAACAGGAATGTAAAGGGAATTGATTTGTTTCCAATGTTTGTTGTTTGTAAACGCAAATTCAAAGTAGCGGTTTTGCATATAAAGTTATTGAAACCGCATTTGCTTTCCACTAAAATTCCTATTTTGTATACAACCGTCTTCAGGACATTTTGTCTTGTTAATTTCTTCAAAATGTCCTGTATGAATGAGATTTTGTTCACTGGTTCGAAAAAAGAATTAATTATATCCTACTTAAAGTAAGTCATTTATATCAATTTCTCTTCCGAGATGACAAGATTTGAATATCAATATTTAATTATTAATACAAAACGAAAAGGAAAGAAGGAAGCAATTTATTTGAATATCTCTTAAAACTTTATGGATTAAATTTTATTTGAAATGGTATCCGTAAAAATGAATGTTATGAGATAGAAGTAAAAGCTTCCTGATAAAAGAAACTCTTTTGAAGATTTTCCTGATAATATATTACCAAGATTTATTGACTGTAACTAAAACGTATGTAATACTTAATAAATAAATATTATTATTCCTTTCTTTCTCGTTGCTTTCGCTTCTTTACTTGTCTTGTTTTTATATTATTCTTAATAATATCTAATTTATGCTGCACTCTTTTTACATTTTCCAAAATACAATTATTTATTCAGCCTAGACACTTTACAAGATAAATTACTACCATATTTTATATCTCTTTCATATATTTCATTCCTTAATCTCCGTTCGCATACCACAAGTTAGTTCCCTTCGATGTAATTTCAAGATAACGTTAATTTAAATTAAATAATTCTTTAAACATTTTCGCATAAGTAAAGTGTAGTACGATGAAATGAAAAATGATTTTATTTTACATTGTTTCGCAGTACGAAAACTTTTGCTGAATTCATATTCCTTATGATGAAAATGAAGTTGCGAACGTTGAAATAGTAATTAGCGCGAATGAAAGCGTTAACTAATTAATTTAATTACTATTTATTTCAAAATACGTTTAAATCTGAAATGCGTAATAGGTTATATTTCAATAAAAGCGATATAGACTGATAGGGATATTTCTAAACGGCCGCAACGAAAATTTATTTGCAAACTTGTAAAAATACTTTCAGACAAAAGTTTTACTCTTCGAGGAATTAAACTTTCTTTTTATGCGTTTCTAGTCTTGTTTTAAGTGGTTCCTAAACATTCTTCTTGCCTTTGCTATTCCTCCTTTGCACACTCGTTTCTCTCTTCTTTCTAACTTCTTTCACTCTTTCTTTTAAATTTATTTTTATAGTTCCCTTTCTATCGGTTTCTTCTCCATATACCATTATAGACGAAATTTTTACCTTTAAATATGTGTCTTAAACTAGTAAAAAAGTTTATATATTTTACCATCAAATTTTGGATTTTCATATATCAGAATCTGACACTTTCATTGCACAATTTCATATATCCTAATACACTTTTCTACCGTTTAATTTTAAACATATTACATTACTTACCGTTTCTCTTTCCGAACTGAATTTATGGTCATGTAAAACTCCTTTCCATCTTCTTCTTTACTTTATCTTTGAGCAGACTGATATTTTTAAGTATATACGGTGTCAGAAATTCGTGTTTTTTAACACATTAGTATTATTAAGTTTAAACAAAAATAGCGAATACAACATTTTTAAAATACTTATTGACTAATCCCTTTAATTTGGTTTATGAAAAAATACTGTTCAATTTTCACTGAGGATGTGCTTGGTTAAATTAAATCATTCTTTTTCCAAGACATATTATTATTACTTGACTTGTCGGTAATCAATTTAGAAAGTTTCTAATTTAATAAACCAATATATTTATGACAGTGAGTATAAAGACTTGTATAAGTGGGGGAGGTTTATGCTAGGTTGCAGTCATGAACGTCTCATAATTTACAGTTTCAGGAAATTGTCTTCATGTAGACATACAATGACCTTAATGTAATGTAAATTTTGTTTATCACGATAATATCAATAAATTTTAACGTTATGGCAAAAAGAATGAAACGAAAGAAGAAAAGGAAGAAGCAGGAAGAAAAACAATGCCAAACTAAAACCAGGTAACATGAATTTATTACTTTTACATAAACTTACTAATTAATTTTATGTTATTTTTCTACGATGCACTTTTCATATAAATTTATGCAAATGTTACCGTTACTAAACCCACAATGTCATTAATTATTTACATTAAAGCCAAACTACACACTATTCTTGTAAAAGTAAGACTTTATGCTTATGGACTTTTATGTTAGTAATATAATTGAAGTTCGTTTGAATCCGATTTGAAATTACTGTTTGATGCCGTGAAATATATTAATAGACAGTCTATTCAGCGTTGCTCCACTTTCATATATCTCATATCATTTTTTTTTAACAAAGGCAAATTTATTTGATTTAAAGAGATTACGCTGGTTCCAATTAATTTTTGCCCATTTTGGTGTTCGCCCTATCAATGTACCCAAAAAGAAAATATCCTTTCTTACAAGAACCTCGTAATATATTTATATATCTAATTAAGAGTAGAGGTCAGAGTAATAATTAAAGTGCTCCTTTTTCGTGTAGATTTTAGTTGTGTTAATAACAACATGAATTAAACGTGAATTCGGTTAGTCCGAAATTAATCACTAGTATAAACAACAATTAACTGCATCACTAACTAATTAATTTGTTGTTATTTTAAATAGTATAATGATACCAATATTGTTAGAGGCCTGAATATTACTAAAGCCGTGCAACTTTTCCTCGTTCATTCTTTTTCTTTTACTATCACAATTTTGAATTTCAACTCCAAAGTTTTATCAAGCGAGTTTTATCGGATAAATGACAAATTTTATATTATTGAACAGCCACAATTTTACTTAAACCTTCGATTCCTAATTTATTTTTACTTTTAAACCTTTGAATAAGACCTTTCGTTCGCACTCGTGTTATAGTTAAAATGCAAAGTGAAGTAGTAGTAATACGTCTATCTCTTTATGCTGCATCCCATCCATTACGCCCTAAAATATAGTTTAGTAATTTTATGTTTGAAAATCTCTTGATTTATAAGCTGTTTATCTATTCTGTTTCAAGTAAGTCATCTGCTTTTAGTTATTATTCCCTTCTAGATTAATAAGATATTATTTACGTAACATAATTTTCCGAAACGAAAAAAGAAGTAAAAGTGCGGAGGAGCAAATTAATTTAAATTGAAAATAAACAAAATTTAATTAAGTCCTACTTAAATATTTATAAAATCATTTTGTATGAAAATGTATGCGAATTTAGAAAGTCATTTTATTATAAAATATTTAATTAAATTTTAAAAAATATTTAAACGAGTTTAATAATATTGCTGAAATAAATAAATTGCATGTGCAGTTATATCTATGTGCATCTACGTATAATACTAAATAGTTTCAAGCTCGATGATAAAACTAGCTGAATGCCACGAGGTTCTCATAATTTACAGCTTCAGGAAATTGTCTACATGCAGTCATGCATTGTAAATTTCGTTTATATTTTCAATATCAAAGAATAAGAGATGAGTATGGTGAAGGGAAAAATTTCTACCCCGAAGTAAAATTTGACTGGAATCTTAATACGTGGTCGTTGCCGGCAAAAGGAAAACTATAGAAAGAAATAAGGAAACAAAGCAAAAAAAAAAATAGATAATTGTATTAAATATGAATGAACGGAATAAAAGGAGACGAACTTCTCCTTTTCGTGCTGCTTCGAATAACTGATTAAATCAAGTATTTATGAATTATTTTTCGTAATTATTATTTCAAAATATGTTAAAACAACGGATTATACGAGCAAAACACATACAATTTGAGTAAACGTATAAATCTGTTTTATTGTTACGTTAAAAGCAAGCATTGTTAGAAGAATATATATTTTAAACGTTTTCATGTTAGCATCTTTAACAATACATCAAAACGAAAAAAAAAAAATACTTTGAGAAATATAAGAATATAGAAAGAGGACGAGTATTGAACGGAAAAAAAAGGAACAAGGGCGAACAGTTTTCCATGAAATTTGGATCTTTGTAATCCTCTAAAAATGACACTCTAGAATCATTTGTCAGTTAAAGCATCCCTCATCACAACTTCTCTATTCAAACCTCGCTATCAATGTCCGCACCGAATTTTTCTAACGTGAGAATGGAAAAAAAGCGGAGAGAAAAGAAGCCAACCAACAGTTTCGTTTCTAACTTTTCGATAGTTTTTCGTTCAATAAATGGAATTGTGCTTTAAAAATTGACCTCTGAAACATTAATATGTAAAACTTTGAAGGAAGAAATTTAATAAACTATTTAATGTCATTCTAGACTGGAGATTTATTCGCGCATATACATCTTATATTATTTACGATCTCATATATTTTTTCCTCCAAAAGAAATGTGTCAATTTGTCTGTAATAAAAATAGTTAATACGATCATGTTTTCTCCTTCATTTCAATAAATATGACGGGAAGTTGATCATTTCTATGGTATATGATTAGAATGTATCGGTTATTTTTCAGAGTAATCTGACCCTCTAGTAGATATATATCACCTACGTTTTAACAAGTTATCGTTGGTACTTTCGGTAAAAAGATATTAGATATACAATCGTATTTATCATTATGGATTTTTTTTCTTTCTATCTCCATTTTTTTAACAATGTTTGTGCCTACAAATGTGTTTGATATAAATTTACATGTACTTAATTAGATTTATAGAAAGTATTTCAAATTTAATTAAATTAATGTACATTAAAGGATTTACATGAATTTCTCACTATTTGTTTTCTCTGATTATATTGCATAATGAATAATAGGTTTATAGTAACATTGCATTGAAATTATCTTCTATCATAAACAGTAATTATATGTTTGCTTTTTATACAAATGCATATGATATGGATTTAGCTCTAATAATATTAGAATGAAATGATTTATATACTTTCTTCTGTAACTATATACTATTTGAAATAATTCTGTATAACAAATTAATCGTTACAAAACATTTTCACAGGAATTAATGAGAAACGCTTCCGTATTGAAGATGAAAAAAGTAATTAAAATTCTCTTATTTCGAATAATATTGCCTGACAAGCTTTAAATCTTTATATCCTTACAGAAACTTGATAGATTCCCTGCTAAATAGGGATTGCATTCGAACGTAATCTAAAAAAGCCTATTGTAATGTGGCACAATACCACAATGAAATTCTAGGAACTTATACTTGCTTTCCTTTTAAGAAAATTTAAAGCGAAATTGCAACAATAAAATGTCTTTTTCAAATATTATCCTATTGCACTTAAATGAAAAATAACGATGATAAATATTTTGAATGTCTCAAATTACTAAAACATAATCTTCATATCTGGATTCTGCTGTATAGAGTTTCATGACAGGATTTTCTTGAACAAAAATGTTTATCTTTAAAGACGACCACAAAAAAGTTAGGGCTTAATAAAACCTAATGTAACTGAAAAGAAGCTTTATTCGGACAAAATATATCTCAAAGATCTCTACAAAGTGTTATGGCTATGACATGTTTCATTTAAATAATTTATCCAAGGTTTAATACGATCCTACCGATTTGTTCCTTTTTTTACTTAAATAAAAGTGAAAAACCTATACTTTTTAGCAAATTATTATTTCATTATTTGCCTCTTTATGTTTTAAATTTCCTGCCCTAATATAATTCTACTTTTTCCGCAATTGTCACACAGGAATATTATGTTGGTTGCCCGACAAGACATGTCAAAAGGAGCGACTAGTTCGTCGGTTAGAGAATGACGTGCGGCGTCTTCAAAATTTGTTTACATAATATGCACATCTCTAAGTATCTTTGCTGGCAACTATTATAATAATATGAGATTAGGAAAACGGAACAGGTAAATAAATTTACGAAACTTTGTTTGGTTTTGACAAATCTATACTAGTAATGGTATTCTTCAAGATTACAATAATAATATTATATTTACAGCTTGTTCATTAAAACAATTTGGATTGATCAGTAACAGGAAATAGAAACATATGGCTTGAAGAATTGAGTCAAATAGTCTATTGGCCGTCATTAACTTTGACAATTTGGGCACCTTGTGGTTCATAGAGGTGTGGAACATTTCCGAATTCCCTCCGTTATAACTATTATGCAAAAGCTGTTGCAAATAATGTGATAGTTATAACTGGCAAATGCAAGGAAAAGTGCTCCAAAAAGTAGCATGCTAAAGTGAGTATTGCAGTAAACTACAATTAAAGGAAATGAATGAAAACATAACTAAAAGCATACACAGGTAAGTTAACCAACTAAATGAATACTACTCTATTATCATTTTACGTCACCTAAAATAGTATAATTTTAAATTTACTGATTTTATTTTTCTTGTTTAGGATATAAATTTTTGAATCAGAGTACACATTAGTAGATGGTTCCAATAATGAATAAAATGAAGGAGGCAAGAATGGTTCCATAGTTATAGGGATTAAAACCGAAACTTAAGGGTGAGAATATTAAATTGATTTTGAACAATTTCCTCCTAAAATAATCTCATATTCTTTGAAATTGAAATTATTTATAGATGTTATCTAATTCCTTTTTCCTTACTTTTCCCATTTAGAAGACATTTGGAGCCACATTATTACATCTGAGAGTAGATCATAATCAGAATATGCTAGCAACTGGGGTATGCATAACATACAAAGTGGTTCCCACTCAAAGAATGAGGGAATTAGGAAATACTTTATAGCTTCAAGGATTGATGAAAAGAATTTTCTCAGTGATATGGAAAATTTTCTACCAGATACAATTAGCAAAGGTATATTTTATCTATTTGAGATTATCAGGTGAAATGAACATTTATAAGAATTTAACCCATTTGATGAAGCACAATTACTCTTACTCTCTATGTATGCTTCACATTCATCTGTAATATAATGCACATGCTTTTTAAACGATAATTAAAAATATTGTAAAATACTAACATTTTTATAAATGTCTAATAACATTAATGCATTGCATTTTTATAAGAAAACATTGTGTTAGTTAACTGAATTATTGTTACCTACAAATACATTTGTAAAAGTAAAATGTTCAATATCAGTTGCAGTTTTATAATAATATTAACATATAGTTAATGCAAGAAATACATATTCTTATAAAAACATAATAATATTTAAATCTAATATTGCTAAATATATAAACTTCTGTTTAGAAAATAGTGAACCTCATATCCAATGCTGTAAATATATTATATATATATATAGTTCTTCAAGACAAATATTTTTAATAAAGTGTATATTTTCAGTTGATGACAATATAAAAAAGTTATAATCATAAATGTCCTAACAAATACATAAACCTCGCCTTAACATTTTAAAAACTTATTGAATCCACTTTTGAAAAGTAGGAGTTCCATTTGAATTGTAAATTCCGTATTTACTCGCATATGAGATGCACCTTTTCATAATTTTGGGTCTGAATTCAGTTGTCTAGTTGGTTGCATAAGCAAGAAATGTTGCCCTTTTTTCTTCATATGTTAAAGTTAATTATTTCATTTAGCATGCATCTTTTTCTAATTTTAGCGACAACGATAGAAGCTGTTGATCACACTGTTTACCATTAAACTGAGAAACTCCTTAACCGACTCCTGCAACAGAAGAAATTGGTAAATGAAAAGACTGAATTTTTGCTATAGTTAATAATTAGATAATTTAACTGTTGTAAACTTTAATTTAAGTGCTTGTATTGTGTAATTAGTAGGATTTATTTAATAAATTCTTTAAATTATGTTATTTTACTATTATTTTGAACATCTCTTGCCTGCGCCGTCTCTGAACCACGGGCTAAACAGCTGCGACACCAGCTTGTAGATTCTCTACCATATCGTCAGTTTAGTAGGGAATTAGACTATTCTTCTTTTGAAATTTAAAAATTCTTAGAACAGAAGAAAAAGGAAACGATATATGAAAGAAACAGTTGATGCATAGTTAAGAGTTTAAAAGTGCGATAACTAAGAATATAGAAAAAAAAGAGAAAAATCCAAAGGGGTTAGCCTTGCTTTTTTGGCAAAAATCGACTTTTTCTAAATCGAGCGGAAATGAATCAGTTTCGATCAGGAGCAGTGAAGAACATCGAAAACTGCGCGAAAATTGATGAATAACTAAGAAAAAAAGCAAAATGTATGGCAAAAGATTGATGCAAATTTAAGAGTTTAAAAGTGCGATAACTTCAAAACCGCTGGACCGATTCCGCTCTACTTCTGGCACGAATTAGCTTTCATCCATCCCTACAAATGCTGCGAGTTTCATTCAATTCGGAGAGATGAAGAAAAATGCGAAAAATGAGAAAAATCCAAAGGGGTTAGCCTTGCTTTTTTGGCAAAAATTGGCAAAAATCGAGTTTTTCTAAATCGAGCGGAAATGAATCAGTTTCGATCAGGAGAAGTGAAGAACATCGAAAACTGCACGAAAATCGATGAATAACTAAGAAAAAAGGGAAATATATGGCAAAAGATTGATGCAAATTTAAGAGTTTAAAAGTGCGATAACTTTAAAACCGCTGGACCGATTCCGCTCTACTTCTGCCACGAATTAGCTTTCATCCATCCCTACAAATGGTGCGAGTTTCATTCAATTCGGAGAGATGAAAAAAATGCGAAAAATTAGAAAAATCCAAAGGGGTTAGCCTTGCTTTTTTGGCAAAAATTGGCAAAAATCGACTTTTTCTAAATCGAGCGGAAATGAATCAGTTTCGATCAGGAGAAGTGAAGAACATCGAAAACTGCACGAAAATCGATGAATAACTAAGAAAAAAGGGAAATATATGGCAAAAGATTGATGCAAATTTAAGAGTTTAAAAGTGCGATAACTTTAAAACCGCTGGACCGATTCCGCTCTACTTCTGCCACGAATTAGCTTTCATCCATCCCTACAAATGGTGCGAGTTTCATTCAATTCGGAGAGATGAAAAAAATGCGAAAAATTAGAAAAATCCAAAGGGGTTAGCCTTGCTTTTTTGGCAAAAATTGGCAAAAATCGAGTTTTTCTAAATCGAGCGGAAATGAATCAGTTTCGATCAGGAGAAGTGAAGAACATCGAAAACTGCACGAAAATCGATGAATAACTAAGAAAAAAAGGGAAATATATGGCAAAAGATTGATGCAAATTTAAGAGTTTAAAAGTGCGATAACTTTAAAACCGCTGGACCGATTCCGCTCTACTTCTGGCACGAATTAGCTTTCATCCATCCCTACAAATGGTGCGAGTTTCATTCAATTCGGAGAGATGAAGAAAAATGCGAAAAATTAGAAAAATCCAAAGGGGTTAGCCTTGCTTTTTTGGCAAAAATTGGCAAAAATCGACTTTTTCTAAATCGAGCGGAAATGAATCAGTTTCGATCAGGAGCAGTGAAGAACATCGAAAACTGCGCGAAAATTGATGAATAACTAAGAAAAAAAGCGAAATGTATGGCAAAAGATTGATGCAAATTTAAGAGTTTAAAAGTGCGATAACTTCAAAACCGCTAGACCGATTCCGCTCTACTTCTGACACGAATTAGCTTTCATCCATCCCTACAAATGGTGCGAGTTTCATTCAATTCGGAGAGATGAAGAAAAATGCGAAAAATGAGAAAAATCCAAAGGGGTTAGCCTTGCTTTTTTGGCAAAAATTGGCAAAAATCGACTTTTTCTAAATCGAGCGGAAATGAATCAGTTTCGATCAGGAGAAGTGAAGAACATCGAAAACTGCACGAAAATCGATAAATAACTAAGAAAAAAAGCGAAATGTATGGCAAAAGATTGATGCAAATTTAAGAGTTTAAAAGTGCGATAACTTCAAAACCGCTGGACCGATTCCGCTCTACTTCTGGCACGAATTAGCTTTCATCCATCCCTACAAATGGTGCGAGTTTCATTCAATTCGGAGAGATGAAGAAAAATGCGAAAAATGAGAAAAATCCAAAGGGGTTAGCCTTGCTTTTTTGGCAAAAATTGGCAAAAATCGACTTTTTCTAAATCGAGCGGAAATGAATCAGTTTCGATCAGGAGAAGTGAAGAACATCGAAAACTGCACGAAAATCGATAAATAACTAAGAAAAAAAGCGAAATGTATGGCAAAAGATTGATGCAAATTTAAGAGTTTAAAAGTGCGATAACTTTAAAACCGCTGGACCGATTCCGCTCTACTTCTGGCACGAATTAGCTTTCATCCATCCCTACAAATGGTGCGAGTTTCATTCAATTCGGAGAGATGAAGAAAAATGCGAAAAATTAGAAAAATCCAAAGGGGTTAGCCTTGCTTTTTTGGCAAAAATTGGCAAAAATCGACTTTTTCTAAATCGAGCGGAAATGAATCAGTTTCGATCACGAGCAGTGAAGAACATCGAAAACTGCGCGAAAATTGATGAATAACTAAGAAAAAAAGCGAAATGTATGGCAAAAGATTGATGCAAATTTAAGAGTTTAAAAGTGCGATAACTTCAAAACCGCTAGACCGATTCCGCTCTACTTCTGGCACGAATTAGCTTTCATCCATCCCTACAAATGGTGCGAGTTTCATTCAATTCGGAGAGATGAAGAAAAATGCGAAAAATGAGAAAAATCCAAAGGGGTTAGCCTTGCTTTTTTGGCAAAAATTGGCAAAAGTCGACTTTTTCTAAATCGAGCGGAAATGAATCAGTTTCGATCACGAGCAGTGAAGAACATCGAAAACTGCGCGAAAATTGATGAATAACTAAGAAAAAAAGCGAAATGTATGGCAAAAGATTGATGCAAATTTAAGAGTTTAAAAGTGCGATAACTTCAAAACCGCTAGACCGATTCCGCTCTACTTCTGGCACGAATTAGCTTTCATCCATCCCTACAAATGGTGCGAGTTTCATTCAATTCGGAGAGATGAAGAAAAATGCGAAAAATGAGAAAAATCCAAAGGGGTTAGCCTTGCTTTTTTGGCAAAAATTGGCAAAAATCGACTTTTTCTAAATCGAGCGGAAATGAATCAGTTTCGATCAGGAGAAGTGAAGAACATCGAAAACTGCACGAAAATCGATAAATAACTAAGAAAAAAAGCGAAATGTATGGCAAAAGATTGATGCAAATTTAAGAGTTTAAAAGTGCGATAACTTTAAAACCGCTGGACCGATTCCGCTCTACTTCTGGCACGAATTAGCTTTCATCCATCCCTACAAATGGTGCGAGTTTCATTCAATTCGGAGAGATGAAGAAAAATGCGAAAAATTAGAAAAATCCAAAGGGGTTAGCCTTGCTTTTTTGGCAAAAATTGGCAAAAATCGACTTTTTCTAAATCGAGCGGAAATGAATCAGTTTCGATCAGGAGCAGTGAAGAACATCGAAAACTGCGCGAAAATCGTTGAAGAACTAAGAAGAAAAGCGAAATGTATGGCAAAATATTGATGCAAATTTAAGAGTTTAAAAGTGCGATAACTTCAAAACCGCTGGACCGATTCCGCTCTACTTCTGCCACGAATTAGCTTTCATCCATCCCTACAAATGGTGCGAGTTTCATTCAATTCGGAGAGATGAAGAAAAATGCGAAAAATTAGAAAAATCCAAAGGGGTTAGCCTTGCTTTTTTGGCAAAAATTGGCAAAAATCGACTTTTTCTAAATCGAGCGGAAATGAATCAGTTTCGATCAGGAGAAGTGAAGAACATCGAAAACTGCACGAAAATCGATGAATAACTAAGATAAAAAGCGAAATGTATGGCAAAAGATTGATGCAAATTTAAGAGTTTAAAAGTGCGATAACTTCAAAACCGCTAGACCGATTCCGCTCTACTTCTGGCACGAATTAGCTTTCATCCATCCCTACAAATGGTGCGAGTTTCATTCAATTCGGAGAGATGAAGAAAAATGCGAAAAATGAGAAAAATCCAAAGGGGTTAGCCTTGCTTTTTTGGCAAAAATTGGCAAAAATCGACTTTTTCTAAATCGAGCGGAAATGAATCAGTTTCGATCAGGAGAAGTGAAGAACATCGAAAACTGCGCGAAAATTGATGAATAACTAAGAAAAAAAGCGAAATGTATGGCAAAAGATTGATGCAAATTTAAGAGTTTAAAAGTGCGATAACTTCAAAACCGCTGGACCGATTCCGCTCTACTTCTGGCACGAATTAGCTTTCATCCATCCCTACAAATGGTGCGAGTTTCATTCAATTCGGAGAGATGAAGAAAAATGCGAAAAATGAGAAAAATCCAAAGGGGTTAGCCTTGCTTTTTTGGCAAAAATTGGCAAAAATCGACTTTTTCTAAATCGAGCGGAAATGAATCAGTTTCGATCAGGAGCAGTGAAGAACATCGAAAACTGCGCGAAAATCGTTGAAGAACTAAGAAGAAAAGCGAAATGTATGGCAAAATATTGATGCAAATTTAAGAGTTTAAAAGTGCGATAACTTCAAAACCGCTGGACCGATTCCGCTCTACTTCTGCCACGAATTAGCTTTCATCCATCCCTACAAATGGTGCGAGTTTCATTCAATTCGGAGAGATGAAGAAAAATGCGAAAAATTAGAAAAATCCAAAGGGGTTAGCCTTGCTTTTTTGGCAAAAATTGGCAAAAATCGACTTTTTCTAAATCGAGCGGAAATGAATCAGTTTCGATCAGGAGAAGTGAAGAACATCGAAAACTGCACGAAAATCGATGAATAACTAAGATAAAAAGCGAAATGTATGGCAAAAGATTGATGCAAATTTAAGAGTTTAAAAGTGCGATAACTTCAAAACCGCTGGACCGATTCCGCTCTACTTCTGACACGAATTAGCTTTCATCCATCCCTACAAATGGCGCGAGTTTCATTCAATTCGGAGAGATGAAGAAAAATGCGAAAAATTAGAAAAATCCAAAGGTGTTAGCCTTGCTTTTTTGGCAAAAATTGGCAAAAATCGACTTTTTCTAAATCGAGCGGCAATGAATCAGTTTCGATCAGGAGCAGTGAAGAACATCGAAAACTGCGCGAAAATCGTTGAAGAACTAAGAAGAAAAGCGAAATGTATGGCAAAATATTGATGCAAATTTAAGAGTTTAAAAGTACGATAACTTCAAAACCGCTGGACCGATTCCGCTCTACTTCTGGCACGAATTAGCTTTCATCCATCCCTACAAATGGTGCGAGTTTCATTCAATTCGGAGAGATGAAGAAAATGCGAAAAATTAGATAAATCCAAAGGGGTTAGCCTTGCTTTTTTGGCAAAAATTGGCAAAAATCGACTTTTTCTAAATCGAGCGGAAATGAATCAGTTTCGATCAGGAGCAGTGAAGAACATCGAAAACTGCGCGAAAATCGTTGAAGAACTAAGAAGAAAAGCGAAATGTATGGCAAAAGATTGATGCAAATTTAAGAGTTTAAAAGTGCGATAACTTCAAAACCGCTGGACCGATTCCGCTCTACTTCTGCCACGAATTAGCTTTTATCCATCCCTACGAATGGTGCGAGTTTCATTCAATTCGGAGAGATGAAGAAAAATGCGAAAAATTAGAAAAATCCAAAGGGGTTAGCCTTGCTTTTTTGGCAAAAATTGGCAAAAATCGACTTTTTCTAAATCGAGCGGAAATGAATCAGTTTCGATCAGGAGCAGTGAGGAACATCGAAAACTGCACGAAAATCGATGAATAACTAAGATAAAAAGCGAAATGTATGGCAAAAGATTGATGCAAATTTAAGAGTTTAAAAGTGCGATAACTTTAAAACCGCTGGACCGATTCCGCTCTACTTCTGCCACGAATTAGCTTTCATCCATCCCTACAAATGGCGCGAGTTTCATTCAATTCGGAGAGATGAAGAAAAATGCGAAAAATTAGAAAAATCCAAAGGGGTTAGCCTTGCTTTTTTGGCAAAAATTGGCAAAAATCGACTTTTTCTAAATCGAGCGGAAATGAATCAGTTTCGATCAGGAGAAGTGAAGAACATCGAAAACTGCACGAAAATCGATGAATAACTAAGATAAAAAGCGAAATGTATGGCAAAAGATTGATGCAAATTTAAGAGTTTAAAAGTGCGATAACTTCAAAACCGCTGGACCGATTCCGCTCTACTCCTGGCACGAATTCGCTTTCATCCATCCCTACAAATGGTGCGAGTTTCATTCAATTCGGAGAGATGAAGAAAAATGCGAAAAATGAGAAAAATCCAAAGGGGTTAGCCTTGCTTTTTTGGCAAAAATTGGCAAAAATCGACTTTTTCTAAATCGAGCGGAAATGAATCAGTTTCGATCACGAGCAGTGAAGAACATCGAAAACTGCGCGAAAATCGTTGAAGAACTAAGAAAAACAGCGAAATGTATGGCAAAAGATTGATGCAAATTTAAGAGTTTAAAAGTGCGATAACTTCAAAACCGCTTGACCGATTCCGCTCTACTTCTCGCACGAATTAGCTTTCATCCATCCCTACAAATGGTGCGAGTTTCATTCAATTCGGAGAGATGAAGAAAAATGCGAAAAATTAGAAAAATCCAAAGGGGTTAGCCTTGCTTTTTTGGCAAAAATTGGCAAAAATCGACTTTTTCTAAATCGAGCGGAAATGAATCAGTTTCGATCACGAGCAGTGAAGAACATCGAAAACTGCGCGAAAATCGATGAATAACTAAGATAAAAAGCGAAATGTATGGCAAAAGATTGATGCAAATTTAAGAGTTTAAAAGTGCGATAACTTCAAAACCGCTGGACCGATTCCGCTCTACTTCTGGCACGAATTCGCTTTCATCCATCCCTACAAATGGTGCGAGTTTCATTCAATTCGGAGAGATGAAGAAAAATGCGAAAAATTAGAAAAATCCAAAGGGGTTAGCCTTGCTTTTTTGGCAAAAATTGGCAAAAATCGACTTTTTCTAAATCGAGCGGAAATGAATCAGTTTCGATCACGAGCAGTGAAGAACATCGAAAACTGCGCGAAAATCGTTGAAGAACTAAGAAAAACAGCGAAATGTATGGCAAAAGATTGATGCAAATTTAAAAGTTTAAAAGTGCGATAACTTCAAAACCGCTGGACCGATTCCGCTCTACTTCTGACACGAATTAGCTTTCATCCATCCCTACAAATGGCGCGAGTTTCATTCAATTCGGAGAGATGAAGAAAAATGCGAAAAATTAGAAAAATCCAAAGGGGTTAGCCTTGCTTTTTTGGCAAAAATTGGCAAAAATCGACTTTTTCTAAATCGAGCGGAAATGAATCAGTTTCGATCACGAGCAGTGAAGAACATCGAAAACTGCGCGAAAATCGATGAATAACTAAGATAAAAAGCGAAATGTATGGCAAAAGATTGATGCAAATTTAAGAGTTTAAAAGTGCGATAACTTTAAAACCGCTGTACCGATTCCGCTCTACTTCTCGCACGAATTAGCTTTCATCCATCCCTACAAATGGTGCGAGTTTCATTCAATTCGGAGAGATGAAGAAAAATGCGAAAAATTAGAAAAATCCAAAGGGGTTAGCCTTGCTTTTTTGGCAAAAATTGGCAAAAATCGACTTTTTCTAAATCGAGCGGAAATGAATCAGTTTCGATCAGGAGCAGTGAAGAACATCGAAAACTGCACGAAAATCGTTGAAGAACTAAGAAAAACAGCGAAATGTATGGCAAAAGATTGATGCAAATTTAAGAGTTTAAAAGTGCGATAACTTTAAAACCGCTGTACCGATTCCGCTCTACTTCTCGCACGAATTAGCTTTCATCCATCCCTACAAATGGTGCTAGTTTCATTCAATTCGGAGAGATGAAGAAAAATGCGAAAAATTAGAAAAATCCAAAGGGGTTAGCCTTGCTTTTTTGGCAAAAATTGGCAAAAATCGACTTTTTCTAAATCGAGCGGAAATGAATCAGTTTCGATCAGGAGAAGTGAAGAACATCGAAAACTGCACGAAAATCGATGAATAACTAAGATAAAAAGCGAAATGTATGGCAAAAGATTGATGCAAATTTAAGAGTTTAAAAGTGCGATAACTTCAAAACCGCTGGACCGATTCCGCTCTACTTCTGGCAGGAATTCGCTTTCATCCATCCCTACAAATGGTGCGAGTTTCATTCAATTCGGAGAGATGAAGAAAGATGCGAAAAATTAGAAAAATCCAAAGGGGTTAGCCTTGCTTTTTTGGCAAAAATTGGCAAAAATCGACTTTTTCTAAATCGAGCGGAAATGAATCAGTTTCGATCACGAGCAGTGAAGAACATCGAAAACTGCGCGAAAATCGTTGAAGAACTAAGAAAAAAAGCGAAATGTATGGCAAAAGATTGATGCAAATTTAAGAGTTTAAAAGTGCGATAACTTTAAAACCGCTGGACCGATTCCGCTCTACTTCTGGCACGAATTAGCTTTCATCCATCCCTACAAATGGTGCGAGTTTCATTCAATTCGGAGAGATGAAGAAAAATGCGAAAAATGAGAAAAATCTTGCTTTCTTTGCAAAAAACGGCAAAAATCGACTTTTCGTAAATCGAGTGGAATTGAATCAGGATCGATTCGCATAAGTGAAAAAAAATCGATTAAATGCGTCGCAAAAGGTGGGAAATATAAAGGAAAATAATAAGCGTTTGTGAAATAAATTGATTTTTATTTGAAATAAACCTCCTACAATGCAATACAATCTCATTGTTCCCGTTATGTATGATATTTTGGTCCATTTCATTGTTGCTTCTCTTTGCTGGACGGGTGTGTTCTTGTGCTTCGTCAATCAAACGCAATTCCTTAGTGTTCCCTTGCAAGTTCATCATTTACTCCTGTGTGATACGGTGTAAATAAAATGCATTTAATATAGTTAGAAGCAACGCGTTTATTATTATGCTTCTTTAAATGTAATTAAGTTTGTTAGAAACTGTTTCAAGTACCTAAAACAAAGGCAATTATTTAACATTGGCGCTCGGTTATAGACAACATGTAAGTTGAAGCGCAAAGTTGGTTGCATAAGCAACCAAATTTGCCCATTCTTCTTCATATTTTACCGTCAATTATTTCTTTTAACGTGCATCTTTTTAAAATTTTAGCTGCACTGTATGAATCTGCTGGTCACAATAAGTGGAATTATTGCGAGAATTGGCCAAGCCTATTTCTTTAACAGAAGAAAATGCAACATAAACTGTTCTACGATTTAAGAGGATCCAAGAGTGAATTTTTATTATAGTGCATAATTATAATAATTTAAGTGATGTAAACTTTAAATTTTGTGATTATATGTAGTAATTATAATAATTTAGTTAATAAATTCTTTAATTTATGTTATTTTAGTTTTATTTCGATAGCTTGTTGCCTGCGCCCTCTCTGAACTAGGGGCTGAACAGTTGCGACAAAAGCTTGCAGATTCTCTACCATATCGTCAGCTTTGGAGTGTAATTTTGAACAATAACATTACAGAAAGAAAAATGAGCGAAATATGAAGGAAAAAACTGATGCACAATTAAGAGTTTAAAAGTGCGAAAACTTTAAAACCGCTCGACTAATTTGGCTTTTATTTTAGTACTCGAAAATTGCTAGAAAGTTTCATGTAATATGGTTTACATGGACTAAGTTTAGTTTGGATATTCACTGGCAGGTAGCGCCATAATATGAATTGGTCCTCGTGCTGCAATCTAAGGAGGAGTACCCAAAGTAAAGATGATTGTTCGTAACTATTTTTACCTCCATTTTATTGTAATTTAAATGAAACCAGCTATTAAAGATGCAAAAATTAAACAAAATTATGGCTTTTCAGTTTTTTTTTATATTTTTTTTGAGTGCCACTGGAAGACAATCACATTACCACAACTTCCACAACACACTGCAAACTAACTTATCCTTAAAAAGATATACAATTTACAAATAAAATTAGTTATACCATAGAGTGCAGTAAATATATTTAATGCATTTTAGGCAGCTTCATGTTTTAATATACACCTAACTATTAAGTATTGTATATAATGTATAAATATTAGACAAAAGAATGTTGTACTCAAGTAAAATAGGAATTAATATGACCACTGCACCTACAAGAAAGTATATTATTGTATATGAAAACTTACATATACCTATATTAAAAATTACATATAAAAGTCACTCTTTACAGTTCCATTATTAATAAATTTTATGAATTATTATCGTTTTATATCAGCATGTACTATTTATACTATTACAACTTTTATTGGGTAGGTAATGTCAAGCTTTCATTAATTATTAAATTTTAAATAAGTTTATGATATATATTTTTGGAATTATTTCAATAATGCTCTATAACTTTCCACAAAATTATTAAACAATAATAGAATAAGCTTCTATGTTATTGCCACTTAAATGATGATAACAGCCAATTTTTAATATCATATATAAAGATTTAACATATGTTTTATTAGTTTTACAAAGTTGTGTAAATGAGACTAGTTTAAGAATAAATGTACTAGATTATTCGCCAAAGATACACAATAAAATAGAAGCTAAGCTAAATATCTTTTTTTTTTGTTATTTTTCTTTGTGCAAATGCAAACTAGAAACCAGTTCTTAAGAAATTGTTTCCCACATCATAGGATAACACTCAAAATAGTAATTAGTACTCAAATATAACGTGGTATACTAAATTAGTAAAATGCTGTGGTTAATAAAGATTACTCTAAAAATATATCAATAGATATGACTTAATTAAACTAAAGTTTATAAGTTGGTATGCTCCAAAGCATCCAGTATACTAACATTATAATGAGCAACTTATTACCTATATGTATACATCAAAGAATTTATTTAAATATAATAGTAACAATTTTCTTATTATCATAATAATAGAGCAAACGCGATTTAAAAAATTACTAATAGGATCATCTCATCCTTATAAAAAAAGTAATATGTATGAATGTAAGAATTCCCCGTCTAGTCTTTGTAAATGAACATTTAAGATTAGAAAGGAAACCCTTCCGTATACGAAACTATATTTAGAAATGAATAAGACATGATTTTCGGCAAACACCTTTTTTTCATTTTTTTTTTCAAAATACTTTTTATACTCGCTAGAAAAATATCAAAACTATATATTCTCATTAGATAAGGCAATGGCACTGAATCTCGTAATTACTTATGCGCATTTATTTACACTTACTCCTTTTCTTCGATTTCTTTAGCATTTTTCAGTGCATATGTGACATATTTAACCATTGGTTAAATCTCATAATGTACAAATATTTGTTTGTTAATAAACTATTTACCATAGAAGATCGCGAAATGAATATATGTTTATTTAGCACCTAAAATGAGCAATAAACAATTAATAAAAACCGTTGTAGCCATTCTCGCTGACCTTACCATCATTTGGTTCCCTTTGTCTCCATGAATCAGTATGAACGCGAGTAGAGTGTTTTGTCCGGCCTGATCCAAAGGATTGTGTACGTGAACGCGACATATTCTTATAAGATGAAGTTGAAGCCGGTGCACTCGTGCCAGGTTGTGGTTGAGCAGAAAATGATTGCGTTCTGTAATAAAGAAAACGAATATACATATAAAATTAAAATAAATAAGAATGTAACGCTTTATTACCGTTGTTTATGTATATTATTTCCGAATTTCCTATTCCGTTCGTCATCCGGACCAGAGTTGACACTATTGTAACCAGATTGACTCTCTGAGTAACTGCGATTGCGATTCTTTTGACGGAATTGTGGTCTACCATTTAACATCTCCGTTATTTGCGGCTAAAAGCATTAGTTATGTAAATTAATTATTAATTTAATTCACTGATAATACCTCTTCGACCCTGAAATCTTCAATCGCCTTAAATTTAGATAAGTACTGCTTCAGTATGGGTGTAACTTGCAATTCGTTGCTGTGCTTATAATATTTTAGAAAAGCCCAGAATTTCTCCAATCCGTATAATTGACCGTTTTCGTAATCCCTTATGGTTTCTTGTTGAAAATCTTCATAAAGATGTGGTCTGAATTTGTTTTCCAAACCATATGAATAGAATCTAAACAAACATTCAAGTCCGTATCTGTAACCTCTTTCGGCATCTTCCAAGGCAATCGTCTTGAATTCGTTATACATTGAGCGGTTAAAGTTTTCGCGCAAGAAAAACGACCAAAATCTGAATAAGGTGTTCATTTCGTTTGATTGGCCGCTTCCACATCTCTTGCGTTCTTTTAAGCATCTTTGCCTGTACTTGTGATAAGCTTGCTGCGTAAAATTATTATCTTTCAGTAAAGCATGGGACGGATGTTGGAAAGTCGGTAGAGCTTGAGGCACGCTGCCACAGCTAGTGCCTAAAGTATTTTCATTTGGACTTGTTCCCATGCTACTTCTGTGAAAAAGAAACATAAGTTAATGAAGTGAGAAACGCGTTTCAAATTTAAAATAAAAACCCCGCAGAGGTGGTGCGCAAACGGTGTTCTTTTACATCCATTATCCAACCAACGTGATGTTCAACTGGTGGATTATTCGAATGTCTCGTTTTACGTTTACGGGGAGTTCGCGGATCCAATTTTTGATCCTTAACAACAGCATAAAATCTTGGAACGTTCCGGTTATATATTTTATTAGCTCTTCTATTTGATGGTGCTTGTTGAGTTTGCTGCTGCTGCTGTTGTTGCTGCTGCTGGTGTTTAACATCAATCTAAAAGTTATTGCAATTCGTCAAATGTTTCTTATTATAAGTAATTAAGATTTCTAACCACTGGTGGTGGTGGAGGTGGTACTTCTGGATTCTGTTTCTTTGGAGCTGGTGGAGCAAACTTCTCGAAGGTCTCCTGACTGATAATATTAACAGTTTTGTAACTACCGCCCATTGACCTATCCTGTAAAATACCAATCATGTTTTAATGAAAAACAAAACATTTTTAACAAAATACTACATAATCGTCATCGATCCATAAATCTTCTTCATAGTAATATAATCCGTCATTAATTGCTTGTTCTAACTCTTGCGTCATCTTAACGCGTGTCGTCCAATCGCCGGTTCTATCATATCCCTCGTGTTTAGGCGCTCTCGATGGTGCTTGTGTTACTATAAGAAGTTTATTAACATCACGATCGCTTAATTCATCCGAATCATCTTCGTTCCTGTAACAAACATATGTATTTCATTTATTTTAACAACATTATATTTATGAAATTTACCATTCCGTGGTAAACATATTTTGGCGACCAGTAGGCATGTCTAATTCTTCATCAAATTGAAAATCCAGTTCTTCCCGTTCAAACTTTTTCTCTTTCTCCTTGTAATCCTTTTTCGATTTCTCTTTGTTTTTTCGTTTAACTTCTCTCCAACTATCCTTATCTTCGTTTCGGGCATCTTCCTGACCATCGACGTTTTGAGAGGAACTTTTATCATCGACACCATTACTGACTGAAATTAGAAACATTGCAGAAATACGAAGCTGAAACGTAAACAACAATCGCTTACCTTTATCATTCTCGATTGGCACAAATTCCGCCACGTTCGGATTTAAATTTTCATTCTGAAGATCCATTCTAAACGTCTTTGGCATCGGTGGCGGAGGCACCAAATTAAGAGCGCTTATATGTTGTACTTCGCCATTCTTATCGAGTATAGGCCACTTAAGCGGATCATGTTTGGTACGCACCTGAAACGGTAACGTTGTTTAAGTAACATTTGAATTGAGAATTATTCAATTCACTCACTTTAAAACCCGATGCTAATTCCAGCTTATCCGAATTAGTAATTGCCTCGACAACCAATGATAAATCACTGGTTAAAGCTTGCACTCTGTGAAACGAGGCAATCAACGTGACCGGTAAGTATCCTTCTGCGTCCATTTTCCTTCGTAGAAAGAAGTCGCGCATTAAATTCTCTTCACTGAAGTAATATTCTCTGCAAAAACCAACATCAGTTATTTGACAAATTCAATTATCATTGGTCATCATAATACTTACATCTGCTTCTTTATGTATTCTTTTAACATCGAACTGTCCAAATTTATGTAACTGTTGTTAAAATAGAAAGTTCCCATATACGGCAAAGCGAAATTATCCAATACTCCACCCTTCATAAGCTGAAACCAAATGACTATTAATACACATTGGCCGAAACTTGATTGCAGACATAAATACCTGACTAAAATCAGCTGGATAATCTGTAAAATCGGTGTCACTCGACATCCTATGAGAGGCTTTCGAAAAAGGCCCACGTCTACCGCCCCTGTTGCGACCTCTGCCGCGCGGTGCTGCCGAATTCGGTCTAGGATACCTATTACTATGATTATCTCTGACCTCGCGCCAATCTCTATCGCCTTCGCTGACCGTCGACTGAGCGTCACTGGCCTTTTGTCTGGACGCTTGTTCCCGTTTACCGGCTTTGCTCAAATCAATTTCCAACGGCACCCACTTGTGCTTCGACGGCTTCTTCTTCTTGTCGTTCTCGATATCTTCCGTCACTTCAGCTGCGCCATTTTTGCCAGAACTCACGACCGGAGACTTCCTCTGCGAATATTTAAAGAAGCATATGAATTAATAATTTCAACGACACTTACAAATTAGCACTATGACAGCTATTCATGCAATTAGACCAAATAAGACGTTTTGATAAGATAAGGTTTTTTGACTTTGAATCGGTTAGAAGATACCTTTTTTGAATGCTAACTGATATAATTTTAATCAAATCGACGGGTTGCTTAATACGTTTAAATTGAAATAATTGGTCAGATTCAAATCAAAACGACTTATAGAACGCACACGTTGCAAAATTAACTGATAAAGAAATGCAAAACTAATTTAGAGAACAATGGGCATACGTTAATTGAACGTTTTACTGCATCGAAATAATTCACGGCAATAAAAAATTAATATAACAAAAAAGAATGCTTCAAACTTACATAAGCATGCAGCAACAATTAAAAATTAATACACGTTGTAATGATCAAAAAACTGCATTATCAAAATGATTATTTCTTTAATTGTTATATAGGTCCTTTTTTTCCTAGCACAAAGTTTCTACGTAGACTTATTCGCCAGGATTTAAATATTGCAGAGTATTTATAGAAATATACCCACCTCTAAGGACTGATCGCCCAACGTTGGCCAGTCACATATATCTGCTAAATCGCTGGTCTAAAAGCAACAGCATATAAATACACATTAATAAACATACTGAATTATTGGAAACGTAATATTTGTAAACATATTATTATTGCTGATAAATATTGCTTAGCTCGGAATTTTTTTTTTAAATTCTGTACAAAATATTTACAATATGTTCATTATCATAAACCTGACTCATGGAAATTAGTGCAATAACACAGTGAACAATCCGTGTACTCTTCGTAGTAAATTAGATGAAATAATTAATTAACGAACGAACAAATTCAATTTTTCTTTCGCATTCCTACAATACATCGCTTCTTCGTTCTTTTAACAATTAACCACTTCTGCTTGCAATTTGATTATGATTGTATGACAAAGCCCACCGAGAGCAATCATAATGCTTTTAATTGAATTTTATTACCGAACAAAGGCAATGCTGGGCGTCATTAAATGCATTCGTTTCATAAACTTTAACCAACTGTAAAATTAACAAACAATAACTATAAAAAAAAATACAACAAGCAATCATAAAGGAAAAGACGTTCTTCGCAATAAAACAAGTAAAAAATCAACTAGCAACATGTGCCAAAGGACGATAAAAAAATTTTCGATATAAAATGTGTTTTTGTGCGTTCAGGACGAAAGAAACTGTTTTCAATATGAAAATGCGTCGTATTGTTCTGATTATAAAACGTTCCGCTAGATAAAATTCAATCAAATGTAAACATTGCAATTGATTAGTTTACATGTGTGTATAGAGTAAGTAGTACTCATGAATTCACTTTATACTGTTTATCGCAATTCAGTTTGGCAATTGAGAGAAAAGTTGCTTCACAGGTGGGCGAAGAGAGCGAATACAACATTCTTCCGTTCATACTAAAAGAAATACGCAAAAAGAATTAAAACAAATGACTGCAATTAAATATTGAAGAATTTCACTTAAAGTAAACAGAAAAATGAGAGGGAAATTGATTTGCGCCTTTAGGCATTCGAAAGAGATATTAATAACTTGTCTACCGTCTCCACACCTAATAAAAATGCGGTATTTATTATTTAAATAAAAAGGAAACGTTAAATGTTATAAATAATTAATTTAAACATTCATCCACGTGCAAAACAACTTTTCGTGCGATTTTAGTTATTAAAAAACTATATATATATATATATATATATATATATATATATATATATACATGAAAGGCACACGTGAAACAATTAATAAACCCCATAGATCCATTCATTTCCTTTCAATACGAATTTCTTCAATGAACAATAAAAATGTAAATTTGCAAAATTAATAAGTAAATGTTGTCTATATAAATTTATCGGAATAAATTAAATATATTTTATATAAATAAACATATATCTAAAATTCACTTGCCAAATATTATGTAATAATACAAGCGAATTTGTAATTTGGCATAATAATTAGGTGACGAGGTCACCCACTTCGACTCTTTTAATGGATAAACCTTATAAAAAGATATCCAAAATAATAAAAAATCAAAAAAATGCAAGTGTCGCAGTACCATTCGTTTTAAGCACTCTAAACTCTATTGCAACGTAATACTGATTAAGAAAAATTATACGTATTTCAAAAAGTAAGTCGCAAATAACATACATAAACAAAAAAAACAACCTATTGTTAACACAAATTTAAATCAAATATTGATAATTAAAGCAGAAACTCACATCGAAACTCTCTGTGCTCCACATTATTATTTTCTTTGTTAATCTCAATACTTCTAGATGTTAAACTAAATATTGTTACTTTAAAACTTACATATCAGTAAGTCTCATTATGTTAAACTTGTAGGTGAATGCGAATATGACGTTGTACGAAAAAAAAAAGCTAAAAATTACCTGTACGTTGATAAAACTTCGACTTCATAGCAATTGCATATCACGTTTATTGTTTCAGGTAATAATATTTCACTAAAAATTGTCGCATGCATATTTAAAAAATGCTTAAACGTGTGTCCTGTACTTATAACTAGTTGTTAATAATGACATACTCACAGTAGTAAACGAGAGATAAATGCCTTAAGTGTATACTATTACACGTGTTAATTGAATTGATATGTAATGAATGAGAGAATAAAACTACATTCCTTAAATAATAGAAAAAGTAAACTGATGCCTGCCTCTAATCGCACAAGGTCAATTTCGATATGCCCTAAAGAGAGTTTAACTTTATAATTAACTACGTATTGTAATTTATGATAATCTAATATTGAGATTAATCAGCAATATATTGATATGAATCCTAATTAGATTTCGATACCAATTAGAATTATTGTTGTTTATTTATTTATAACGAGTATGTGTCTATATATACATCTACGTATATTTGTTATCTAATGTTTATACATTACGGTAATACGTACATTACTTTTTTTCAAGTGACTTAATAAAACGGTTTAGAAACAAGATTTTTTTAAATATAAATCTCAACAATATTTAATTTTATATTTCATATCTCCCCTTGGTATCATCTGAATTACATCATTAAATTCTTATTTTTTCGATATTAAGTGTACGTGATAAAATACATAATAGATTTTGACCATTAATATCAGTGATGTATTTTAAAATGAAATTGTTTTTATAGAGATATTATTTAACATTGATAAAAAAATCGAGTTAAAAGAATTCTTTTTTTCATTCTTTAATTACGTGTTCAATATTTTATAACTCTTCACTGCTATTGTATATTTTCAATAAGAAAATAATGTAAGAGCATTCTTTTAAAAATAATTAAAATGTTTTATTACCTTTGGAGGAATTTTATTGTTTTCTTTAACAATCGGACCTTTGGTAGTTTGTCCATTAACCAACTCCTGCTTTTGGGGTTGAAGAATTCTCTTATTGGCAGCTTCCTGTTTGACAGCTGATTCAGTATCTTTCTTCTGCCATGGATTTACTGTTGGCAAAGGTGCCTCAACGAATACTTTTCTATTCGCTTCTTCTCTTTCCTGAACAGGTTCTTTTGGAACTTGCTCACGGTTGACATTAACATCTCGATTCGTTGAATCACGATTATTATCACGTTTGTCGGTATTACCATTTGACGAATTCTTACTTGCATGCGTTTCCCTTTGCTTTCGGTTTCGGTCAAACTTTCGTTCTTTTCTACTATGGCTAACTACTGGAGTGAAACTACCACCACCGTCATCTAAAGACGACGACAACTCCTGATCTTGTGCTTGAACAGTTAATGCACTCGGATTTAATACGATTTTATTACATGATGATTGAGTAGCATCATTATTAGGATCACATTCATTAATGTTTTCTTTGTTACTACTATTATCCACTTGCTTGAAATTCAATACAGCATGTGCGTAAGACGCCCCAGCATGTTCCTGAGTAATATTATTGTTGTCAGCACCTGATGTTGCATTCGATGGATTTGCTGCCACATATGTAGCCATTGTCTTTATCTTGTTTAATTATACAAGCTTTTTAAATGCTTAACACTTGTGGAATTAGCAAATTTCATTTAAAAAATGTACAATATGGAGTGTGACCATGTTGGTTTTTCAAAAACGCATGGCTATCACCCTGCTCAAATACGAAAAGTCCATAAAGAACGGCTTTGTCAATGGCTCAATAATATTAAATGTAACACTATTTACAATTTATACAAACAAAACACTTTCAATATCGTCTACAAACTACACAAGACTGTTTATTTTTTTTATATTATTGAACACTGCTCATGATTATCGAGAAGGTACATTTACATTTAGCACGTTCAGAACACATTTAATGAAATTAGGGTCTTTCGATTTAGCACTAAATGGTTATGAAAAATTGAAAAGTCGAAGTTGTGATTCTGTACAAATAGATGGCAATCATAAAATGTTTACGAATAAATTTATTAGAAAATAATAAATAAAATGATTTTCAACACTTACATGCAAGGAAACTTTCAAAAGACGCCCACATATAATTCCTTGCCAAATATAACAAATCTTTACGACATTGCTGCTATTGCATTTAGAAGTACCTTATAATGCAACCAACTTCAAATTCGTTCATTGTGGAGGCAAATTCGAAAGAATACTAAAATAAAAGCTAATGAAGCTAATATTAAAACTTAGCAGCAAATTGTATTAAAGTTGAATCTGTTATATCATTAATATGTTATATGACAATATGACAATGTATATAAATAAATTTTATAAATTAAATAGTTTAATCTCTTCATTCTAAATTAAATTGTTAATAGCTATGAACTATAACATCAGTCATCCACATGTACCATATGGCCATAGACTGTAGAAGATTGATGATAGCGTCTTCTTGATGCAAAATCTTCATTATCTTCGTTTAACTGCGCTGATGCTAAATCAACTGTTGGATGAACTGGTGTTACAACAATTTGTTCATATTCTTGAACCCTTCTTCTGAAATAAATGATATAAAGTATGAAAATTCATTAAACTAAATATTTATTTATAATTTACCCGCAGCATCGAAGTAATACACACTTCAACCATCTGAAGAAACGGAATTCAGATGCCAAACCTGGTTTAACAGCTGGATTTGCAGTACCAATATATAACCACACAAGAAATACTGCTAATATGCAGGCAAATGCATATCCCCAATGTACCAAAAGCATGATAAATATTTTTAAGGCAGCCTAAAATTTTCCTAATTTTGCATAAATCATATTTACATATATGTATATCTACATACACCAAACAAGGATAACCATCTATTACAAAGGCAGGAATACCAATTCTTTGGTTTCGAATGAATATGTGTTTTGGGTGTGATTGGCGTGTTCTCTTGGCTACTAGGTGTGCCTGAACTGGAATCCATCTGAAAGCAATTTTATATGATTTAAATGTTGAATGGAACTTCCACATACATACCCTTAAAGTTTTATGATGGGTTCTTTCAGGAAATAAATTATCGAGATCATTTGTATCTACAATAACAGATTGTTGTGATTTTGGTTTATAAAATCTTTGCTCCCTTTGGTGTTGTATATCAAATGTTTGTGCTAATGTAAAATATGAATAGTCAATACAAGCATATGTCAACAAGAATGGCATTGTTACAATTGGAGCTAGTGTATTTATTTCACCAGCCAATATAAAAGACACTGTAACTGTTGCTACAACAATCATAGCATACAAAGGCACTTTATTCGGACCACGCTACAATAAAAATAGGAAAATATATTAAAGTCTGATCAAATAAATTGATAACTTACGCCCATTCCTAATGCTCCAAGTCCAGGTATCACATTTTCTAATGCAATTGATTGTAGAACACGTGGTGTACCATACATTGCTCCTAAGCAACTAGACATTGAAGACACATAAAGGCCAGCTAATAACAGTACTCTAACTGCTGATACTTTAGCTGCTATTAAGAAATCAGTCATTAAAGTTTCTCTTTTACATGTAGCTCCTAAAAACAGTATAAAAACTAGGTATAAAAAAGTTCCAGTCGTTATTGCAGATAGAGTCCCATTTGGAATGTCTGTAGATGGTGCTCTCAAGTCACCACTCATATTTATGCCAGATAAAATGCCAGTAATTGTTGGAAAAAATACACCAAATACTGTAAACCAGCTATAACCATCTTTGTAATTGGACCATAAATTTAAACCAATATTGTCACTTAACCATCCTTCAAATCCATTTTCTACATATAGAAATCAGTATTAGTTGCAAAATAACATATAATAGTGACATACCTTCATCAACATGGACAAAACTTCCAACCATAAAGTCAAGCCCAGCCAAAAGTAGTATTAATAACAATATAAATTGCAACTTTATCACCCATTTAACTCCAGCTACATTAATAATACTTAGTAGTAACACAGCTGCACATGCCACTCCTCTCACAGCCCATTTTGAGTCTCCAAGACCAATTAGTTCAGCCATTGATTCACCAAAACCCAATACATTCAATGCACAACCTACAGCCTAATTGACTTGTATAAGATGAGATGTATAAAATTTTATCATGCTTTACCTGTCCAAAACAGTAGAGTAATCCTAATGATCCACCAAATCTTGATCCCAGTACGTGTGCTATAAGAAAATATACTCCACCACTTTCAATTCTACATCTTTCACATATGCCTACAGCTGACAAAACAGATATAAGGGCAGTGAACACTGAAAATTTTTATAATTTGTATTTATGTAAAAACAAACACACAAAGATTCCTACCTGTTGATAAGACAATTAACACTGCACTAATTACACCTGCCTGGCCAACTATCCAACCAGACCTCAAAAATACAATCACACCAAAAATGTTTATTAAGCATGATGTAAAGACACCATCCCAGGTTCCAAATAATATTGGTTGTGATATGAAGAAGTTTGATTTCCACCAAGGCACATCGCCCTAAAAGATTGATAAAACAGAATAAAGCTTTGACATAATTGTTCTTTGCAATTACTTGTTCCTCAGCAAATATTTCATTTGCTCCAGATGCTTGATGTCCTCCAGCACCAAAATCATATTCATTGCCCAAATCTACAAAGCCAGAATAATTACTCCGTGATCTGGTTGCATTTTCATTGCCTAAACCATATCGCGACCAATTTAAGTCTTTATTTTTATCTGTTTCCATTTCTGCAATATGTAAAACATAAAATATATGATATAAGGTACAAACTTTACTTACTTTCGAATTAAAGATAAGAATAAGTAAACATAAACCACACTAAATAATATATATTGCTAAAAATGATACATTCCTGTACGTTATCTCGGTTTTATTTTATTAAAATTTTTCTTGTTTCCATTTTAGAAACTTACGTCATTTATCGAAATGTCAATCTTGATAAACAAATCAGCGATTAGCCATGTTTCGCATGTTTAGTACCATCTAGTGATTATTATTTGAATTAAAGGACGACGTCCACATTCGTAGACGTGGACCTGCGTGGCGTATTTCTTACTCCTCGAAAGTTGACCGTGGAATTTGTTAGTAGTACATGTGAGCTACATCAAAGTTAACGAACAGCAATAAGGTATGTGTGAAATAATTATTTTCTGTATTACTTGTTACATAAACATCAATTTCTATTTGAACAGATGGCGAATAAATCCATTTTCTGTTTATTATTTCTAATTTTGGGCACTATAAATTGTGATTCTGATGAAGAGAATGGACCAAGATTGTTGGTCTCAAAACAGATACTGAATAAATACTTAGTTGAAAAAATGGATATAATTATTAAATACACTATATATAACATAGGAAATGCAGCAGCTATTGATGTCCAATTAATAGATAATGGTTTTCATCCTGAAGCTTTTGATGTAGTTGGTGGAAAGTTGAGTGCAAGAATTGATAGAATACCACCACAAAGCAATGTGTCACACATATCAGTTGTAAGACCAACAAAATATGGATACTTCAATTTCACTGGTGCAGAAGTAAATTACAGATTTTCTGAAGATTCTAATCAAGTAATACTTTATAATATTCCAATTGTTCCCTATTTGTAAGAAAATTTATATTTTAGGTACAACTGGCCTTCAGCAGTGAACCAGGTGAAGGTGCAATCATTGCATTCAAGGATTATGATAAGAAATTTTCTTCACATGTAATTGATTGGATAGCATTTGCTATCATGACTCTTCCTTCACTTGCTATACCATTTGTTTTATGGTACAAAAGCAAAAGTAAATATGAAAAATTAGTAAAATCCATCAAGAAAAGTCATTAATTCCATATTTGTTAAAGTTCTTTGAAATTTGTTTTTGATTCATTTTAAACTAAATTATTTCACAGCTTATGTAAATTTACATTGTCATCTTTTGTAAAGATTGTTATTTTGTACAGGAACAATATAAAAAATAGCCAAAAACTTACTTCTTGAAGTTTTATTAAGTTGTAACAATATAATACAGTTAAATATAATATGTAATACTCTACATGTTAATAACAATACTAAATTTTATATACAATTAGTAACTGTTAAATAAAATGGAAGTAACAAGTTGCATGTATAAAAAAAAGATATGCTAAAGAACATAATTCTATCTCTCATTCACAGCCAAACCATAGCGAGTAATGTTCTTTATGCAATGCTTTGATTTTGCACCATTCTACAACTTAATTCATTTATGCTAGAACCATAATCGCTTTGTGTAGGTACTGGCAAATTTTCTGAACTTAATAAGACAGGCGCAACATATTCTTCGCTTTCTTGTGAATATTTTGGTATTGGTACTTGGTGACGCTGACAAGATGGAAATGGGCTAATGAAAAAGAAGCAACTGCACGTAACAAAGAATCCCAACGCAATAACGGTAGCCATGTACGAAATTTCTTTACTTCTAATAATAGCAAACGCTAAAAGGATTAACTGCAAAAGGACCAAAGCTACTCTTACCATCTTCACAGCAGATGAATGAATTTGCTGCCCTTCGCCGCACATTGTTATAGGACGGTATACGTAGTAAATGTTATGTTTATCAACTAAGTGCTTCAAGCAAAGATACAATAAACCAAATGGGGTAATAAGTGGACATATTAGACTGTACACAGTTGTTATGGTGAAAATTAACAAAGTCCATGTGTAATGAATGCCAAAAGGAAAAATTGAAAGAATTTCCTTTTGAATTGTTACCTTCTCCGCGTCTGATTTGATCATAAGTAAACGCCATACATACATAGCTAATTCAGGAAAGCGTAACAATTCTAAAGCAGTACCAATCAAAGATGAAGTTATGACGTAATTAACAAATAAAGCACCTTTATCGACTAAAAACACACATTCCCAGCGCATTGTACGGTTTTCTGGTTGCAGTGACCATTCAACAAATGCTTGTGCACTAGCTAAGCCAAGAGACGGTAGTATTAATACCATAAATAACAAGAAGAAGAATGTCTTGTGCATTACAGACAAATTTTGCTTTGATTTTGTCCAATGGGACATCCCTTGATCAGAGTATGATACAATTACAGGCAAGAGTGCAGACATAGACAAAAGTAACAATGTTGGCAAGAATTCTGAAACTACTGGACTAAAGTTCTTCATTACCTCCTCCTGCAGTGAAGTCAAACCATATATTAAATTAATGATGACAGCAGGAGTAGTTAAGAAAAAGAGCACAATAAATAATAACACATTAATAATAACTGCTTTGATGTACCAATTTCTGGTTGAAATTTGCAAGTTTTCCCAATTAATATCGGATGGTGAAGGGGCTTTGGAGATATTCCAATGCCTGGCGGTTCCTGGTTGGAAAGTGTTTATTATGTAATTGGCTGCTTCCTCCGATTCAACAGTAACAAATGCAATCCCTAATGGTGTATTTAAAGCCTCTCTTCTTTCTTCTGCAACTAAGTTTGTCAATTTGTTTTCCATTTTTGTGTAATAATTCAAAGCATTTTCAGATTTTGATGCGTGACAACATATGAAACCATATGGATAATATTTCATATCTGTCTTATTATATGCTAAAATGTAGTTCTTTGCTTCTGTTGTTGCAATCCTTTCATTTTCCACATTGATCAATTTTTTAATCTTGTATGCAATCTTGACATCCTTAATGTCTATTGAAGGAAATCTCATAGAAAAGTAATTCTTAATATCTTCAGTATTACGATTCTTTTGAGATATGTGTGTTATCATAACTGAACTTGAAGTAACCAAAGTAGCATTAGGTATTTTACTTGAACTGTGCCTCATTATAAATATTGTAAGTGGTACCAAACAAAATGACACAACCACATGAATCCATAATAAAGGACTTGTAGCCTCTAAATTACTAATTGTAGTATGACCAAATGTGTAAACGTCTCCCTGTAAGTTTCCTTGAAAATTGATGGGCAAGATTATACATAAACTGATGACCATTAAAATGGACATTAACAAAAGTAAATGTTTTTGAAAAGATAAATAATGTGCAGCATCAGGTCCACAGCGTGCAATTAGCTTTTGCTTATTTATCTTAAATATTGTTGGTAGCCACAAACATCCAACATCTGCTGCTAATGATGCATCTGGATGTAATTCTTCTGCTGGAAAGGCTTCTTCTGTATTCTTGTAAAACAACTGTGTCCACTTCTCATTATGAACCAAAGCTAGTCTTCCATAGTCCCATGCACGATTTCTCAATACAGCAAATAGTAATAATAAGCATATCCAAGCAATTATGTTAAGTATAAATGTTTCTGGAATTCCTTGGTAGAGGTTTGTAAAAATTGTAGAATTATGTCTAGGTGGTAAACATGTATTGTTTTCATCCATTGTGCATATAATCTCTAAAAGTACGTAGTAAATAAATACATATGTTGCCAAATGCAAAAAAAATCTTACCTTTTAAAACGATATGATATGATTGATCTAACGAATCAAATTACTAAATCCATTTAGAGGGCACATGAACACAAAATTTACTATTAGAACTATTTGTAATAAACCATTATTTGTATGACTCAAAAATGATAATAACAAGACTTTAGTTCGAAGATAATATACTTCCTTATTAATAACAGATGATGATGTTTACGTCATTCACGTACTATTTATATTTCATTTGACATTTAAGTTGTATTTACTGCTATTGAAATATAGAGTACACCACTTATTCCAAAGGCGTTCTAAAATTATTAATTTGAAACTTAATTCTACAATACAATAATTAATAGAATAAAAGTTGATTATATAAAGGTTCAATTAGCAAAATATTTGTTTTATTAACCACGAAACAAGTTATTAATCTGTACTGTATAAAAACTTTGTTCTCAATAAATAGTAATAAATATCATTACTATATGGCAGAAAGAGATGTCTTTTCTTGTAAAGTTAAATCTGGATGCCACATATCTACGATTAATACCAATCTAAATTCTGTTCCATTATGCCAAACTTCATGCTCAAAACTATCATCAAAAATGAACAACTGTCCTTCACCCCACGTCCTAGAATAATTATATTGTAGTTAGTACAATTAGAATGCGCTTAATTTTATTCTCCGTACCTTGTTTCGTCTGCCACGCGAATGAACGTTTTAGGAGGTATCTTTAGACCTAAATGTAATCGTAAACGACAATTTGTAGGGCCACAGTGGGGCCACACATGAGTCCCTGGTTCCATAACACTGAATTTGATTTGGCCACGACGACAATTCGAAGCGTCAGAGAAGGTGTCCATGATTTTACAAGTTTTTGGGCATTTTTGACAATTTGAAGAGTACTTAACACCCCTGGCATATAATTCAAATTGCTTCCAATCTCCAACGTCACGCAAATTTTCGGCTTCGTTTTTGAAAGTATTTTTCCTATTTAAAGCCGCCAAACCTTCGTCACGTATAATTTTCCAATTACTTTTCAGCAATTTAAAAAATGTTTGATAATTTACAGGTAAATCATCTTCTTTCCACCATGGCTTTCCTCTGAGTCTATTCACATTATATAATGATCTTTGATATTTAGACAAAAACACATTTTTTAACACCCCATCCTCATACACTTTGTATGCTTCATTCTCCCTACCCAATCTTGTTAATGCGTCGCCCAAATGAAAATAAAAACGTCCATCAACTACACCACGCGCATTTGAATCTATTCCTTTCTTCAAATATGATACAGCTTCCTTAATATTGTTATCAGTAGTCTTCAAAATAAAGCCGTAATGCACTAAAGCGAAACCATCATTTGGCCATTTTATTAGCGTTTTGTTTAATAACTCTTTTGCTTCGGTTACTCTAAAATAGAAAACAATATCATGAAGTAACTGATACAAATAATCTTACACCAGATAACACTTACTTGTTTATAGTTAAATATGTTACAGCTAATTGATTTGAATATTCCGGTATATTAGGATATTTTTCAACAAGCAGCTTCTGTACAAAAATGGCTCTTCCATACTGGCCTATTCAAATAGGAAATTGAAAATGATTATAATGCTTTAAATTTCATTTGCAAGGTACGAACCTATAAAGCGCATCCTATCTACACATCTTTCCGCGGCAATCCGAAAGAGTGCTTCAGGCGTTAAACGATATGTAATTACTTTCAAATAGTAATCAATAGATTCTTGTAGTAAGTTATTGCTTTGCTTCATTTCGGCCAGTAAATCGAGGCTTTTCGATTTACCATACAACGCTCTTGGCGAATGAGGATACAATTCTAGGATTTTGTTAAATAAACTCAAAGCATCAGCTGGGCTCTGTTGTTAATAGGAAGGATAATTATTAACAAAAATCAATTAAAACATTATTAACAGTCTTACAATTATAATATTAATTATTTTTCTTTGTGTGATGTAACTGTGTGCGGATTTAAGAAAAAATAATTAATATTGTAATATATGTAATTAATTAATTGCAATTGTACCAAGACTCAACTCACATCAAAATAGTTAGACATCGTATTAATTCAAAAGGCAGATCATTTCAAACAGTCCTCAATGCGGGGTTTTATATTAAAAATAGGTGAAGAAAAAGAAAACACTAAAAACTACCACAAATTAATCTTTAAATATAGACTGACTGTCTTAAGTCGCTTTATAAACTATCAATTAATTGTAAAACCACTACTCGAGGAGGAGTGGATAAGCATTATCTGCTTCAATTATTCCTGTTGAAATATAAATACATAATGCGTAACTACTTCATATTGAGATCAATTCTTAGCGATTTGAAAAGAAATCGCCGTGAACGCGGACTTATGGATTCGATTAAATGTTTACTTACATTCGGCAGATAATCCTGAGCGTTATCTAAATCCTGGCGAATCGGCCAGTCTTCCTCGTTAGTTATGTTACCGAGATGATAGCTTTGTGCACCCGTTTTGGCATTGTCATCGTCCGATTCAACTATATTATCATCACTTCCTAAATAGAAAAAAAAAAGGAAAATAAGTAGCTCGTTAATCATCAATTAAAGCAGAAGCAATCAACTAATTTCTAATTCCTATTCTAATTTACATTCGTCTGATATTTAACGAATTCAAAACGTTTAGAATAACAATTACTTCTCCAAGGTTTGAGCTTTTCATAATCGTCGTAATCCTGTTCGTCTTCTTCGTCTTCGTTATCCTTATCATCGTCTTCTTCGTCGCTATGTCGTATTTTACCATATTTCGCTTCGAGTCGTTTCAATAATTCCTTATCATCGTCTTCGTTCTCGATTTCTTCGATATCTTCAACGTCTTCGTCGTCTTCTTCATCGTCGTCTTCATCGCCGCCATAACGTTCGCGATCATAATCGTGTTCGTCGTCATACTCGTCTTCGACAGGACTTCTATCGTATTCGTCGTCGGGCGTTAAAGTGCGTGTGTAAACGTTACGCAGTTCTTGATATTGACGTTTCGGCGAATGTTCCATTCGCACATCGTGCGAAATGTCGTCAACTTCATCCTCTTCGTCCGTGTAATCTTAATAAACATTGTAATTAAACGACATAAGGCAAATGATGGGGTTGATTGATCTACCTTCTTCGTCGCTTTCCAGTTCTTGTACAATTTCATCTAACGTCGGCGGCATAACGATCGTATTTCTACGCGTTAAGTCCGGTACTTCTTCAATTAGGGCGGCTTCATCTGCCGAGCTAATAACTTTATCTACAGAGACATTCTAATGAGATGGATACATTGACGTTGCGTGAATTATAATTAATACAAGTAGCGGGCAAAAATGAAAAGAAATGAACACAAAGCAATTTAACAAGAGGATTTCTATCAGGAAATGCAAATAAAAATAATTTGTTGTTAGTTGCTAATTTAAGCTTAGGTGGTGATTCTAAAATTTAAAGGTAATTTGCACTAAATTTAGCAACAACAACAACATAACATGCTTCAATATTTTTTACCAGTTCTCCATTTCTTAACGAGTACTACGTATGCCACTACCAGTAGAGATACACCAACACCGAATTTAACCACTGTAAAGTGGTAAAATGACTTTAATGCATTTCCTGATTTACAACGTTCTTAAAAACTATCAAAAACTTTAAAATACAAATTAAATTTTATAATATTGAAACAATTATTTTTTGTATAATAGTATATGATTGTAGAGTCTCGCTCGACAATAAGAACTATAACAAGAATAATGCACTAGCATAGATAAAATAGGGGCAAGCAAAAGCAAGTAAATATCACGTACAATTAATAATTACGATGGAAATCTCGTTTCCTTTGTGCGTTTGCTTATCCCTAAATTTAATAATCTTATAAATCGTATCCAGCTGTATAAGAAGCATTTAAGAGCAAATATATACAACTAGATGCGATGTTACAAAAAAAATAACTCACCTCCAATATTTGTGGGGGCCTCCTCATTCCCTTCAACGAAATCTACATCTTCTCCATCGGCTTCATTTACTCTGCCATCGGACTTTGCTGCTTCTTCTTCTTCTTTTCCTTCCTGTGTTTATTAACATCTATAAAGAAGAAACTATAAAAAACTATTTAAAATCACTTACTTCTTCAGCAGAATCTCTAATAGCATTTTCCTCGCTATCATTCTTATCTCCATCGGCATCATCACCGTCATGATCATCATCATCATCATTTGTATCTACATCGTCATTATATACAACTTCTTCACTCTCTTCATACGTTTCGGTCGTTCCCATAGACTCTTCTTCGCCACTTCTTGCCGTTTCTTCGACAGTTTCATAAACGCTCTCTTCTTGATCATCATCAGCGTCATCATCATCATCAGCTTCCTCATCTGTCTTCTCAATAGTTTCATCTACATCGTAATCATCTTGTTCCATAGTTTCATCAGCTTCTTCGTCCTCTTCCTCGGTCCGTTCAATCGTCTCCTCTTCCGTCATCTCTTCTTCTGATACGACACTACGCGCTTCTTCCGTTTCGTCGTTTTCATCATCGTCCTGCGATTCATGATCGTCGTCATCGTTATCTTCATGCTCGTCATCGTCATCGTGATCATCTTCGTCAACATCATGTTCTTCTTCGTCGTCGTCTTCGTGTGATTCTAATTCCTTAGAATGTTGTAATTCGTCGTTGTCGTGATCGTCGTGTAACGCGGACTCGTCGGTCCAACCGTCGAATATTTCAGAAAAACGCGATTCCGTGCTGGACGCATCCACTGTAAACGATTAAAATGTTAATGAACAACGTTCATTCATCATTCGATGTAATTATTTACAATCGGTCAATCCTCTGTGCTCGGTTATAATGAGACCGATTAAGACTGCTAAGACGGCCAACAGTATGAAAAACACGAATTTGGCGCAGATTCCACCTCCTGTGCTTCGTTCTTTGTGAACGTGAATGTTGACGTCGTCGCTTGGCGATGCTGCTGGCTGCGTCGTTTGATGAACAACATCTTCGACGGTATCCTCTGAAGATAAAACGCAAGAGATTTTCAACGCACATGTTAAAGTTGAATCAAAGCAACGTGAATATTCAGCAATGCCAAGAATTTTTTTTTTGTTCCAAAAATAGAAAAATATAGCTCACGTATCTAAAAATGTAGTAAACAGTGCGTGTTCTTACCTTTCTTTCTCCTTTTATCCTTGCGTTTTCGCGGTTGCACGTCGCCCGACATCTTCGGTCGGGTTTTTAATTATTATCAAAGATAATTTAACATAAAAAGTTATGTCTTTATTGTTATGTTAATTACGAAGATAATTAATTTGTTCGTGGCGCGTTTTCGATATCGAACAGATCGTAAGCAGCAGATGGTTACTAGCTACTGAACAACGGAGACGTCGGGCATCTACGGATCCAGACGTATAATCTGTAACAAAAATCTTAAAATATTTTTATACGTCCCTGCCAACAAATTTACACGTTCTAGAAATAATAGGGAACGTTTATAAATTATATTCATTAATATATTACAATCAATTGTACATCAGTAAACTGATTAAACCAAAGCGACTGAACCACCTTCTACCACCTATTAAACGATTTAAAGAGATTTTAAACGATTAATTCAATGTCCTTTGTTTGGCGAAAAATGCGTTGTAATCATGAATATCATTTTTCCTTAATGAATCTTCCCAAATTACAGACGAAACTTTAGGAAAATATAAAATAGATGGAACTTTTCAGGAAATATTAGTTGCAATTTGGCCAATTTCTTAATGGAAATCAATTCAGGCGGATTTCCTTTCATTTTCATTTTAATAAGTAATAATAATTTGTTTAACGAATGAAAGGGGAGCACTTCAGAAATCATTACTTTTTCGCTATTGGATTAAAAATGATATCGTACATTATCAATATTAGTTTTCGGTTCTATAAATGTACATTATGAGATACCTCGGTCGCGTGGCGGTGGTGTGACGAAATAGTAAGAGTCTTTCCCACGATTTCACCCCTTCAAATAATATATATCATATAGAGCGTTCTCTCATCGTCCTTTTCACATTTTTGTTTTACTTTAAAGTGATTATTCCTTTTTAGCAATTTTCTTTTTGCAAAATCTCTTTCAGCAAAACATTGCTTTCCATTTTGCAAACGGAAACATTACTAATGCAACACCCTCAAGAAATCTAACAGTACTTGTGCTTTTCAAAATTAATACTGTTAGATTCTATAATAAAGAATTTTATATGAAACCAGGAAGTAAATTCGGGAAGCGGTACCAATCATTGATTATTTTCGCAGGTAAACATCCTTCTCATATGCGAACTTTTGTTATTTCTTTTATATTTACATTTTCAAATAAGCAGCAAAAGGATCCTTTTCTGTTCTTCAATTATAGTAAATTATCCTTGGACACACTTCCTTACTTTACTACACAAAAGAAAAACAGGTAAAAGGTAATAATAAAAATCATATCAAACGATGTTCAAGCAATATGTGTTAATATCGACAATTAATTGATCAATATGCGCGTACACATCTTATAAAATTGATAAGTTAAATTGATTAGTTTACGATAGATTCCTCCTATTATGGAATTGTGTGGGAAAGTTCAGTGTTAGTGTAGTACACAGGCCACCAGAATAGTAGCAATTTAAGGGTAGAATTAGTATGGATATAGAATAAAGGCGGAAAGAAAGGAAAAAAAAAGATGGGAACAAAGAGGGATATACGTATAGGGGGATGAATGGAGTAAAGAACAGTAAACGTGGATGGAAGTCGCGTGTATAGTTGATGGTTGCTACCGGGTGGGGGTAAGAGTGGGGTTAAAACGTGTCAGGACGACGTCAAGGCAGCCGCCTGATCAACAGGACAGAAACATTTAACTGCGGGTTCTGCACGCGTTATAACGTCGGCACCGTACGTCCGACACGCGTTTACTTCCGCTACTCCGGCAAGTGTCTTAACCAAGTTCTGTGATCAGTTTTTAGTGCCATGGATCATTCCTTATCGCAAAACCCACCTTTGCATTGGGGATACTCGAGCAACAGTACGGCGACGTCTTGGGCGCCGGTAGCAAGGGCAGCCAAGAGACCGCTATCCGAAAGCGACGACTGCGACGATGTCTTCTCCGAGGAGTCGTCCAAAGAGCAGTAAGTCAACGGAACAGTTTTTGCACTCGATCAGACGGACTGCATTAAGAAATCCATCTTTTTTTTTTGTTTTAACCAGATGCACGTCTCCGAGCGATGCCGACAGCTGTCAGATGCTCTCGCGGAAGAAGAGACGTGGTGTCATCGAGAAGAAACGTCGCGACCGCATCAATACGTCGCTATCCGAATTGAAAAGATTAGTACCAAGTGCCTTCGAAAAGCAAGGTTCGGCCAAGCTGGAAAAAGCGGAAATCCTTCAGATGACCGTCGACCATTTGAAAATGATACACGCCAAAGGTAAGGATTCAGTTTACGTCGCGTTTCTGCGTCGGTAAATACGAATTGATGTTAGCAGTGCGAAATTGATCCATTAGTCCACTGTTACTTTTTATAAGAACGTTACATAATAAAACACCTGTTACGGGGTAACCAAACGTAAAACAATCGGATATTACATCCGGCAAACGTTAAATTATTAGGAGTGATTTTAAGTGCAAAAACGTTGCAAAAAGCAACAAATAAATTGCCTCACTTCGACTATGTACTACGTTTCACTTTTATCGGTTTTCCTGCTTGAATTAAACGCGTTCAAACCGTTGATAAACGACGATACTTTCATACTATTAATAGTAGCGGTCGTCGTGTAGTAATAGTAGTAAAAATACTACTACGAAAATTAGAGATAGTAGAAGGCGAGCAGGTGAATGAAGGGTTGGTGTTATGCGTGGGAACGACTCGACCACCAACCGAAATCCCTCGTGGGAACGTTGCAAAACAACAACTTCCTATCATCGCTAATACTATATGCTCCATGTGGAATATGTGCACGAATACCCCGCAACAGGTATACCCACACAATAACCCATCAGCTGACGCTCGTTACGAATTTGATTTATTCGCCGCGATTTAAGCCGATCGTTTCGCCTTTGTTATCCAAGCGCGCTCTCGAGTATTAACGAAATAACTTCGATCAATTCCAGGTTTGGATTCGTTAGCGTACGACCCCCATAAATACGCGATGGACTATCACGGCATGGGCTTCCGGGAGTGCGTGGCCGAGGTGATACGATATCTGGAACGGATCGAAGGACTGGACATACAGAATCCCTTGCGGTTGAGATTAACGTCGCACTTGCAATGTTGCGCGGCCCAGCGCGAACTGGCGACGAAACAGGCGACGACGGCCAGTCCGTGGACGACGTACGGCACGACGCAGCCGTACCCGCCGCTGAATCCGTTGCCGTCGACGGCACCGCCGCCGCCGCCGCCGCCGAATCAGCCGCCGCTGACGAACCTGTCGTCGCACCATCCGGCGCCGCAGCCCGCACAGTCGCACCATCAAAACATGCACGACATGGGACAGTACGACATAACGACGTCCTGCGCTCAGACGTCGGCGGCCGACTCGTCGTCGAGATTGGCGCCGTCGAGCACGATACTGACGCCGTTGACGACGACGACGTCGACCGCGTTAGGCTACAGCCCGCATCAGTATCCGGTGAACACGTTCACGATCCCGACGTCGAGCCACCACCAGAACTATAACGAGAACAACCCGCCCACGCAAGGGATGAAGCCGTACAGGCCGTGGGGCACAGGCGTCGCCTATTAAGCGATCGACTCGTTCATTTTAATTAGGATTGATTCAAGTGTTTTCCCAATTTCGTTCATATCCAGTGCCTCAGTGAATTACGCATAATTTTTTAAGCGATCTTATTGTACATATTTGCTACGGACTGGGCGACTTAGTCATTTACGTACCTTGAAACTTATATCTATTTATATAAACGATAGTGATTAAATTTAGTAATTAATAATGTTTTTCGGAACAATTAAGAGAGGAAAGAACAATCTAAATAAATAAATTTTATATATATTTTTTCTATAAAGGTAATGATCTCACGTTTTCTATTGATAAAGTATCACGATGTGAAATTTAATTGTGATTATTGCTTTGGCAATAAATATCTAAATACAAAAAAAACAAGTGTCTTCTTTGAGAAATCAGCAAACCCCCTAACATTTGCATATATTTGCAAAACAGCAATTAAACCGGTATAACTAGTAAGCGACGAGAATCTTTGTTGAATGCCATCAATGGATAGATATTTTTGCAACCCTTTCACGAGGATTAAGAACCTGTTTTTTCATTCAGTTTCGTTTCATTATTATCTTTCGGACAAAACGTTCGCAATACTTCATCCGTGAATTACACAACGATAATTATGTAACGTTCTTTTCATATTTCGCTGGGCCAAACTAGTTTTTTCCTTTATTTTATTTTTTTCAGGCTCCATTCTTTCGTTTCCATAAATCTTCAAAACAAATATTTTTCAACTACAATTCCTAATTTCATTTTAAAATAATAACTCATTTTGCGTATTTATCCGCATTGTGTTACGTCTGTTTAAATAATACAAAAAAAAAACGCACGTGTTTCATTATACTTATTTATGCGAAAAATACAAATAACATACAGGAAATGCTTTTGTATGAAAAAAGTTTAAATTAACGATTCGGGCATAGGGGAATGAAAAATTCGTTAAAATTTTAATTACGAATTAAAAATCATGAAACACGCCAAAAATGCGTTCTGTTTTTGTCGAAATCAAAATTTCAATCAACATTAAAGGCAATTAAATAAAAATAGCGAACATTATATTTATATTTGCGCTTATTGGGTGTGTGTACTATGCAAATAATATAGGAATTATATAGGTGGAATGGGGTTGCAAGCGACAATATATAAAAATATTAAGTTAGGGTAGTTGAACGTGGGAAATGGTTGAAAAGCCGACTCTCATAACTATTACGGAACGGTGTCCGGCTTTTGTATATAGAAAAACGCACGCACTCGTATACAGGGAGAGAAGGAAAGAGCCGCACACACGCCGTAAGCCTGTATTACACCTTACCCCATTCGATTTACGGAATAAAAATTACATTATTCTTCATCTCTCTCCAAACACACACTATGTACACGCAGATAAAAGTTACCTTAAAAAAGGTATACGCGTGTATTGTCGATTTAACAATTCCAAAAATAAATGATATCATTTACAAGGTGTTTTATCAGCAGAATGGAATGGAATTAAGCCGCTTTGTTTCGAAAGAAAGTAAACATTAATTATGCGCAATAATGAAAATGTAACAACTATTGCGAATTACTTTTTTCGGGTATTTCTCTACTCGCATTATTAATTTCCGCAATATTTCCCGATGATAAATGGCATTTTATGCATGAATACGCTTCTGCGTTATTGCTTACATATGTACATACGAATCATAGGAAAACATTTATGAATAACATTTTTTTTTGCCACGATTTCCACTACTGTTTGCATTGAAGGTGACATAGTAATTACCAAAGCAAACATTTAAATCCATCTCTAATTAATTCCAACGCTCATTACAAACGCACCGGTTTCACGTTAAACTCATTGATAAACTTATCAGAACGATGCATATTGAGCTGATAGTACAAATCGCATTACTTTAAGGGTGGTTCATGATAATAACATTTTACATGCACACATAATAACCATTATGGAATTATAAAAGAAGGGTGGGTTCTGAATAGAATCGAAGAACAATAATCAAAAATTATTATTATTATCATCGTCACCATCATCAACGACATGATCATCGAAAACACGGACGTGGTGGGGGAAGAGCGTAAAAGTAATCTTCACCCACAAATTTGAGCCATTCAATATCAGATCGACTTCCAACGAGAATCATGCCTCCGATAATAAAGAAACTCCTAATTTCAACAGTACGTTGTTGTGTCCACGTAAGTAGCACGTTAATTTCATAAATCAACAAATTTTTTTGCATAGATATTGATGACGTTTATTTACGATTAATTTTCAGGCGTACAAAAACGTAAAGACCTGCATCCGCTCGCATTACATCAGGAGGAACTCGAACATATCGTATTCGTCGAGATCGTTATCGACGTTCGACAATTCGAGTATATCAACTAACATGACGATATTGCCAAACGAGAGTCAAGCATACGATTTAACTAATTTATCGTATGAAAGCCACGAAAACATCCTGAACGAATACAAGGAGAACTCTGCGATGTTTTCTAAGAAATAACAATTTTTAATCCCGAATACGTCTTGGCTGTGAATAATATTTATTTGAAAAATAAAGAATCTATCAATTAATTCGATATTGTTTCCTTGAACCGAACACCCTTCACGTCATGCCGATCAAGCTGGAGCTTAGGGCTTAACAATCAAGAATATCCGTTTTCTCTAAGATTAACAAAATAATAACAAAGCAACACAATATCGACTGACTAACACATTGTCAACTCCTTTTATGCGGTGAATCCTCCTGGAAAAAAGCGATAACCATCGTTTCGTATTAGAGCGAGGCGAACGAGCGAATTAGCCGAAAGATTTTTATTTTATGAATCATGCAAATAATTTCTTTTTATTTAATTCCATTCTCTCTCGCACACTTTCGTGTGTGTGTAAAGAGAGAAAAGCGGAACTTTTGTAAAGAGTCGAAGAAGAAAATTTTTCGTTATAATGCTTTGGACGCGTGCTAGGACGTACGTCGGACGGCGGCCCATTGTTTCCGTCTTCCATCGCGACACGTGCTCATAATGACGGTCTTTCGTACTTAACACATCAGCCATTCCTCATAATAACATCTCCCGAAAAAAATAAATAATAATAATAATAACATGCAAAAGAAATTAGATTGTTACAAATTAATAATGTTTCTGTCATTGTTGTTACTACTTTTACAACTAAGTCGTATTGTTATTGTTACTAAACGTGTTAACGCATTAGACAAATATTTTTTAATAACAAAGACACTTCGCCCCATTTTAACGGTGAATATAGTTAAGAGAGGCCAATTCTTTGTTTCTTTTCTTGACGAATTTTTCATCGGAAATTTTATATTAAAGTGCTAATCAATATCTTAAATAATCGTCATCATTTCATTGTCATATGATCATTACGCTTTCATCAATAAACAATTCATAAAATCCCCGTCTCTTCAATCACTTTCATATTATGTTTAACAAAAGTTAACAATTAGTATTCAATAGTTTCAAAAGTAACAATAATAGTGCCGTTTTAAGGAGATTATTTCAATTATAGGTCCTTAAAGGCTGCCAGAAATTGTTTGCGTGTCCTTTAAAGACACTTTATAATATCCCTCTGAAAACATTGATAAATGTATATAAACGCGTGAAAATTCGTTTTTGTGAATGTCACGTTTATTTAGTTACATAAAATTTTAGGTAATAATTGTTATGTTCCTTATACGTGACAATTTTAAATTACAAGGATAATCTTATAAAATAACAAATATCCCATAAAGTACGGCTGTATGTGGGAATTTTCGTTTTTATTATCTCTTTTCCTTTCTTCGTTTGAATTTCATTCGGTGAAATTCCATTTTGAATTACAATTTTAATTATAATTAGATTTTTGTGTAACGCCACCAGCTGCATTATTCAAATTCTGATTGTTTTATCTCAGTTATTATTTCGTATCCTTTATTTAGGCGAATCGATTTTTATCTTATTAGATTCTGTTTTATTTTTACATAAATATCGTGCAATTTACATACGTAAACAAGACGATATGTATCTGTAAATATGCAAGGGTCGTTTAAATTGATTCTGGAAAATAGCCTTTGGTCAGATATTATTATTATTCCCAAAGGCCTTATACGAATTACGTGACCGATGGTCACTTGTCCACTACGTCGCGTTGCACTTATAGTAGATAAACAATAAAATTAATTGGATTTTATGCAATGTTTGCCAATTGAATTGACGCCGAAGAGATTCTCGATTAAAGCACGACTAGCAAAGAAAGAAACGCAAAAAATCATTAGGATTAGGAAATTGTGTTAAAGATGATAATGCGATTGTTAAAATTCGATTTTAATGGAAAATTTGTCGCGATAATGCGGAATAATGTAACGAATGGGAGCATGTTAAGTGGACAGTGGTCATTTTACGCAACTGCCCATCCCCAAAAGGCAAACTAACAATAATCACTTAACATCTGGCCTCTTCATGGATAATAAAATTCCACAATTAAATTTCACTTTATGATTGTAATTCATTTCGGCTATAGAATTTTTGACGTTTTCAGTATTATTTTATTACCACTTTCGTACTAATTTAGTCATTGCTATAATAACGCGAACTTTATGAATTCATAATTCTCCAATACCAATAACTCCCGTATGTAGAAACGTTTGATATGAGAATAATAAAATGATTTTTTCCTATGATATGGTTGTAAATAGTATCAATTCGTTTCGGTAAGAATTCAACCCCTTCAGAAGTACGATTCCTTTATTTGCCCTCTCTCTTTCACTTTCACACTCCTTTTTAAATGAATTAAACATTTTACAATTAGGGGCATTTAATTCATTGGAGATTTTTTTCTATTTTGATTTGACGAGTGCATGACAGCTACACATATTATTCAACCACAATCAAATTTAATTGACTTCATAATGTTTGTGCAGTGAACTTTAACTTAAATTTCATTTATTTTAAAACCGGAATTATTTAGTTTCTTTTTTATCATTCCTCTTCCTCCGTTTTCCGTTTCAACATTTAAACCTTCTGGTTTTGCGTCTGAAGCAAAAACGAAAAGTATCAGTACTACAAAATATCATTCGTATTCCATACTAACAATTTCTATAACATACGTAAAATATATTGAATTATAATTTGATTGATTCCAAATTAACTCTTTGTTAAAAATAACAATCACCCTATGACAATTTATCACATCGACGTCACTTCCTAGAGAGAGTGCAATAATTTTCTATTGAATTATAAAGTGGCAACTCAATCGTTTACTTATGATTGATCGTTTTCCTATCAATAGCATTTTTAAATTAAATTTCTGATTCCGATTAAAAAAAAAAAAAAAGATTTAAATGTTCAGCTCCTTTCTTCGCTTGATTATCAAAGATTTGCGCTCCTCTTCTAATTAGAATACAAAAGCAAAGAAAATAGACATATCGCATAGAAATTCACCAAATTTGAATTTGATTATGCGAGAATGATTGATAAAAATGGTCCTCTTTCATTCTTAAGTATAATAGCCGATTAAATAAGATGCCCTTAGGGATTTATGGTACTTAAATCATAAAGCAATCCCCTAGGATGTTGATGGTTCTCAAGTATAACTTTTCGTTTATGAATAATAATCAGTTTTTAACTTTCATCGAATACACTTACCGTGAACTTGAGGTGAAATTAAATGATATCTTCACGAAATTTCTTTAATTAACTTAATTAGTGGTTATATAACCTATATTAACTTTAAACTATTAATTAACACCGGTCACTTTTTTTAGAATTCAAAATTAACTTATATAGATTGACTGATATGCTAATTCAACAAAATAATTCATAATTAAAATTAAAAAAAATAACTAAATAAACAAAACAGTGATAATACTACTTCCTCACTGATAAAGTATTTGCAGGACGATAACAGCGTGCACTGTAATGCTGCCGGTTCAGACAAGCCCGAACAGATGGCAGCAAATGGTTCATAATTTGAATATTTCTTTTTAATTAAATATTTCGTTTAATAGAGATACTTTTGTGTTTATTTAATTAAATTTTAAACCGCTCGAATCCATTCAAATCTATTTACACATATATCAAAAGGCTCCTTTTTAATCAGATTGAGTCACGTATTAGTAAAAAAAGGGAAAGTTATAAAAGAAAAAGTTCCATAACATAAGATCCCTCCTGAAAGCATTATTGATTTTCCTAAATCTTGTACTCGTTAGCAGTTATATACCTTATATTTATATATGAAACCCGTTTTGAAATAGCATTAACCATTTTTCCTTCGCACACTTTTAATAAAAATTAATCTTGATAACATTTAAGCAAGTAAAAAATAATAGAAGTTGCTAAACTCGAGAGTAATCAGTAATTCGTAATTGACGAACATTTAACAATAAACAAAATTAGTTCGATGGCGTTAGCATTGTTATGTAGAAATTCGATTTCCGTTTAGCTGGACGTCTTTGAACGGTAGAATGATTTCGATATGACGTCCGTTCGTTTCGATTATCACACGAATACGATTAGATTTATAATAATTCCAATACCGAATTCGAAACAATAAATCAAAATATTAATGCGAGATTTAAATACAACGGAATAAAACATTTAAGATTTATTTGTTGTGGATTTGGACGATTTCAAAGGAAATCTCGTACACAAAATTTGTATCTAATTTGTATCTGTATACCGCAAAATCTAAAGCCTTATTGTATTATCCTGAATGCGATAAAGTTTTCCTCGGTTTATTCAAAACCGTCGAATGATTGTAATGGGAATATTTTATGTAAGAAAATAGTCGTGAAATTCATTTATTCTTTTGGCGATACAATTTTTAAGTAAAAATTTTCGTCACGTTTAAAACAAGCGTGTTCTCTTATAAAGTCACGTATCATTATACTGTGGCATGGACGGGAGAAAAATTCGCAATAATACTTCAATAAATTTCTTTATTATTTCGGAAAAAGAAAAATTTTAGAAAGAAATGAAATTATTTTTAAAGGAAAATAAAGTGACGGCTTGTTGAAAGACGAGAGAAATCTTTCCTTGTTTATTATTAAGGATCATTTTTGTGAAGTTTCCAATAAAATTAGAAACAAGAAGACAAATTAGCAAGCAATAAAAACAAGATCGAAGTTCTTTTTTTAAAGAAAGTTGACCTTAAATTTCTGCAAAACTAGACTACGTATAAGAAGAAAGCAAAAATAAAGAATTGTTGCTGTTCCTACTTCTTGAGAACAAATTTCATTATAAACTACATTCGAGCAGTTGAATAGACAAACCGCTTTAGTCATTTATCCACGTTGAAATATGTTGGAAACATATTGCTACTACACCAACTACATACACTATAATATTATACCGATACCAATAAGAATTGTTTCGTTTATTCTTGTACAAGAAACACATTTATTTACATACCATCTCGATTTTAAATCGACAGGAACAATGTTGAATTCAAAATTTCGCTGAACTGATTAATTAGGAAAGAATGGCGAGGAAAGCAGCAGAAGATGATGTTGATTTTGAAGCGTATAAACCTCAAAACTACTAGCGCAAATTTTATTCATACTTTCCTAGTTGCTAACGGCTTTATTAATTTTTAATATCTTCAGTCAGGAAGGAACGCAAAAAGGACGATTAAAAAATAATAATAAAAAGACCAAATATAAATAAATAACATTTATTTTTATGTATATATATATATTATTTTTTTTTCATCTTTTTCTCTATATATATATAATTCATTTTGTTAATGATAATATCATTTTGATTGACTACAATATTTAACACAGGTAAAATTACATTAGCAATTAAGTGGAAGCACAACGCATGCTTATCCTGACATCACATTTAATAACTATACAAGTTATTTGTATTCATTTAATGATTTACTTTTAATTTGTTAATCAATTGAAATTTTTTATCGTTTTCATTTTTTTTACGTTTCTTTTACTTTACTTGATTAGTAGTTATAATTTCTTTATTTCGTTTATTAATAATCATCTAAATGATCAGCAGCAAAAGCCAAGGAACATATAATATGAACAATACGTATTTTGTACTACGACCTAAAGAAAACCGAAACCGAAGAAACTCAATGAAATTGTACGCGCTTTCTTGTACATTTATCATTTTCAATTAATCATCCGCCATTGTCATCGTTAATTATTATTAATGATATCAAATTAAGGATATGTTTCGGTGATTAAAAACCTTGCTTGTGTATTTGAACGTGTGCGTGTGTAATCGTTAACATGTGCTCAAGAAATAATTGCTTTTAACAAGGCTCACATGAAGCATTATCTTAAACTAAACTTTCCCTTTCTTTCGAATTATTATCATCTACTTATACAAATTTCACGTTTTTATTAATAAATATTAATATGTGTATAATTATTGTCATCGTACAAGTCTAGAAAATAGAATTCAATTGATATTGACTTATTCCACCTAAATAGTTACAAACAAATTTCATGTGAGCAACATCCAAAAACGAAAACCAATAACGCCGTGTAAAAGAATAACTGGTTGCTTTTTTATTCCATCTCTTTTTTTTTGTAAATTTTATTAAGATTTTATTTAACAGTTTCAGTTTCTTATCTTCATTTCATAGTTCACGACTTCTCTTAATTGTTCCGTAAGTTAATTGGCAATTGTCGTCCACGGAAGGAGCCTCAAAAATAGGCAAGTAGGTATTCCGTAAACTTGCACACAATAAATTTTATATAACATCGTTTATAAATCTATAGAAAACTATTATTATCATCTTTTCATTATTTATTATTTCTCGTCAACATCGTCATTTTTCTCTTTTTTTTTTGATTTGTTCTTCTAAGGGTATAAAATATATTTAAAGCGCTGTGAGAGTCTCCGAAGGCGAATTATTGTCGAAGGATCTAAGTTTTCTCTAAAGAAACAATACGTGGAGGATTTCTTCTCTTTGCTTTCATTATTTTACCGTTTTGTACCTTCAGAGAATCTAACACCATATCAATTATGATTAATATTTCATATATGTGTATATATATTATACGATACAGCTGTATAAACAGATCACATGTAGTAGCGGTCCGCTCGAACACTAGGTGAATTGTCACGAGTTATCACTATTTAGGATCATTCTCTAGATATTGTGCGTAGCATCATTGTGGCGGGGAAGTTTAACTATGTTAACCACAATGTAAAACAACTTGCGGCTTCTATATCAATTCATTGTTATTATTAATATTATTATCTTCATCTTCATATTTATATATATATATATATTAATATATATATATTTCTTTTACTACTTTTAAATCTTAATATTTTCATTTAATATGAAAGCAGTGGGTGTAAACGCTTTAAAAAACCGTATTATACCGTGTATAATTTGTACCATTCTTTCAAATTATTGTCATCTAATTGAAACCTTATTGTCGTTAAATCATTTTTTTCTTAAATTCTTATAATAACATTATGTATATAATACGTATTTCTCTTCTTTCTTTCATTCTTTTCGAGATCCGCTCGGATCTCTTTTAATTTTCTTTGGAAGTTCGTAAGATGTGAGTTTTCTTCTTTTTCCCTTTGTTTATCTAATCTGCATAATACCTTATTTGCTCCAATATCCATGGTATGTACTTGGGAACGTAAGCGTAAACGCCCGGCAATTTGGGGTGCGCACACTTTATACCCCAACTTACGATACCGCCAACGAACCACTTGTCGTGATCTTCGTCGTTACGACATAATAACGGCCCTCCCGAATCACCCTATAAATAAATTTCATCCATTTTCTCAATTTCTTCCCCATTTTCCGCGCGAAAAGAAATATTAAAATGCATTCCCGTTAAGCCGAATTGAAAAGCGCAAAACTTATTCTTAAATATTGATTAAAACCATTTTTTCGTTAAATGCGAAGTTGATTTCTTTCGGCTTCGCTCCAGCAACGTAACGCCGTTTGCGAAGACTCTTCCGATGATAAAATATGAATTAAAAGTAAACGCAAACTGATGAAAAAATAATAAAATGCCGTGCGATTCGGATTTACTTTGACGCAAATTGAAATAGTGAAATATTCGCAATAATAATAATAATAATAATAACGAAATTACCTGACAAGCGTCTTTTCCACCTTCCTTATAACCGGCGCAAATCATGCCATCGGTAACGTTCAAATCGCGATCCTTAAGCCAATCGTTGCATATCTTCCTTTTCAACACCGGCACTTCAACCTCATGGATTTCCGGCTCGTATTCGGATTCTAAGACGAGATCAGATTAAATTTCGCAACGTGCAAACATGATATTTATGTAATCGCATTACTTCCGGTATCTTCTTTCTTTCCCCAGCCGATAACTGTACAAACGGTGCCAGGACGAATATCTTTATTTGATGGAGGTAGGCACACCGGTAACAAATGTTCGTGGAAAGTAACACGGCTAGAAAGCTGCTTGCGGACAAAACAACTAGCTTTAATCGATCAATTACTCGTTAATGCTAATTACTTGAAATAAAGCGACGTCGTTGTCGTGCGGTACTTCGAGATTGTACATCGGATGCGGTATCACCCTTTTCACTTTCATTTTCTGCGCGTAATAGGTGTGAGCGATACGACGCGTTATTCCTAATTGAATCGTCCAGCCGGTGACGTTACTGTGACTAAGAGGAGAAAACCATGAAAGTCAATGAAGAGAAGCGCAAAAAGGAAAAGTTACGAGAACGATGATAATAGGTAATTTGATAGGAAGGCACTTACTTTCCAACACAATGCGAAGCCGTGAGGACCCATTGATCGGCAATTAAGACGCCGGCACAGTAAAATATCTCCTCGGGGCCGCCTAGAATGGCCGCGAGGAACGGCCAATCGCCCGGCTTCGATCGCGTACCCCCTATTATTCTTTTACTTCTCTGCTTCAGCTCCGAATAGGTCTTCCTCGTTTTGCCGCACACTAAAATAAACGATTTCTCTCTCTCTCTCTCTCTCTCTCTCGCTCCATCGTTTTCTTAATCTCCAATCCCGCTTCTTACAACTACTTACTGTAATCGACGCACGTAATATTTATCGTCGCATAATTAGTTCGCTTGCAAGAGCCCAGCTCTCGCAGCATGTTCGACGGCTTCTTCGACTGGTGCATCTTCCAAATGGACGTGTTCTCCTCGAAGTCGATCAACGTTTTCATGTCGTTCAACTTGACCAAACGACTGTCGTTCGCTTTACTAAATCACTTCATTAAGGCATTTCGCGAGAAAAGAAACACGCACACACAGAGACGCGCAAAGGAGGCGATTTGAATGCGAACGCGACTTACCTGTAGCCGAGCATCGCGCAAATGTCGTCCGGCGATTTCGATTCCCAGTGCGATATGCAGGCAGGTATCCAAGTCTGTTTGTTCGGCTTATAAACTTCTAATTGGCCGCGACCGTCGTCGCCGTTTCTCTCGCTCAACCGGACTGAAACGCATCGAAATCGTCATGTCGTGGTGGCCGATCGAAAAGTGATTTAAATGTGGCAATGCAATTTTTAATGAAATTCTCACTGCAATTCCGCTCGTCTTGGGCCCAAGGACAATCGACGATGCCGTCACACATGTGATCCTGTGTGATGCACTTGTCCTCGCCGCAATGTATCATTCCGGCGCCGCAATTATCGCAGTTCAATTCGTCCGTTTGATCTTTGCAGTCGAGGTGACCGTCGCAACGCCAGTCCTTCGGTATGCACCGCGTCATGTCGCATTGAAAACCCGATTTACAAGCTAAACAGGAGAATGCGTGGCGAAATTAACAGCGTCGTGCATTTTGCGTAATTACGGATTAAAAGCGACTACGGAAGCCGCGAAATTTATGGAAAAAAGCGCACGTTTATCGATTGAAAAATTATGTAACCGCTTCGTACTTCGACGTAATTTCATTCCGCCCTTTTTGATTTATTTCATTCCGTTACATAAATGTTTTCTTTTTCGTTTCGGCATTATTATTATTATCATCGGAAATAATGGTAATAGTAATGTGTAGAAAGAGATTGATCTAATTCCATTAAAAAAAATTACGAAAAAAACAACGAAATGGGAATATCGATTTTCTTGTATAAATCAAACATATTAATGGTTATCGAAGCGTCAAACAATCGCAGATGATATATCTTTAATTTAAAATGTGACGGTTTCGTCCTCGTTGCTTTTCGAAAAATACCATTTCCACTCGTTAATTGACAATAAATAACAGTTTGAAAAGAGTCCCATTCAAATCGCTGCAAAGCAAGTGTGCCATTTTAATAAAACAACTTTTTACACTTATTCAGCGAAGGAAATCCGTTTAACACTAATAACAAACTAAAATCGAACTCTTACCGGGCTTCAATGATTTCAATTTAGCATCCTTCACTTCGTAGTGTCCGATGCAAATCTCGGGGTTCGTTGCTTCGGGGAACAGATTGCAGTCCAAATATTCGGGTAGCGATAAGCCGAAAACATCCATAAAGAAACCGCATCGTCGTTTCGTTTCTGCGGAATCATCGATCGATACAATCCTTTCAAGTAATTCTAATCAATATCAGTCATCTTCGTACCTAAGCACAAGCTTCTGCATGGACGTACAAGGACGCCACTCGGGCCACATTTAGGTACGAATACGGAACATAGAAACAGCGCGGCCAATTCGTAACACCTAACATCGACTACGGCATCGAAACCTTCCAGCTCGGTTTCGGCTTCGAGTTGTCCGAAATGTCCCATGTAGTTCGGGAACAGCGTGTAATTGTACGGTATCTTGTTCTCGTGGCAAAACTTAACGATAACGATCAAACAGATTCCAGGTGCCGGATTTAAGTTCACTTGTTCGATAAACGGACTAACGTTACTAGTGCTAATAGTAGTATTTATTATTTGTACGGAAGTAGGATATGCTGAAAACAATTATGATATTTAAACGCTCATAAAAATCCTACTGTTTCGAAATTTGGTTTCTGACAAAATCTGCATCCGGACTCGAATTGATTATTTAAATTTTGTATTCTAACGAAGAAATATCAAAAACTCTTGGAGCAATTTTGACAAGATGAAAAGTTTCGTCGAGACGAAACGAATCTATTCTCTTCGTCAGATCTTAAGAAGCAGCCATTAGTTCGTGTACCTTTAAAGTAAGCGGCCATCCCTCCAGCGATGGCGATTAAAGCTAAAGCGTTGAACATGATTTGAGCGTACCTAAAGCGTAGCCGCACGCGTCGTATGTATTGGCTCGACGGCCTCCTCATGTCCCTGATAATCTGCGGACGGCGAAAAAAAAAAAAAAAAAAAACCGGCAATTCGCAATCATTTACAACAAAACCGTCAATCTTACTCGATGATGCAGAGACATGTTCGAGCCGTTGTGGAACCGCACGACCGTCTGCAAGCTGGCCGGCGTCGACACGCTCTTCGTTATGATCGTACTGTTGCCGTTGGCGTCTTCGCTCGGCTGATGCGACTTCGTGGCGACGCCGTTCTGCTTGTGTATCGGCGTCCGCGGCGGTATCAACGGCGTCTCCATGTTCTTCGTCGTGTAACTCGGCGACGACGTCTGGCTGAAGCTATCGCTCGAAATGCTCGAGTCCTGGCGCATCGAGAACTTGTTGGCGAGCGACTGCTGATTCGGGTTCGGCTTCGCTGCCGGCGAGACCGGCGGCTTGCAAACGCTCTTCGGCGCCGGCGGCGGCGGACCGATCGGCGCCGCCGGGAACTTGCTGAACTCGTGATGGACGTTCGCGCCGAATTCGAACGCGGTCGATTTATGGGCCTGCTTCGGCGATGCATTCCTTACCGTCGGATTGACGACGCGTTTCGCTACGTTGTCCGTTTGGCTCCTGCCGATCGCCGTTCGCACCGGTTTCACGTCGGTCGGTATCGGCGGCAGGGCTCGGTTACGCGGCGTCGGCGGTATCGGCGGCGACTGCCGATTGATTTGCTTCGGTTGCGGCTGACCCGTCGCGCTTACGGACACGCGTTTCGGCACGGCGGGCGGTCGCAGCGGAACCGGCGGCGGGATCTGCAATGCGGATTACTTGAATCAGTTGCGAAACATCGACGGGCGATTGAATGGCGCGGAAAACACTTTCCTTGACGACGTGCTCTTCGGTCGCCGGACAACTGTGCGCCGAATGTCGTCTAGCGTAAATGTTCGCATTCACCGGCGCCAGCGTCAGCGGCGTCGGTTGTAAGCTGGCGTGATTGTTGTCTAACAGATCCAACAAGGATCGCTCGTTGGCCAAGCTGCCCCATCTGCAAAACGTTCCGTTACACCCTCTAGCGCGATTCGTTCGGCCGCGCGATAAATACCTAGGTCTCGGACGCACGTCTTGCAGCTGGCACACGCTGTGCCGGTGTTGATCCACCATTTCTTGGCCTTAGCCCCGCTACAGCATGTTGCGCTTTATTTCGTACGACACGAACCTGTTGCACCTGTTTCGAAATTAGTTCAACGTTAATCCTCGACTTGTACTTAATCACATGTACTTGTTTTTGATCATCTTAATGCAATCGTCGTTATTCAATTGCGACGATTCGATTCGATTCGATCATTTTCTTAAAACATTCCGCTTGGCGCTCATTTCGAACGTGGCGTTCGCCGCGTTTCGAGTTAAAACGACAATTAAAATCAATCGATCACTAATCGACGTGCGATTCGTTTACGGACGGACAAAGAGTTAATTTCAATTGCGTCTTTCGAGCTCGTACTGATTTTCTCTTCGGAGTTAAACGTTCGACGTACGCGGTCACTGACCTAGTGTATGAAATCACCTGGTGGGCGCTAGATGCGCGCGTAGGAGAGGATCGCGTGCGTGCGTGACCGCGTCGTGACGGCATGTGTATTAGGAGTACTATCAGAAACCGGCGTCGTGCCCGAGTTTGCGCCGCGACGCCCATTCCCTGATCTTCGTTTCGTTCGATGGAGCACTTAACTCCACGTGGGTAAAAAGCTTAGCCGACGCCGAAACCCGAAATTCGTATACACTGTTGCTTTTGCTCTTATCGTAATAATAACGATGGTGATGACGATTGCGATAATAAATACACGCGAGAATTAAATGGGAAACGGCGAAAAGAAAAACGCGAGCAAACAAGCAAACAAATAAACAGACAAACAAACAGACAAACAAACAAACAAAGCGAGAACGACGACACGTCTTCAAAATGAGTGATTTTAATTTTAATTAGGAAACGCTCTTAATAATGATTAAGGTTTTATTAAATAATTAAGAACAATTCGCAAACTCTAATCGAAATCCGAACTCTGAAAGTTTATTAGTTAAGAACTTATAACTCTAGCCGCGTAAATAACTTTAATAATAACTCTATTCTATTTACTCGAGGATAAATCTACTAATTGAACGCGATTTTATTGCTATTTGGCGAAAGAAAAAGAGAAACCAAAAAAGAAACGGAGGAATATAAATAAAGAAGAGAAATAAACAAATTTCTATAAACATTCTCGTGTAAAGTATCGAATCGAATTCGAATAGAATATAAGAGAAAAGTAATTTTCAATTTTGGATTGTTCGAAAAAAAAAGGACGACGAAAAGGAAAATAAAAAAAGCAGGATGGAAACCTCGTTTTGTAAATAAATAGTAAATTATCAGAGAGAAGCTCGGCTAACGGAATAATCGGATTGTTCTTTATTAATAGAGGTGTTCGAATTCTATCAAACGGAAAGGACGGTTAACTTGGCTTGAAAGTAATTAAAAATGATTTTCATTAAAGGAAATCGATGTAAAGGAAAAATCATTTTCATTTTCTTTTTCATCGCGCCCGTCGATTGCTTTTAACTTTTACCCTTCACAGAAGCGAAAAGAAATTAAAATAAAATGGGAATTTAGTAAAATAATACCCGATACTAATTCAGTTTGATTTCATATCATTTTGATGGGTGTAATTTGTACAGATTTATATTTGTTAAACAGTAATAGATAGACCGATAATCGATTAAAACATGCCCGAAGGCCATTTGTAAATTATTACAGGTCTTCTCTTTTACATTTTATTTATATTACTATTGTATAACCGAGTCAGTTAAATTTATTATTGATATAAATTGCTTGCATTATTGTTTAAACAGAATAATATAAATTTACCCAGGCATTGTTATCAAAATATATTAACAATAATCACATTCAATTGCATAATTGGATAGTTTATATTAAATGGGTAACTTTCTCTACATTCGCAAATAGATTCTTAAAGTTCTAGGCACCGTCTCTATTTTCTATTAACTGAACCAAAATATGAACGCAACAATATTGCTGTGTTTAATTATTGTTATACTCTATCGTTAGGAATTGTTTAAATAATTGTTTTAAATATAAGTATACGCGAATTAAACCAGATTTAACAATGGTTCATCGTGCGGATTATGTTATTAATTAATGCTATTGAATAAATCACAAATAAATGATCCTCAACTCATCACACATGGTGTGACACATAAATATAAGACCACTACATTTTTAGCATAATTTTGTTGTTCTTTCTAAATCGAGCCGAACTGATAATTTGCGATTCAGCATGACAAAATGCATCTAGATAATGCAAAATTCATTGCAAACGATTTGAAAGCCACACAAACGTTTTGCCCAAAAATATGTCATTGTTTATCATTCGAATCAAATAAAAAAGGTTATGTAATTTACGATTAATTGATTTTATTTGAAATTAGCAAACAATCGCAACATAAAATGCGAAAGAAACACTCACTTGACTTTATTAATCATTTGATGCGATTTTCAATGACAATTATACCGGATTTGATAACCGGAATTAACTATCTGTCGGTCAAAGAAGATTATATGGCGTAACCTCGTTTCTAATTAAAGGTATTAACCTTATTAATTTAATACCGTGCAAGGGCCGCTAGCAAATGATTTGTCGATTATAGATTTATTTGCAATTAGCGCAATGTTGAAATCACTTAACAAATGTTTAACTATTTCGTTGCAACGGCAAAAATTAATTATCGCTTGAATACGAACTGAAAACAGTATGTAATTAACGAAACAATCTGATAATCTAGTTCAAGTAATTTTGATATTTCAACATCTGCACTTAGTGCGAGACCGTAAACTTTTATCTATTTCAAAATGTTATTATATTTTATGCAAAAAAAATGAGAATTCTAGATACAGTTTTAATGGTCGTAAAATATTTTATATTCAGAGGAGTCCGTGTTGCATAATATACGTGTATAATATCTCTTAATGTTAAAATCAATCTTTTTGCCTATTCCTCATTTTCTTCCTTTTCCACTGTTGTTCAGTTTTTTATTGTACGGTTTGTTTGGTGTTATTAAAATGTATTTAGTGTGAGAAATTATTGAAAGAACGCGTTAAAAGGAATATTGAAAGAAACCAAATAATGTGTATACGAAAAAATATTTAACAAAAGGTAAAAAAATTACTTTTTTTCTGGTTTCACAATCCGAAAAAAATGTGTAAAAATAAATATAGGGGAAGTTATTTGTTTATCTAAATGCGTAAAATAATAATTTGCAATGTTCAATTTCATTTATTTCATCGGAAAATCACTTGATAAGCATTAAATGAACTATTGTTTATTGTAAATACTTTTAACTACTAAATAGAAGAAAATGAAATTGATTTTGCGCTGATTCATTCGATTCTGCACGGGATAAATGATTATGAAACGTAAAACTACGTTCAAGAATTACAAAAGGAATTATTTTCGTAAAGGAAGCTGTATGACGACGTACAAAACTTAAACCGTTTTTGCTTTTACATCAATTTCAATAAAGCATATCAAATGTTACCGAAATTAGTTTTTGAGAAAATTATATTAAAAAATACCAACATTTTCATTTGTTTATCAATTTATTGCTTTTTCATTTATTATTAACCAAAAATGTGGATGAAAGACGAGGAGGAAATATTATTTTCCAGTTAAAGCATTAAGTTGGTTACATTGGAACTTTCCTTTACTCACATTTATAATAAAGATCGATCCTTACAAAGGACATTCTTACTCTTCCCTTTTTAATATCTAACATATTTTTTCGTACGTTCGAAATGTTTCTCTTTTAAAATTCGAAATCGTTACGTTTGTGTAATTTTTTTCGAAACATAATTATACTTCACATGCATTTACGTATCGTCATGTAAGAAGGCTATTTTGCTTCAGATAAGATTGTGTCGAATACTAAACATAATACTTGTTCATAAATCATGTTCACATATTATTGAAAATCAATTTTGCTTATATTACCTTGCATTCATCCTGGCATCGTGTAGTTTATAGTACGAAATGGAGTTTTTAATCACGATACTGTTATCTATAATAAAATTTAATTAATTATAATTACATTTAGTTGATTTATTCAATTCTCGTATCTTTTCTTTTTACACACAATATCCACTGGAGATAATTTTAATTAATTCAAACGTTTCATTTGGCAATTATACACAAATTTATTTCAAATTAAAACATTTTCCTATAGAGTATCGATCAATAATGATATGAAAGAGATATTAACATGAAAGCTCCAAAAGCTTCTCTTTTATCTTCTTATAACGTTTTAAAGGAACAAATTGTTTAGATCGTTTACATTCAGATGAACGGCAAAAAATTGCTTTAACAATCTTTGAGTAGAATTAACTGGCAACAAAAAATTGTTTTATTCCAAGACTTATATTAAGAAGATAGTACTGGTGGTAATAATAGTTTATACTTTGATCTTCTTCAGTGTATTATAATTTTCTTCGCATTATTATACCTCTACCTTAACATTTATACTCATTTCATAAAGTTAACCGGCGAAACATTCTTTTTTATTAGATAACCAAAAGCATAAGAGGCAAAAAGAAAGATATATGGCTTACGTATATGTCGTAAACAATGTCATTTATCCTAAATAGGATGGAACATGGATGAAAAACGTGGGGGAATGGCAAAGACAAAAGGAAGGTATAACGATAGTTTCAATATAATATCGCAAGTCGTTTGATGTTAAAATTGTATGAGACGTTTATTTAGTGCACTTAATAGGAAATAAAAAATTTGAAAGAGCAAGCCATAGATGTACGAAATGAAATTATTAAGCGGTAGGTTAATTCATATTCCTTTGAAAACTTAAGTCCTTTTGCTTTTGTGTCTATGCAAAGGGGTCTGTTGACATTTTGCCAGGTTCTTATTGCACGTATGAACAATTTGACTTTGAAGAAAATCAATTTGTCAAAGGAGTAAAAAAGTACGTCTTTGTAATAGGTGAGGACAAAGTAGGTTAAAATTCGTCGATGGAAATAGTTATATGCAATCTGGAAATATTCATACATAATGAACACTTAATTAATTCCAAAAATCTTTCGCTAAGTATTTCTATATATATCTAACGTATATATTAGATATACGCCAAAAACGCAAAGCGTATAGAATTGGAATTTTGAATATTCGCCCTTGAATGAACAGATTACGTTATCGTAGCGTTAATATTTTGCATTAAAACTGACATATTATACGAAGTTACGTAGAGATTCTTTATTATGGTACGTACAAGGAGTTTATTTCAAATCTGCCATCATCGCCAAGAATCCGATTCAACATACAAACAAATCAAAGACTTATGTTGATGTTAGGAATAATGATTGCACTTTAAATAAGTTTCTCCGTTCATACTGTCAATGAACGTGTTGTATTATTATACTTTCGATTTAACAATAAACACCCCGTAGAGAAATTATAACATTAAGTTATTTTATATCAGACGTTTATAACGCGGGATAACATAAATTCCCAATCATAGTACTTTTTATTCGTGACTGAATACAGTTTATAATTTTCTAAAAGGGAAAAAACCACTATACAGTTTAACGAGATTAGTAAATTTTATCATTGTTTGTAATATAATAAAAATTTAGAACGCGTTTGAAGTAGCTAGTTGAGGACGAAGACGGAAAAAGCTAACAGTAATAAATAAAGCGATAACCGTAAAATGGGTTTACTTTTACCAGTAATACTAGTCACAGTTCCTTAATAATTCATAAAACGGCATCATACGATATTATTAGTTATTTTGTAGAAAGATGAACGATTTCTTTTTGAAAGAGTAAATTGGTACATTGTTGTATTATAAATGATTTTCCATTCTTTCCCTTTTGATAAATTTCATCTAGCCTCGTTTATACCTTTTACACAAACGGATATTAACTTAGTAGGATTTTAAGATTTACTTTCACTAATATTCTTTTCTCTCCTCCGTTCGCCCCATTTCTCTCTCACCGACTTTCACCGTGTACTTTTTCTCTCTTTCATCCCCTGACAGATTTATGCGACGTTTACATTTAAACTGAAATTATAGAAACACTTGAGAACATGTCTGAAACATTCTTAAACGTCTACTACTTTGCTATTCTGGCATAAAATGTAAATTAAATTTCGGTGGATGCGCCGGGTGAATGCAGTAAAATGTTCTCTCTGGTACGCTTCTACTCTCTCACTTACGTACCTTAAATTAAATTACGTATAATTATTATTATTTCTTTAATTATAACGAATCCACTCTATTATTATCATTATTATTACTGTTATACACGTTGAAGATTGGATTTTATTATTTCAGTTTTGACGTGAGAAATTTTGTCTGGTTAAAACGTTCTCCGTGCTCATCAAGTTCTGATTTTCACGGATAGTATAAATTTATAAATATTTCTCTCGTTCGTTTTCTATCAGCTGCCCGGATCCCGTGCACCCTTTTTACACGCTTTCTTTGGCACGTTCCTACCCTTCAGTATCGATTCTGAAAACTTATTGCGTTCAATTGTATATTCAAACTCAAAACAAGATTTTCTTCTTGTTACAATTCAATAATAATATTATTTTCGTTATGTTACACAATTCATTGTTACTTAAATTTTACTATATCGAATGCTTTGACACGTTACAAGACACGTGTATGAATATAAAAATGTTATAAATCATATGAGAAAGAAAAAGGACGAGGAAAATGTTGGGGAGTAAAAAGGGCAATAGAACGAGAGACGAGTACTGCTGAAAAGAAATCTTATTGTTGGTAACGTTAAAAAGAGAATAATGATAATAATAAACGACGTTAGTTTGTGATTCGTATGCAAGGGAAGTGTGGAAAATTGAATTTAGACCTTAATGTGGATAAAACAGACGCTCGATAGACGAACGCGACCGAGCAAACTAAAGAGAACGAAGTTTAAATGGAATCAGGTTAACTAATTCAATATTTTATATTAATTTCATTTCATTTCACATAATGAATATGAAATTATTTTACGTAACGTACTTCATATGAAATTATTTATTTAATAATTAAATTATGGAAAATTATTTCTTGTCGTCTAAATTGTATTATAATGCCTGCGCTCATGCATTCTACGGAATCTTGTTATATTAAAATCGACTGTCGGTTACAGGTGAAGCAGGATCATTCGGCCGTTCCCGCATGAAAATAAAATTTATAATTCTTCGAATGCCACAGCGTTCTTTACTTTTAATTATGAATTATTGTTTTAATAGATTTCCCGGACCATAACTTTATCATATAAATCACGTCCATTATTCAACATACGTTTTAAAATGATGACAAACATTTTCCAAGTTCCTTTCTTTTCCTAACCATTCGTTTTGTTTCCCATTCGCATATGATAAAAACATTTACATATATAAACTTCAAACAATTTTATTCCTGTGGTACAGTTTCCTATATATTTTTTCTTTCCTCTCAGTCTTTTTCTGCCGTTACTTATCTCACTCGATCCCATTCACTTTATACGAGCACTAACAATCCTAAATCCCTCTGAGAAGGATTTTTAATGGACATTCTTTACTCTTTAATATTGTGATTGTAGACTTGAAATTCTTTAAAGTAGCTTATTTATTTTCTTCAGTAAATTTTATTTACTTCAAAATCCTTCTTCAACCTCCCTCATTTTTTTGCAAAATTCAAAAAGAATTTTTTTCGTTTCATGTACATTTCCAAATATTTAAATCCTATAAAATTGCATACTGTTTATTAATGGAAAATCATTTTAAATTGCGAACGAAATGTATGAATAATTTCCGAAAATAGTTTATGTTTAATATCTAGAGGTAATAATAAAATAATAATGAATGCATCCTCGTTACGTGCAAAACAAAGTTGAACAAAAAATACTATAGGAACAACAAAGCGTTAATAATAATGACATTTAATTTCCACCATTCGTTATCCCTTACTTTCAACATATATAGTTTATTATTAAAACGTAAATGGGACGAGGAAAATTAGGATATAATCTCATTTACAAAAATAATTCATAATATACTTTCCGTTAGAGGATGCTGTCGAACAAAAACGTTAAGAGACAAAAAGAACTAAAATGAACTTTAATAGAAGAAAATAAATAACAACGTTAATGAATGAAATAAGATTTATAATTAAGTTACGTTTTCTTTTTGAACTACTTGCTTTTAGCATTTTTCTATTGCAAAATAAATTAGAATTTCGTATAAGTTGTGCAGGTTTAGGGTGTATAAAAATCAATACCGAAATAACTGTGACTAATAGTAAGTGTAAAGGGGCAAGCACAAATAAGCTTGACCTAGGCCATTAATTGTTTTCTCGTCTATCAGATTTTTCAATATCAATCGAGACATCAAACGATTTTAAGCACGTATGTGTGAATCATAAATATTAATCCAAAGCGAAATTGATGTTTCAGGTGGCGAGATTTTAGAAACTTTCCAACACAAAACCTATCAACGTTACTGTCGCTGAGCTTTTTATTCGCTCCATTTATTCCATATACTTTTTGCCTTTCGTCGTCTCACAGACTATTATTTTAATTTTATTTATTTATTATTCGCGTTGTTGTTGTTGTTAATTCTTTTTATTAATATCTCGTTAACGTTAAATGAAAACGCGTTAATCAAAAGATAATATGAAATGCAAAGTAACTACAAAACCCTTCCAGACTTTAAAATTAGCCACGTGTCTCAAGTAAATGTTGTCATGAATGCGAAATAGTATTTAGTGCCTTTGCCGGGGTAAAATATCCATTAGCGAGCCCCAGGCATGCCCGAATACCAAGAGGCTCAATAGCAGCCCGGGAATAGGAACCAATAATCACCACAATTCGTTGTATAGACAAAAAGATGCTGTTTTATTATTAATAAATTGTCTAAGAAACATACAATTATAAGTAAAATACAATTGAGATTTTTTCTTAATTCCTAATTAACGATTTACAAAGAATTAATCAAAAAGTTAAACGTTCGTTCTTGGATTTTTCTTTGTGAAAAAAGAACTTTTTAATTTCTTGTTTAAAATTCATTATTTATAAGAAAGAAAATGATTTTATTAAGTTTACACTACGGACATTGTAATAATTATTAACGCTTACGCGAGACTCACGAGATTTCCTCTAAATATAATATTATGCAAAGGGTTAAGGTCACGGTAATATTTTCTGTTACATTTGTAATAAATTTTAGGGCGTTCCACCTTCGAAATAAATCATTTTTACAATTGTATACTGTCAGTTTGTTTATTTATTTTATTATTATTATTAAATCCATACAAATAGGAACCGTAAAATATTTATACCATCTGATGATAAGAGATGAGCATAAAATTTTATATAGACACTCATTTATTTTGGTTCGAAATTGTCATCATTTTTAAGTTAGAAACCCTTTAAAACTTCAACGTACAAACGACTATTAAACAAATCTTATAACCGGTTTACTTTCCTTTCTGCAAATTTTAAGGAAAAGCTCTTTTCTAGATAGAAACTGTTTGCATTGCAGATTGCAAATGAAATCAAATGATTACATACATGGAATTTTATCTTTGCAGCTTGAATTTACATTTAATCTTCTCTTCTTTTCATTCAACAAACAATAACTTTAAAATTAACAAAAAAGCAGGCTAATTAATTAAAATCAACGTTAATGAATAATTATTTCACAATAAAAATATGGTTTGGGCAGAAAGAAGAAAAGTGAAATGAAGAAATGAAAAAGGAATTTCATTTTATTGCTATTTTCATTTTATTTTGTTGTTAAAATGATAAGGTTTATTTTCCATTAAATTGAAATCGTGTGTTGAAAACACGACGATTTTTTCCTTCCCCTTTACAAATGCTTTTCATGCTCGTTATTATAAATTTCTTTAAGTCTAACAGTTTCTAACATAAATTTTAAAACACGTAAACGTTAAATTTCAATGTACTCCGTGTCCTTTATTTTTTTCCCTCTTTCACGGTCTCCTTCTTTCATTCTTTTATCCACCTTTATTATGTATTTTTTTCTTCTCTTCATTTATATATCTCTATAAAATTTTCCTTTATTTTCCCTTTCATTTTATTTAATTTTTTTCTACATTCATTCGTCCAAAAGAAACGCAAAGAAAATTGATTTTTATTCAGCGATTTAATGTCTATTTAATGATATATTAATATGTACTACGCAAAAATGAATAGGGATGTTTGCAATTCATGCATATTTTGGTTATTTTCAAAGCTTATATCTCCGCTAATGATATTATTATCGAATAAAATGAACCAAACGCTGAAGGAAAGCTCCTTATAAAAGCTGTTTCACCCTTCATCACCCCAACCGTTAAGTTATTTGGCCAAAAAACTTGCGAAATTTCATGCGATATTGTGAAAGTCAATTGACGAGTTTGAGGCTTCTCAGAGCCCAATCTCCCGAGCTTTACCAAGCTTTCGAGCGACCATGGTAGTGAATCTCGACGCGTTAGGATTCCAACGGAAGGCAGAAACTTTGTCATTCTTGCAAGGCACAGATTTGCGTTTCCTAGTTGACAAGGCGCAACTTTATAGAGGTTTTTATAGAGTTGTCCACCAATGTCAAGGAAACTCTTCAGCGTCTAATATCTCCAGAACTCAATTCCATTGAGCACACGTGGGATGCGTTGCAAAGAAGGAATTTCAGCCACGACCCGCAGCCATTAACGTTCAGTGCAGCACCACTCTGTCTATGGAATGAAATTCCATGTGAAATACTTGAAAGTATCATAAAAAGTACACCTTAAACGTGCCTAATAGTGGAAATTAGACGAATTATTATTTGCCGGAAAATGCGTACACCGTACTATATGAAAAATTACGCTTACGCTCTTCATTTTTGTTTTATCTTCAAAGCATATTAAATTAATTTTCTGTGGCCAAAAATCAATTTATTCCCATAATTATGGTTGAAGTTTGCAAATATAGTAAAATTAAGACATCAACGAAGCTAAATATCACAAATCTGCAAATATCCGTATTAATTTTTGCGTAATCTGCGTCAAGGCGAAGAAAAGAAAATACATTCTACGCACATAGAGAAATGTATTTTAAATGCGCCTATACTTATATGATTACATTAAAAAGTAATAAATATTACGTCGGCTTAGGATATACTTTATCTAGTAAATGCGAACCACAACAGAGGATTCGAGTATGAAAGTTGCTTCGGGGTTTAGCGCGTTTCAATATTTCACATTTCTGTTATGTAGCCGAATACTCGGACGCTTTATATGGCTTTACGTATAAACGTCAAAGCGGAAAATAAATTTTCCAAGTTGTCTCGTACCTACAAAACGTCTCATTTTCAATTATTTTGTTTATTTTCATTCTTCCTTTCTCTCCTCGACGAATATGTTTTCCTATCAGACGTCAATTCCTCCGTCGTTTATCCTACGTTCTTCCTGCACATTACCGAATCGTACGTTCACATTCTCGCAATCGTATTACGAATACCGCGTGTTCGCGTCTTCGTCGACAAATAAATGTAATCACCGATAAATAAGCCCGTACAGAGAAACCACTTTTGTGAAACTGATACTAACCGAGCAAGATTCAAGTTGAGTGACGATAACCAAAGTGCCGTCCCACACACCCACGCAACTGGCGTGCGACTCTTAATAGTAGGCGTTCGTATGGAATGTAATTTCATGCATTTTACTATTATCGTATCGTGTTTGTTATGTTAATGAGCACATGGACGTTCGTTGTTTTGATTGCATCGGTTCCATCAAAACCTTTCCGAACATCCCGTATTAAATCTATTATAAAGTAGTTACGTATTCTAATTTATACTGACTTTACGTTGTTGCTTTCGTTTCGGGAATTTCGCATTGTAACATGATTCACCGCGAATCATTACGAATCATTTTGACAACATTTATTGGGAATGATCGAATAGAAACTCTCTAAGTACTCGTTTTTCTTTTCGTTTCAGGACAAACGTGCATAAATGACGCAAAATAGGAATGTGTCCAATTAAAAAGGCAATTGCAAATCGTACCTACTCTAGAACACGTGTATTGACGTACTCACAGAAGGTTCATGTATCAGCGCCCCGGCACCGGCAGCGTACCCGCTTTCCCTTGGCGAAACTGCCAGCTACGCCAGCTACGTTCAGCGGCTACAGAACTACGATCTTAGGGGAAAGTGGGGATACAAAACTGTCACCATCGCGGGGAGCCCTTGGTGTTTGTCGCATTTGCATCTAAATTGATGTCAATGCATTTGAAGGACAAAGGTGTGGTTTCGTTTCTTCACAATATTCTTACGTCCAGACGCATTCGTTGTTATCCACATGCAGTCGATATGAGTAAATAAAATGCATTGATTAATGCACGCGTTTAAGTCGTATTCGCTCTGCGGTACGGCAATTAATTATCTTCATCCGATGATTTATTGACTTCATTAGATTTAAGTAGTTCATGATGGATCTTCTTCTATTAAATCAAGACGATTATAATAATGAACATTTGTAGGCCGTAAAGCGTCGTTGTAAATTAGTGTTTTTACTAATATCGAACGAACGATTAGTGTATCAATTAATAAAATTATTACAACAAAAAAGGATCACGAACGAGTTTTCCTATTGAAATGAAAAAAGTTTTCCGGCGAATCAAATAAATTACTTTATAATAATAACAACTTTAATTACGTTTACTTTTGTAAGTAAACTATGATACTTTGAAAGGTTTCATAAAAAAGTTACGAAAGCTGACGTGATTTATAACAAGCATTTTACTAAATTATTTTACGAAAACATTCTCTTACATTAATAATATGAATCGACTGCCATTTATTAATTTAAATTTTTGCAATGGCTCTCTGACAGTTTCTTATCGATTCTTATTTAATTAAGAAAATCTGAAATGCAAGAGAAAAATCGCTCATTTTTCCTCATCAAATCGACGAAATCGTCCACGAACGGCGCAAATATGAAATCTACACAGTCGAAGCATATATATGTATAGAAATGCTTCCCGGCGCATCCACCGAATTTATTTGTTTATCATTTTCGCGACTGTGTTTATTTAACGAGTTTCTCTCTCTCTCTCTCTCTTTTATCTCACTCAATTTCATATATAATATATAATAATAAAAATGAAAATTAAAAAAATATTTCCAAAATTTAAATTAATTAACGTGTTAATTAATACGCTTACTATATGAACGTTTAGGTATCAAGTTAATTAGCGCTTTTAATTAAAATATCAAATAAAACTAAACTGTTCCTTGTTTTGTAACATGTTTTATAAACAATGTTTATCTCTTTAGTTGAAAAAAAAACTTTTAAGAGGATAGTTCATAATAAACTAACCGAAACGAGTGCTGAACAATTTAAATACATATAATATTAGAAGTCCGATCCTAATTGAAAGGAGAAAAAGCTTTTAGTTGTCGATATCGGAAAGAGACTTATTACATTTGGCAACTATTTACTTTTTGCACAACTTGGGAACGCAGAACCCAATATCCCCGAACAAATATTTGACTAATCCTTAATGACCTTCATAATACATGCTCACTTTTATATATCTCTCTTCGGAAATTAATTAACTAATTCTCAATCAAATTGTTACTTAACGAAATGTTAAGAAGGAATCCAAACGTTTCGATCATTAATTTTGTGAAAATATAAAAGAAACGCAATTTGAGACTTGAAAACTATTTGAATTACTTGAAGATTTGTCCTTTGTAAAAACCAACGTATGGTGATTTTCCTTTCCAGTAAAAACAATGTTTTTATGTAAATTCAATGTAATCAGATTAAACCTGAATGAGTAAGAGCTTTCGTTCGTATAAAAAAATTTATGCGTTTAAGTTGTTACAAATTCAATAATGGATAATATTTTAGGAAACGAATAAAGAAAAATGCAAAAACGCTTTCGAAATAAATCTATTTATATTGTCAACGTGGAATATTTTATAACATATCAGCTACATTATAATACAGGTGGTCATTACAAGTGTAATAATATAAAAAATTCATAAAAAAAAAGATACAAATTAATTATCAGTGATCTGTTCAATTGATTGACTAATACCAATTCCGGACCATATGCAAAAACGAAACGAATTTTTCTTGAGCGTCATCTATTGCTTCGCGTTTCCATAATCTGACAGCACACGTGAAAAACTGTTCAGTATTGACCATCATCGTCATCATCAACGTTCTCGTTAAATAATTGATTATCCTATATAATATCACAATGACCTACCTTCGCTTCATTTTTATTCTCTAATTTGAAAACTGTTACAACAAAAAAATCATATATATGATTGATTAATTTCTTTATGTAAACTCTTTTCAAAACATCGAAGACATTTTTAACACATCATCTGCATAAGTGTATCTATGGCCCAGAATTTACGTATCTATTCTACTCTAACACTTAAAAGAAAATGAGTATCAATGAAAACCTTCTTCTAATGTATATTTTCTTTTAGTTACGTGTTCTAAATCTCATCCTTATTTCAATAACATTCAGTATGATTGTAATTTCTTAAAGCCAAAGCATTACTTAGTATACTTATGTAGGCTTTCAATTATGTATTACTTATTTAACAACTAATGGTAATTCTTCTTTATAACATTTAGTTTTCTCATTTTACCACTCGTTTACATCTAATTTATCCTATGTATGATTACTTCCCCAAAATGAAATCACCTTTTAAAACACCTTCACATCCGTAAAGCGATATACGGTTTAAAATCACCTTTTTTTGTTAATAATTTCCTTAAATTTAATTTATAATAGTATTATTCGAATATTTACAAATAAAATTAATTTTCAATTGACTAAATTTAATATTTAATTTTTATTTTATCTGCAATAATTATCACAATTTTAAAAAACAACTAAGTTAATATAATGTAATTGATTCGTATGTTAATTAGAATGTTTTATTTTATTGTTTTAAATTGACTCAATTCAACCGATTTCTATATAAGTTAACGTAAAAATCAATTACATCTTGTTTTAATTAACTTTTATAGAAGTATAGATTTTTTATAATAATCAATATTTATAAATATTTATCAATTGATATGAAGTTAATTGGATAAATATTTGAGGAATACTCATCAACATTTATAATTTTTTTTTCTTCTAAACAAAACAACTTTTAATTACGTCTTTTTTCTTTTCATTTAATACAAAAATTTAGTTATTGCTAACGAATTTAATTGAATCAACGTATTTTTATTATCAATTTGTCTAAGCGACGCTTGATATTATTTTTTTTTTTATTTAATCTACTTTATGGATTTTCTCATGTTTCAAAAAACCGATTAATAATACATTTAAACAAGAGTTTGGTTTTCAAAAGTTCAATCCAATATTATCACGAATTAATATAATAATACTATGTATTTCAATAATGTTTAAATTGTGCCATTTTCTCTGTCATTATCTATATAAATTATCTTATTTGCTTTCCCTATCTATGAACTTACATGGAAAACGTAAGGAACATCGTCAAAATTCTCAAAACTTCAGAAACGTTGGTATAAGACACATTAAGAAACAAGTGGATATTTATACTACGGTAATTGTCATTAGTTTTTATCCCTATGGTTGCTTTATAATTATTCTATTTCATGGTATCATTGTACATAAAAATCCAGGATCAACAGAGGCAACTTTGGCTGTTAAAAACGCATGCATACAAAATAACAAGCTTTGCAATATCGAACATTCCAATTCCTGAAAATAAATAATGAATTATTACGATTTTAGATTTAATAAACAAACTAACGTACTTTGGTTTCGATAGCTCGAGATTCGGTGTCTTGAAAATGTAATTTTAGTTTCGATTTTCCATCATCTGATGATCCTCTTAACTGTGAAAATTTATATTGCCATACAGGAGTTTTGGAGTCTCCTTCATGAAGTGAAAATCCTGAATTCCAGTCTAATGTTAAACCTGCAGTCTTCCCATTGCAACTAACCGTGAATGTTTTGTTCTAAAACATATTGATTATCAAATTTGCATCAAAATTATTTGTTTACCTTTCCAAATTACCCCAAGTTTCATAACAGATGTACAAACAGCGCAGTGCCACGCGTTTTCGATTCTTAATAGTTCTTGTCTAGTTTCCACAGAGAAGTATCTAGAATCTTGACCAGACGTTTGCACCAAAAAACAATGTTGTCGTTCATCAACGTTTTCTGAATCTTTCACGATTCGAAACATTGTTTGATAAACTTTATACATTAAAGGACATTTACTCCAGTCTGCGACATTCAACTGCAAATATTATTTATTTTAATTAAACGCATTAATCCCTCAAAAACTTGTAACTAACGGGTGGCGAATCGAATAACATAAGATCCGTTCCTTTTAGTGCGAAAAACCTGGGTTTGTAATTTTGCCAAGGATGATTGTTATTTAAAACACCTTCATTGACCCAGCCCATATATTCGATCCGATCCGAGACGCTAAAATTCCGATTATAAAGTTTCATCTGCAAATTGAATAAAATTTACTTTATGTAATTTCTTGTACTTCATGTATTGTTTACTTGTAAATGTGTGAGCCCTATAATGTTGTCAGTAATATATTTAAGCCATTGCGAAAGTATTGCAGAATCATCACAGTGTATAATTCCAGTGCTTACTCCATTCAAGCCTCTAACTTCAAAAGCATTTGGTCTAAGTTTGTCTGTACCAAATATGTATCTTGTAACATATGCCATCATCAATGGCAAGGTGATAATATCAACCCAGTGAGTTTGAGGTATCTCAGCTTCTGATTCTGAATAAATTGAACTTGGCCTACTGCTGGTGCTATTTGTTGTTACCTTTAAGCTTTCATCAGATATCTCTTTTTCACTATTACTACTATCTTGTAGAGATTCTTTTTCTTCTGAAAACGTATGTACCTTATTAATCCTATAATTTTTACTTATGCAACAGAATGATACCTTGTTTTTGCAAGAAGGGTGTAGCAGCCTTATAATGTTTTACTGTGAGTACTACTAAATCGCCGGCATTTCTTAATATGTTAACTGCATCATCATGTGGACAAGCAGTTATATATTCCCCATTAACTAGAATATTATAAGATGATTTTTAAATCAAAGAAAACTGCCGCAAAATACCTTTTATTATAGCATCTCCGACAAATAATTCGCCCGTTTGATCTGCCGCCTGATTTTTGTATATTCTTGATATTAATATCGGTAGCTTATGTTCTGCACCACCTTTAATACTTAAGCCTAAGCCGCCGACTTTTTGACGCCGTATTTGTACCATTCGTTCCTTTTAATAAATTAATTATTACACCGTGCGTTAATGAATTTTCTTTTTCAATATTACCTTTGCTGTAGACGGCTTCGATTCTGGTGGTAAAATTTCCTCTTTCTGTAGTCTTAATATTTCCATGGACAAATTTAATCGCACAGGAATAGGTCGGCTTTTACCATCACTAACAGTAACCATTCCAGTTCGCACTTTTAATTTTTGATCTATCTTCTCTTCAATCGGGGTAGTCATTTTTGTAGCATTAATCCTCATATTGAATATAACTCACAACCCTTTAATGTTTTAATATTAATTTTTTTCTTTTTATCTTAAATGCATAATTATTAGCTTTTTGGACAAAAAAAATTATATAAAAGTATTAAATATTCAACTTTACGTCACTTATTGTAACAATTAATTCTAAAAGAACACATTTGAAGGCGCATAAATATTGATAAATGTGTCAATTATATATGTAGCCATTTTTTAGAAAGAGGTCAAAACAAAATTCATTATGTTTATACAATCAGTTAGCCTTTAGCCAACTCCTGCATTGCTACCAGTACATCACTAGGTCAAGTCTGCAAGCAATTCCCAGTACTCGGCTAGAAGGAACCTGTAAATGACAAGGCCCTAATGCTTATTATAGAATCATATAATCAATACTTTTCATCAGGTCACTAGGAAGGGAATTTTCCAAGGGCGCTACCATAGATGCTATTAATGTTTGTTCTACAGATGCATAGGCGGCATTCGCGGCCGTCTTTATTGATTTTTCTCTCAATGTTACAATTTATACTTTTGATATAAGGCACTATTAGCTTTTGATGCAGTTGCTTTTTTAAGGACGCCAGATATAAAATTTCCTATTCTTACTAATTCTTCTAGATGGACTCCTGTTTCCATGCCCATACCATGTAACATATAAACTAGATCTTCAGTTGCAACATTTCCTGATGCACCTTTTGCATATGGACAACCACCAAGTCCAGAGACTGAAGAGTCAAGTACTCTTATGCCATACTAAAAGTAAATAATACATGAAGATGTTATTGAATTAGAATGGTACAATCTTACATCTAATGCAGTGAAAATATTAACCAATGCTTGACCATAAGTATCATGACAATGCATTGCTATTTGTTCTGGTTTAGCAACACTTAATACTTCTTTCAACATGGCCTTCGTTTTATCTATTGTTCCAATACCAATTGTATCCCCCAAAGATATTTCATAGCATCCAAATTTCAATAAACTTTCTGTTATGTTAGCAACAACATTTGGTTTCACATAACCATCATAAGGGCATCCAACTACACATGATACATATCCTCTTATTTTTATGTCTTTGTTTTTGCAAGCATCTATTATTTCTTTCACTCTCTGCAGACTTTCCAATGATGTGCAATTGACATTCTTTTTGGAGAATCCATCTGATGCTGAGGTGAAAACGGCAATTTCCTTGGCACCAACTGATAACTAAAAAAAGTGATTCCATGGCTTCACAATAAAGCATTGATTAAATTTTACTTACAGCTGATTCAAGGCCTTTAACATTTGGCACTAAAACTGGATATGAAATGGAACTTTTCTTTTCAATGCCAGTAAATACTTCCACATTGTCTGCCATTTGTGGCACCCACTTTGGGGACACAAAACTAATTCAACAATCATATTTAACCGATTTTAACTATCATAATTATTTTTATTACCTTGTGACTTCAATGCATTTTAAACCAGTATTCGAAAGTTTATTTATAAAATCAATTTTAACATCAGCAGGTACAATGGATGGCTCATTTTGCAATCCATCTCTTGGGCCAACCTCTACAATTTTCACATAATCCTAAAACAATATAAATGAAGCTAATTATTTTTTAAACTGAATTTTATTTGCATTATAACTTGCAGAAACTTTAGAAGAATATTTACGTGTTTGAAAAATTGTTTGTAAGAATTTAATCCTTCCAGAAGCCATGTATTATAAATTCTATTACGTTATACTAATCCTTATCATTGTTTTATCCAATTTTTTGTTATCACTTTTAATTTAATCATTTTACTAGCCAAATAAAGTTCTTATAACCATTTTAATTTTCCCTACTTTATCTGCAGAATTTTATATCTTCCTTGGACGATTGTTCGGCAGATGGCACTTAATGCTCTATAGGAAATAAAATATAAACTATTTAAATTATTGTTTGTTATACTGTTTTATTTTAATATCACGATCATTTATTGTTTATTTATATGCAAGTGGATTCTTTGTTTTAATAAATTTTTCCACTTATTTTGCGTATGTGATTATTCATTTAATGCAATGCAAATTGTCCAACAAATATTTATACAAAACCGCAATAATGATATGATGCAGCTGAGTAATTTGTTATTAATAAAATAAGAAAATAAATTTACATAATCATTACATTTATTTTGACTACATCTAAAATTTTACAGCACTTGTACGCAACAAAAAGAAAAACACGCTTTACAATTTAAATTGTATTCCAAGTGGCATAAAACCGTAATTTCCATTATCTTTAGCAAGAGTTTTCGAGTAATACTTAAAGGTAGAAATATTGAAAAATAAATCACCTCGTATAATTTTGCGTTAAACAAGTGAAAAAGAGGGTGGCCCGAGACGAGGATTGATGGAAGTGAGCTTCCTGCCGAAATAAGTGGCAACAGCAAACTCAGTTGTGTCTGCCCGTCCAACGAGCAAAGGCGAAAACCAGTGCGAAGACAAAATGAGCGTTGTTTTTAATTATTGCCGGGAGATTAAAACATGTAACCCGAAATGCAAAGGATATTACCTCATTTATAAAGCTATAAAGCGGAGGAAACTTCCAAGAGAGGGGTTCCGTAACCTGGTCACGCGACAAATTATAAACTCATTTCGGAGTTTTACTCCGTTAATTCAATTACAATTTCTAAGCCAAATATTTTAAACATTTCGTTTACGGCATCGTGACCCAGGTAATCTTAATCTGCCAGTTAATGGTCATAAGCAGAAGACCTCTGTGCGGTCCGGTTCAGTATTAGATCCGCTTATTAATTCCCCTAATAAGCAGCGGGCGTACGCGTTTGTCTCAAGCTTGTTAAGAGTATCAATATACGGTGGATGGACACACACACGGAGCGAGAGACACGCACGTGTGTGCATGTATATAATATATATACAGGCTTTTGATGATCGCAACATAAAATAAACGCCCGGAAATTTGCTCGCTAAGAACTTGTATGTATCGTACATACCCAAGAGTTTCGGTCTCCAAGTGGATAAGTGGTTTTGGCTGTAGGTCTCGCGTTTCCATTTGTATTGAGTGACCGGCGGAACGGAACCCGGATACGATACCAATGGACCATGAATCGGTCGAACGTTTCTTTATAAATGCTCCGTCCGAGGATCGCGCTTTAGATTTCCTCGCCTTCGTTCCCAATTCTTTCCTTTCCTTTCCTTTCTATCGCCTTCTTCGGCGTTCGCATTAAATGTCGAAACGATGTTACCGCATAACGGCAAAGTTTTAATAAACAGTTTCCCTCCCGTAATCGTCAACGTTGCGTAATTAGATATGAGTTAGCATCGATGACGGGGAAACGTAACCAATTACACTAATTGTAGTTCGCCGAGCATTGTCAATTCGCAACTTGTAACAGGTGCAACCGTTCTAAAACGGGGTAGCTCTAAAAGCACGGCTTGTTTATATTGGTATCATTTCTCAACCAAACAATAATAATACGAGGCAAAGCGAAAATGGGGAAAAACCACCTGGATTATGCCGACGGCCCATAAAGATTGATGGTCGTTTCGCATAAATATTGCGTTTCATTCGATGGAGTCGTATCATCCGCGTTTCGACGCTCTCGCCATCGAAAACCTCTTCCTCTCTCTCTCTCTCTCTCTCGCTCTCTCTCTCGCTCTCTTATTTTCTCTCCTTCAACGCGAGTACATAAGATTAATAGTAGGCTTTGTTTATCCTATGTAAATGCTATTAGCGCATTTAGAGCGCTTAAAGTTAGTGCTCGAGCATTTATTTGCTGCAACACGACGTCTAAATGCTCGGTGATTTATCATGCATCGCTAATCAACGGAATGTCTCCGATAAATGCGTAACAATCGCCGCGCCGAGGACGGGATGTGCGGGTCCGTGAGCGAGCAACGTCTTGCCGGGAACGTAAAATAAATCCCAGCGGTGGCTCGGACGCTGTGGCTTTAATTGATTTAATTACATTGTGTTAATTAGGGTAGCTGTTTGGAAGCAATTGTATATATTAGTGCCTGCCGGCAATAATAGGAGACCTAGCCGAAAGGGTGGAGTACCATTTTTGGGCCGTTGCTTCGGCTTTCGTTTGTAATCGACATGGAAATGGCCAGATCGTGACAGTCCTTGTCGATTGCCGCTCCTTTCTTAGAACATCGGCTCGATTAGGTAAATGAAGATTCGAGAAGACTCGCGCGACCGCCTCTAACTTGTATGTGTCGGATTCCGGGGTAATAAATGGTGCCGACCGCGCCTCACTATTTTCTATGAATAAATTCAACCCATTCCGAATGGCACAACGTCCCATGCAGTAAGTGGCGCGGTTTAAATGCGATTGTGAAACGTATAAGAAATTCGTGTTTACCATTACAATGGTGCCGTCGATGCGATGACCGAGTAAATCGTTCGCAAATCCATCGTGGAATGTCGCAAAAATTCCGTCCCGCGGTTTATCGAATTATCACCGTACGGTGTTAATCGCTTTCCCCGTTCCGCGTCGACAAATCCGTGCAGCTTAACCGGGTCCGAGTCTGTATGTATTTTCAATTTACCCACTACTTACTTTTCTTTCTGATACAAGGATTACTGGTTATCCGATTTTGCGGCTATGCATTTCATAGGTGTAATCGTACAAATCAAACATGCATCCGTACAATGACAATTGCCCGTTCTTTTTCATTTTCCAATTCCTATTTCTAGTTTTGTTGTTCGTTTTTTCTATTAGATTTCATCTCAATCAAAATGATTATTTATACAAGTAAACTTCAATGAAACTGCAGACACTTTTATTCAGTCCCATCAAATTTTTTATTATTTTTGTTCGTCGATCGATACTGTTCAATAGAATAGTAAAATCGTTAAACGCTTATTTTATTCTCATTTCGAAAGATACGAAGAGAGAATGCGAATTGGGCCAGCGTCGACCGTGTTCCGTCGAATCCAGCACCGGATTATAACTGATTTAATTATTCTTTCATATGTCGAGGGTGCAATGCTCTTGTCCCGCAGACTATGCCGTGTTAATTTTACAGTGAATCGCTTATTGAACTTCGACGATCTCCGTCTATTCGCACTACGTTCACGGTCTGCAAAAATGAACGAAGAGAGACGAAAGAAAGGAAGACAAATAGAAGGATACGAGGGTTCTTCAAAAATGAATATCCTAACTTGAGTGTGCTTTTTGCGATAAATGTTTTCAATTGGCACAATTACTCATTTACGTCGTGGCGCAGACACGGTACCAATAATATTTAGATACGGTTGATAATTTAATAATAATAAAAAAAGGACTCTTTTCAATTATATTTTATGGACTATTTAGAGAAAAATAAAGGACCAAAGAAATGACGTCAAGATGAGGGTATTCTTCAGAACGAAACAATGGCGCTTTTCTGAAGCCACCAGAAGTAATTGTTTCATTTCCCCGACATCCGTTTCAAGATGTTGCGCTCGTTTTTTGTTGTTTTTTTCCCGAATAATATTTTCGCTTTACCAGAAATGAATACATTTCAACGGACGTCACTCTCATTAAAGAAAACATTTACTTTACAAGGAAAAAGAAAATTAAATTCCAACTGAAAATATTCCCTTTATTTATTTATTTTTATTTAGTTTTATTCAGTTTCTTCGCCTTTTTTTTGCAAGCACACCACCCTCTTGATGTTTATACAACCCTTAAGATTATTCACTACGGTTAGAGGGTTAGGGTGTGATGCATACGATTTAATATTCCGCTCACCTCCTTGGGACCGTTTTTATGCTTTTTACGTGTTTTTGTTTCATTTTTTCAATTACAATTAGTTTTCTTAACATTGAAACACTATCAAAAAAACAAATAAACCCCTTTAAATAAACGAATTGTGTGTTTGTAACATAATTATTGTTTTCTCCACATAAATGTTATTAGATAGTGTGGGGACGCCGAATGCTATAAGTTTGCCGAAGACGGAGCGGGTGTCTTTTCGCATTTGTATTCTGGCGAGTTGCCATACCTCAGCCTCAGCTACCTCGCGAAATAAATTTGCAGTAATCTGCATTGTATCATGTCAAGGGACAGCGACTAACTAAATTTGGATTTTAACATTAAACTTTATTTATATTGCGCTCACACTGGCGCATTGAATTATAAATCTTTAAATCTCCGGCAAAATAAACAGTCCGAATTTGTTTAAATTTCATAAGAATTTTGCGCGTTTCAAAATAACGCAGGGAGTTAAATTTGAATGGGGAAGGAAATCGCAAATGAGTAATCGAATGCGACAAGAATCGGTTCTCGTAGTGGAACGAGAATAATGAAGACTCGAGAATGGCGTCGACATATATATATATTTTTGAGAGCCCATTTGTGTATATAAACGTCAAAGTGTCAAGTATCATGGGCAATATATTTATTAATAAAAGGGCGCCACTTTGTCAAATTAATTGCTTTGATTCAATCAGCAAAATCTTCCTTGATACAATAGCAAATCTCGGTTCATTTATTAAATGGCTGGCAATTAATCTAATAAGATGAATATTTACACGACTCGAATGAAAATATCGAATAACATAAACATAAATTACAATTATAATTATGAGTTTAAGTTGAATTGCCAGTCAGATGATTAAATGCAAACAAACGGATGAAACAATAATAATAAGAATGAGGAAGATGGAGAGGCGAAAAAGAATAGAGACGATTCGTTGCGAATTTAGCAACGAATAACCAACCGGCGAGGCATTCGTATAAATATGAGAATTTAAAAGCTGTTAAATCTTGCGTTAAATTTAAGAGTGTATTTATATAATAACCTCTTATAACGGTTATATAATCTCTATATAAAAGACGTAAACCGCTCAGCCAACAAATTGCGTTTTCCAACAGCTTAAAAATAACTTACAATACGATACAAAAAGCACAAGGAATAAGATCTCTAGTAATAGGCCGCAATCAAACGATAAATCAGTTAGGAACGAAGCGGGAATGACAAAATGCAAATGACGCCACTGCCGAAGTAAAAAGAGAACGCGAATCGGGAATCGCCAAAAGCGAAGGCGATAGCGGGGAGCGAACGAGAAAGAAGGAAATAAAAGTTACGCAAGAATCATTCGAATACATCAAAACAATTTGAGAGTTTCATTTCACGCCAGAGAGGCAACGGAAGGGACTCGACGGAAATTATTGCGGTTCAAATCGTCGTTCACCTTTGCTCTTATTCCACGGGTAACGTGAAGAACGGGCCGTTTTTCAAATTGTTTTTTGCACCGTTATGCGGAAAATCAACAAATAAGTCGAGCGATAATCCCGCGATAATCGATTCAAATTTTAATTATTTCCCGACGAATTTGACTAGACGAGGGGCGTAGAATACCTTTGCCGTTCTTATTTTGCAGGTCGGTTAAAACGTGTGTAAACTCTTCTCTGCGCTAAACCGGTTTAGATGCGAAGAAGAGCAAGAATAACCGTCATCTTGTTTAGGGACTAGTAAAGTTAGAAGTGTAACCTATATTAATTCCGCCTTCCTGCTATTATGCCGGCAGATGAACGCATTAAAACAAGGATAACTATACATGTCGGTAATTGTTTGAGTGAGTGGGATAGGCAAAGAACGAAGGAGACAAGGAAATGGCGAAGGGGAGAGTGAGAGAGATGAAATAACGTCAAATATTTATTAGACGAACCGAAAGCTTTTACAATTTGCAACAAATCTTGTTTCCGTCTTTCTCATTAAAGCTCCCACCTTGTCCGCTTAACTGTCTGATATCCGTGGATGCCTCATTATCTGATTATATGTATTGTGCATCTGTGTAAGCTCGAACACTACGCACAGGTTGCTTCTATTTAATTAGATCTGACATTTATATTCCGTCTCTCGATATGTCCTCGTAGATCAATTCGTTACGCTTAATTACATTTTGATCTTTCTATACAAATTATGTTTAAATTTATGCGTTAATTTTAACTTAATTATTGCCTTGTTTACCGACAATCGTCATTAATCATTCACAAAATTTGATTATTTATTATTTATTTTCGCCGTTTACCAAAAACGCAAAATTATTCATGAGCTTTATGTTTGTGTCATTATGATGAGACGTTCATCCGTCCCTCTAATGTCTATCCGTCTAAATTGTAACATCATCTTCGTGGAAATAAATGAAGCGTACATTTAGGTTGTTCGCGTTATTTAATTTTTTTTATAACAAATACAAATAATCAATTAATGAATTCAGCGTTCTATCGATCATTCTTTTAATAATAAACGGATCGTGTTTTGTTAGGACCGGCTGCAGCAGCACATTGTGTGTGCCACTTACTTCAGTTATCGATTTTTCCGAATCTCCCTTTTGATTTAAATTAAAGGGATTATTTCAGGGACTAAACTTCATTAATTCCTTAGCTGCTGCATTACTGTGTACGTGTGTGCGGGCGAGGGTGAACTTCTAAATTGCTGTTTATTCGCATGACCACTATTGGTTTTCATTTCATTTTGCGAAAAATTATTGCTTCCAGGTTTGCCGAGATAACAATAAGTGGATTGATGTTTCATTAAATATGCACTATTACTAAAGAATAGACGAAGAAGAAGAAAGAGAGAAGCGAAAAAAATAATTATATATATAAGTAAAGTTAAAATGAAAACTAAATATCATTATCTCTATAAACAGAAACATTTATTAATTATACAAAGTAAACATTTAATTAAAGCAGTTGTGAAGAAATACAGAATATAAATCAACGTGGTTAAAAGATACACGTTTCGTATAAAAGAGCGAATATAGAGAGAAGGAACGGGCGAACGAACGAACGAACGGACGGAAAAAAAACGAAAAAAAGAAGCAAAAATTTGGAATTAAGGGGTTGTTAATGTGCGTCGCCTTTTCATCGGCAATAAAATTAGTATACCTTGTGTGCAGACGTCAGCAGAGCGTTTGGAGTTTTTGATAAAGCTCGGGATCGCCCCTTTTGGGCAGACAATGGCTTGTGGCCGCCCCCGGCAAGCTGTAAACAACCCTTGTGCTGTCTGCGAAACTACACTTTTACTTCAATCTCTTTACCAGTTCTTCTCGAATAAACAATAAAAAAAACCCATTTTTTCGTACTTATATGTACACGTATAAAAATTTCTTTATCGATTTATATACTCCTACAGATTTGTATATACTATATACAATTACAAAGTGGCGTTGCTTCTTTTCGCAATCTTTACTTCTCTTATTATTTTTTTCTTTCATTACCACCAGCTTTGTCTTTATTCTTCTTTTTTTTGCAACGGGAAAATGTTTCATCTTCTAAATGCGAATGCAATTTATTCGTTTCGATAACATTCTTATAAAACTTCGCTAATTCGAACACTGCCATCGACCTATCACTTCGGCAATCATCAATAGGGCCATTGCTTTAACGACCTACGCTTGTTTTCTTTTCGGGTTTCTTCTACTTTTCTTTCATTGCCCTTAGGCTACTCTCGCTCTCCTCAGATTTTATAGCTTATTCATCGTAATTGGCAAAATACGAAACTCTTCGACAAATACAAGTACTGCCCCAAACGTCTTTATCTATTTATACAGGGCGATTAAAAACTAAGCGGCTTCATCTTGAACGTTTGAAATAGTTAACAAAAAAGCGGTTCTTATTAAATCCCCAATGAAAAACCGGCAATTTTACTAAACGAAACGCGTTTCCCATCACAATAAAACAGGATAATAAATTACGGGCAGCTTATATTATATTAAACGGCTGCCCTTAAAATAGACGGACGTATTGGATAGAAAGGGATGTAGACGTTGTTTTTACCTTTTTCGTTCCCTGTTTATTTCAATCTAAGAGCAAAACGGATCCCATTAAATTGTGTAGGTAACGACGAGATAATGGAACAAAGCACCGAAAGCGTAGATGATAAATAAATAAATAAATATAAAAGGGCGTTAGAAAATTACTAATTTAATTTTTGCCAATATTAAATTGTGCTTCCGGGAACCCTTTCAAGTGATTTGATTATTTTAAAACCAAATATTTTTGTTTGCTGTATTTACTTTCATCGACTGTTTACAGTGAATGCGCAAAAAAGAATGGAAGAGCGAGATGGAGCGGATGAAGAATGCCCGTTTCTCAATATAGATCACTCTCCCCCACATCATAATCTGTTTAGGCACGTAGACAGAAAATAAATACAGTCCGTCCCTAACAATGAGCACGGAAAACAACGCAGATGATTCATATTAATCAGATGGTCCGCTTGCCCAAAAAGTTTTGCACGCCAATCGCTTACACCGGGGATATAAATTTAGAGGCCAGATTGACCTACACTAAATTATATTCGCAAATTAATTAGTCGGACATATATGTTTCTTGCCATTTTCTAACGTAGAACGTCGATTAATTCGCGCGCGAATTATCTATAGCGTTTTATTAAACCTTTCTTTTAATCATGACAAATAAGTGCGGGCCCTTATCGATGGGAATAAAGTGGCGACGTCGTCAAACCGGTCACCCCCCGCAATTCCTTTTTTCCCTCTTTTTACTACGCCGTGTCCCGACAACGGATTAAACGTAACCCACTGGCAATGGTAATATGTAATTTCCCGAATTAAAAAAATAAATAAAATAAAGAAGGAAATCGTTAATATTTAACATAATTATTAATAGCGAGTGCCCTTTTATCGCGAAACTTTATTACTCGATTTGAATAGTGGGCAATAAACATTCGGAAAGTTTCAATATTTAAATTCGTTTAATAGAAATTTAAATGCTAAGGAGAAATTATTCGGTGGCAAATGAAGAGTTTGCCGTTTTTCGCCCTTTTTTCCGTCCCCTTCCCTAAAAGTGCGAGAGAGAAAAAGCGCGAGAGAAAAAGCGAGAGAGAGAGAGAGACTAAAGTAATCTTAAATGGATAAATAGTTCGGTAAGGTGGGAAACGTATAATAAAACGGGAAGACGTTGATTGTAGTAGTGAGTGAGGTGTCTCTGTGCTAAGCTTTGTGATTTAAATAAAATCTCCAAGTATTGAGAACAGCGGCATGGGGGTGGGTTATATAGAAGGCAGTTTATCAGAGCCATCCGTTCAATCAGGAAAGAGGCACAGTGGATGCAGGTTGAAAGTCGTCGAATGGAAACGAGAAAAAAAAAATTAAAAACAGAGGAGGATAGGAAGGAAGACGCGTTGCTTTAAGGATACGCGAGAGCGAGATGGAAACAATGAAATAGTCGATTTTTGTTATTGATTTTGACCGTCTGCCTGCATTCGCTTCCACCTCAATGAGTCCCAATGCCTCTAAACTGCCGCCAACGGGGACCGAACGGCGAAAATCATTGCGGGATAATGACATTAAACTCATTAAATCAGAATAAGGAGATACGATGCTTTTTACCGGCTTTATAAGCTTGACTGGATATCTAAGTAGTTTGGTAAAAAATGCGAGAGGATAGGAGATAAAAAGGAAGGATGTCAAACGGGAATAAAAGTGAGAAAGAATGAACGGGAGAACGAGGGAGGGAACGTAAAAAAAAATGGGTGAGGTACTAATTTTTAAATTACAGACCACCACGTATCGTATACGGCTGTTCGAGAAGAGGGTGCAAAAATACTATTACGTCATTCTTCATCCTCCCTTTCTCTTTCGTGCTTCTTTCCTTTTGCCCAAACTTTTCTCTCTTTCTCGCCGTGTTTTCGCAACGAACGACTCGAATTACGATACAGAAATAAACGTAACTCATACGCAATTCTTTCGCCCGAGTAATGACTTTTGCGTATTTCATTCAAGATATACGATGCAGGAGAAATATTTTGGTTATATGCAGTCATATAAGTTATAAAATACTAACACAATTTTCTTTTTATTTTATTTTTATTCATGACTTCTTTTATTGTTATTAACTTAAGTAACAACTTGGCATTTATATGGCATTTTATCATACACCCTTACCTCCGCCCATTGATACATTCCTATTCAATTATTGTAATCTTATAACGATTTATAAATTTCGATATTCGATTCGCTTATTTAATAAAACTTTATTTTTATTTTTTGTAATCGTGTGGCGAACGTAAAGAAAACGTCATTGACTTGATGCAGTTTAGACACGTTAGCAAATTTCTAAATTCCATTTTATTTTGGAAATATAGAATTTTTTATATCATTTAAGTCCTAAAGAGATTCCCATCTCTTTATTGGTTTTACTCAATTGGATGAAACGATCGTAAAAAGATGTGGAAAAAAGAGGATCCAATCGATTCTACGTTTTTTTACGTATAGGCATATATTATACAGTTTGATATTAGGTTCTGTTTATCCATTTTTTTTCCTTCTGGAAAACCGTTCGCTCAAACAAAAATACATACAAGAGAAATAAACGTACACAAAATTCGATTAAACAAACGACTTTCACACTTGTATGCGAAATGGAGTGATGTTTAAAGGGTTGTATAGAAGTTGAATTATTTTAATTTATTTGTCCGTCTCGCATTGCAAAGGGGAACGATGTTACAATTCTTGTTGGGAAATAACATTTCGAAAATTGTTTTTATTTCAAAATTGAAAATCAGTTATTTACAAAACCGCTTTTACTGGCAGCGTCCTAAGAAAACAATACCCGTTTTCAATTAGAAGAATTTACTTATGTAAGTACATACACGCGCAATTAATCAAACATTTTGCATCGTCATCAAATTAATTCCATTTAAATAAAAACATTTTCGAAGAAAACAATGACCGACGCCTGTTATTTTCGCAGAGGCTCAAGAAAATATTAAGTAAGAAAAGAAAGTTTCATCATCCGAACGAAATATGTTTTCGTTTGCGGTATATTTATTGACACGAGGGTGAAGCATTTGTGTTATTTAGCCTTTTTTCACGTTGCCACTTTTTCGTCCTCTCTCACTTTCTCGCTCTCGACTAGTTTCCTTTTTTACGAAACAAACTGAAAATGAGGTTTCTCGAGTGTATAGTCTGAGCCCGTTCTCTCGAGGGACAAATCGCTGAACTGATTTGTCAGGGTTTGAGTTACGCTAAGTCAACTAACTAGACAATTCACCGTTTTATTAACTTTTCACGATGTCTCGAATCAATAATTTACCACGCCACATTCGACTGCTAAACTCGAACCAATTTACGCCTTTAATTTATGTTTATACGGCATTATAAAATTACGAATAGACCGTGTGCGCGCACACGTATCGGTTTTTTGTAGGTGCAGTAAAATCTTTTATGAATACAGGTGGAAGTAATTGAGATGAGAAGAAGGTTGAACGAGACACGGGGCCGCGTTGCGTGCCAAAGTTCTTTAATCGCGGTCTCAGCGTCGCATTCACGCGTCTCGCTGTTATGCAATGGCACCCTTGTGTATAATTTCCCCGCAATCATTCTCATTTAAACAGTAACTCGAGAAAGGTACTTATGTATACGTTAATTTTTAACTTACGTGCTCCCATTTTGTTTGTCTCTTATTCTCACCTTGTTTTATCACCCCAATTCTTCAACCGCAACTTGCACAATACACGAACTTCGCGAGAATGTTAATTTAACTGCGACATAAACAAGCTTATTATTATACAAATTTATTCGAATCATCTTTATTTATCGCTCATTCGTCTTATTTCAACGTTATAAGTCGTAAGTTTGAAGAAAACGCCCAACATTAACTCGACTAACGAAGTTTATAATAGCCGCAAATTTGGTGGATGCGCCGGGCGATTGCACTTCGTCTTGCAGTTTCCGGGATTTGCGGTCGATTTTCGCTTATTCCCCTAATCGCATCGTTTAGATTTGCACTAGTAACATGTGCTTTAGACGTTTTAATTACCGATCTCGTATTAATTTTGTTTTAAGATGTTTTGTATATAAATTTTGATGAAAATCCCAGATTCATTTTCTTCATTCTCGTTTTTCAGCTCTTGCGGTATTGTTGTAGGATTCATCAAAGAGAATAAAGAACATATGTGTCTTACTGGATGATATCTTGACGCGAGCTAGTGTTGGCTTTTGTCATTTAGCGTAAAGCCTGAGGTTATGCGGGTGTACAAAGGACGATGGTGTCATTACCAAAGCAAGTGATCAGAGACCGGTGAGTAAAACAGACGTTAATAACATACATATCTCTTTCGCTTTTAACGGGGGAGGAAAACACTTACAATCGGCATTGTTTAAAATAATCCTTGCGTGTACATTTAATAACGATGCAATTATTATCGTTGTGTATAATGAATTAATTAATAGTTCAAATTCAATTAACTCCAAGACAACGATTACAATCGCGACGAAATGCGAATTGATTTTCTCGTCCTCCTCTCTGTGTTTTCTTTTTATGTCATCCACTCATTCTTTTTTTTTTCTTCTTTTTTTTAATTGGATAAAACGGTACCGTTTCTTTTTTCCTACCCCTTTTTTGCCGACTACTCAACGTTTTGATATATAGGATAAATGTTTTTCCCTTCGAAAAGGAAACAAAAAAACATTGTAGGGTCTTTTTAAAATGAATAACTTTTCCCCTTGTCCGTATAGATTAAGGTGCATATTGTTTTTTAACGTGATCGAACAAAACAAACCCTCGATGTATTTTCCTTTTCAGCCCGAACTATGCGGATATATATTTTTCTTAAAGGGTGAAATTAGGCAATAATTGAAAGAAAACAATGCGAATTATTATCATTACTCGACGTCGCTCTTTTTATTTAATATTCCCGACGGATTGTCGCGTTTAATATGATCGTGTAATAAATAGGGTACCATCAATATTATTACATAAAGCGGCACATTTACCCCAATTTGAAATTATTTTTATCCCCATCTTGTAACCGCAAACAGGAAGTGAATACAAATTTTTCACGATATAAAATTCGCCGTGTATAGGCTATCATCGGCATGGGAAAGACGGAAATGAGGGTGCAAAAAAACGGCAGCGAACTTGTTTATGTGATACATATTACGGTGCCGTAAGTGCGTGGCAATTTCGTCCCTTCGCAAAAACAAATTCGGAAAAATTCCGGTAATTTTCATTTAAATAATAAGTTTCGAAATAAAAAAAAAACAACGACTATTAATTTTTTTCGATTATGATTTTGAGTTGGATGTAATGTGACGTGAAAAAAAGGGTTAAGCTTAAGTTTTGAGGTTTATTAATGAATAATAGAGGTCATCAATTTAGTGCGAAAGAGTGTGTGTGTGTGTGTGTGTGAGAGAGAGAGAGAGGGAGTGAGAGAAAGGGATGGAGATAGGGAAAAAGGGGGGCAGAATAAGTTTAATGTTGGCAGTTTAACCGGAAGTCGTGCGTGTGAGGTGCGTCACGACGCGTAGTCATGCGGACGATCCGAGCGACACCGTTTTATCAAATTGCCCTCAACGTGAGACATCCAGCCCTTAACAAGTTTACTTTATTTCGTCGATTCACCCCTTTCGCTATTTTCGACGTAACAAGTAGAATTCGGTGACGTCGTTATAAAAGAAAGTTGGCAGAATAAGAAAAGACAGACTGCGAGAGAACGAGAACGTGGTCCGGGACCGTTTATCTTAAATATACGTACTCGTTGTTATGTTGCCGGTTCGGCCGTTCGGCCCTTGCATATCTCTCATATCCACCAATTCTTTTTATCCGGCCCGAAACGCACGAAGACCATTTGTTTTATATATAGCGAGGTAATATATATTATATAACTACCTTTAAATGCTGCCCATCTATTTCAAAGTTTGGCAGCACAATGCGCTTATTTCGGAAGAAGAGAGAGCGAGGGCGAGAGAGAGAGAGAGAATGGGAAAAAGAAGCGAAGAAAAAAAGTAAAATAATGCCGTGGAAGTTGAGCTTTGCATAGAGAAGCGGCGGCCCCTCCGACATTAACTTTACTTTTTAAAAGAGGCCATACATATTGGACGTGTCGCTCTCTCGGCTCCCGTTTACTATTTTCCGCTTTCTCGTATACATGACGTTAAATCTTTATGATGAACGTTTTATACGCGACCAAGTTCGCTTATCCATTTTCTCTTTCACCTCGACGCTCTCCTTAGCCGGCGAGCACGTGAGCAATTAATACGGACCGAAGATTCTTTTCTCTTTTCTTTCATTTTTCCCCTCTCGCACCTCTTAACCCTCGTCGCAAGTTCTGCTTTACGGTTAGACACGACGAAACGTTGACGAAGCGCGGGGGGCAAAGTAATTCGATATTAGAGGGAAACCTTTCGCATTGGGTCAGTAATTAAATGGGACGGCGAGCGGCAAAGTTATTCGCAGATATTTAATTACAATTAGAGCTGTCGTCTTTATTTAAAATTTGATAAAACGAACTTTTTTATTAATATTATGAATACGCTTAAAAAGTTGGCGGGCGATAATTAGAATCTAATAAAGGACGCGGGGAAAGACGCGGAGCCAGCGAACGGAATAAACGTCGCCGTCCCACCGACGGGGTGCAGAGATGCGACGAGGCGAGATGAGGGACGGCGACGTTTCGGTACCGGGCGAGATATAAGAAAGGGCAAGGGTGACGATAGGTAAAAGTCGCGCTGTCGGCAGCGAAATAATTAATTAGAATTTTCCGCCGTCGTGACGCGTCGTCGGCGCTCACTTATCGAATGATCATAATGACGAGCGTTCCGAGCGTTTTTTATTTCCGCCGCCAGGTGCATTCGTACGACGGGAAACCTTCCCTCTCGCTCCGTTACATTCAACCGTTCAACGATTCGCATCCCGACGATGCACCGTTCGGTGTCCCGACGTCGCTATCTGCTGCTTAATAAGTCCCGCGGACGGGCACTAAGCGTACGTATGTTTCCGGCTGATAGCAAACAACGGGTATTGATCAGCAGGGGCGAGTAAACAAGTCGATCGCTGGAACGGGCGACTTGCTTACACGTTTGCCCACCTCCGGACTTCGCACGCGGGCACGGACAACGGTCGGCCGTTCGGTCCGTGGGCGAAACGAGTCGCCGAGCGGATTCCCTCGTTGTTGTGCGTCCGTCGTTGATTGGCATGTGTTGTGCGTGCCGCGGCAGTTAGCTGCTGTAGCCGTAGCAGCTCGGTCTAGTGCAGGAGTGCGCCGCCGTCAACCGTCAGCGTCGCCGCCGCCGTCGTCGCCGTCGCCGTCGTCGTACGAGACAACGCGATCGTCTAGAGACGTCCACAGTCTAACGTCGGCAACGGTATCGCTGTGTACTGTTTGAGATCACTTCGCAGCGATACACGTGACCCAAGCTGCCCTCGACCAGCTGACCACCCTCCGCAGAAAACCGCAGCGAGAGAGAGAGAGAGAGAGCGGGAGAGAGCCGGCCGTTTTGCCTCCACTTCGCTAGCCCCTAAGCCCGGCATGCTGGAGCCGCGCTGGAGGCCCGTGCAGGTAACACCGGTCCGAATCGCTATTATTTTAATTTTTAATGGACGCGGCCCGGGGGTGGTTGCAGCCCGACCTCGAAGGAGGATCTCGCGTCTTCGGCTTTGGCGGGCTCCTCCCACCGCCCACGCCAGCGTCTCCGCCGATCCCGATACCGCTCGCCGAACCTCTTCGTCATCTTCGTCCTCTTCGTCTCTTTCTCGTATCTATCATTTGCATTTCGCCCGGCATTTTTCTCTCGATTCGATCCGCGCACTTGCCGGTGGCTTTTTTCGCGCTCCTTCGCTCGCCCGAAGAAGGAACGCAACCGGAGCGACTTAATTACAATGCTAGATGCCCCGGTTCTCCGAAAGGCACCGCGTCCAACGAGGATGCTTACTCCGCTATTATTATTTTTTTTTATTTCGTCGCTCTCCGTCTTCGACTGCGACTCTTTTTTGGTCCTGCAAAATTTCATTTTTAAATCAATAACGAACGTTTTCGTTTATTATTTCGTTTCATGGTAATCTTGCACGTGTTCCCCTCGCGCGTCCCGCGATTGCTTCTTAGACGTGCAACGGTATTGCATCTGTCATAATTTTTTTTTAACGGCAATCAATTCACATTCTCCCCCTCTCTCCCGCTCGCTCGCTCTCGTACGCGCCAATTTTCCTTTTTTTTGCTAATTGATCGGACGTTGTTTACTCTTGCGAGAGACGGCATTTGTTTACGTTTACCGCGCTGCTGCCGATTTTCTCGCCTTGTTGCGATCCCGCTCCTTTAATTAATGAACAACTCGTTTTTTGATCCGCGGCGCGAGGTTTGCCGCACGATAATAGATGCATGTCCTCCGCGACAATGTCGATTTGTTTTGCGGGTAAGCGGTGAGCGTTAAAAGGATAATGCCGAATAGGGTCCGGCGTCGTCGTCGTCGTGATTCGCGGCCGTGCTTTTCGCCATGCGATATCACTTAAACAGTATTTCAACCGCATTAACAGTTTGATCCTCGTTCATTGTGTGCGTGCGCGTGTCCCGATGTCCCAGTGTGTTCGTGTATCGCTTGTAATTTCACGCGAAATTGAACGTAATAAATGCTAAAAGGGTTTACGAGATAAATAGCGCGTACGGGTTTTTGGTCGTTTTAAGTGCGTCTAAAGCACCGCATCTGACGGGGGGTCGCGATCGCGCTCGTCGGCCCGCCGTTATTAATATCGTCGCATTCGGTTACGTTGAAACAATGCGAACCGTTTCCTACGTGGCATGCACAAGTTTTCGTTCTTATTGAATGTAAACGCATCGCCCGCGGGTTACTTTTCGGTCGCACCTATTCCGCCGCGAGACGGATAGAGAGAGGTAGTAGGGCGACATCGAAAGGTATTCGACGGTAATATATACGAGGAGAAAGTTCGCCGAAGACGTTCTGACTCGACATAGTGGCAAAACTAATGCCTTTCTGACCAAACTACATAAATAACCTGCAAAGGGCAATTAAGATAAGAACGTGTTTAATATTTCAATGTGCTTATAGGAACAGATATTAAGGGTAGGTACGACTATATATCGCTGAGGTGTTAAGACTATTGTAAATCCCTTCCACTTTAATTAATTCCGACTGCTCCCTTATTGCCAGTACACAAGTCTATATAAATTGTTTTACCCCGATTGGAACGGAACAAAACGGAGCAGAAACAGCGCCCGGATAACTAAATTCGCCTCATCGTTGCGTTTGTTTCGTGTCTTTTTTTAATTTGCCGTCACTTCTTCTTGCCCGCGTCTCTCTTTCGCACACACACACACGCACTGTCTCGCTCTCGGTCCCGCTTTCTTTGCGTGTCTCCTGTTTTTGTAATATTATACACCCCTTTTCAAACCGACAACATCTTCTGCCTGCCGTCAAAAACACGATAACATTTACTAATTACTAAATAATCCTTAATAATGTTTATGCCATTATTAACGGCTATCAATCTTAAATAAAGTGGATGGAAATTAAATCGCAATAAAACGATAAGGGACACGCCGTGCAGGTACAGGGGAAAAACTTGGGCGTGCGGAGACAAATGTAAAGTGAGAGAGGAACGACGTATATATGAGGGATAAGAAAAAAGGAATCCGATCGGTTGTTTAAGCTGTACCGCGATAAGATTGAAACCTAATCGAGCGCGGCATTTCTAAAATAGAGTTCTAAATTTTCGGAACGCGGAATTCCGCGTTCAAACTTTTCTCTTCTATATATATATATATACAAATCTGCAATTTTAACTTTTGCATTAGAAAATCGTTCGCCGAAAATTTCCATATACACACACTCGCGAACGCCCGCGCTCACGCACGCATTTAAGTTACAGGATTTAATTTATTGCATCGTTCTTTCCAAATCCATCCCCGCTCATCCCTGAGGTACGAATCGATAGGAATTTAATCGACCGTTATCGTAATAATCGCACGCAACGAGTTGCATGAATATTTATTATTATTTATTATCATCATTATTGTTTTTCTCACGCTTAGAATTTTATCGGAGATTAAACGGGAAATAAGTAGTATAAAATCCGCGAAATTGCGGGTAGGGATTACCTTATACAGTGCGAGCAGATATCTTAATCTCTATTTTATAGTCTAGGTGCGGGCTGTAAACAAGTTGGAAACCTTAGCATCCCTAATCTCATCCGACATCCACGACCTTACGAATACAAGAACTGATAACGGATTAAGGTTATTATTCAGATTTTGTTGCACCAAAAAGAGCCGTTTTTTTTTCTCTCTCCTTGTTAATAAATGTGGTAGAGGCCGACTCGCGATCGTCATCAAATCGAACGATTTTTCCAGATGATTCTTGAATTAGGAACTTAAAAATTCCATCTAAAGCAAAACAAAAACAGTGCAAGCAGTTTTGAAGCATATGTTGTTGACGCAAATCACAAAAAAGTGAAAACGATTTTATGTGTACGTCGTAATCGGCCTCTACTGTAATTATCACGAACATATCATTCGAACAAAGGCTTATTAGTTCCGTTTTTCAATTAAGCGAGGATTGATGGAAAAACGAAGTCGCTCTGTGTGTGCAGTTCTGTAACTCAACTCAGGAAGACGTGTAAGTCTACGTAATCAAATATAAAGTGTTTCCCGACTAATTTGCATTTTGTTCCTATTTACGTATCGCTTGTCTGGATCAGTTCAAGACACATAACAAGCAAACTAATTTAAATTCAGATATTTGTCTAACTAATTAGCACGATCCGGCTTTTATTTAACGTCGTTATCGTCGTTATTAATATTTTCCTTAACGTTTCATTAATGAATTAATTTATTTGTTTTCGGGAATTCTTCGCCGCCGATAGTTCGAAATTTTCACGCGAACTCGACTCCTTTGGTCCCGTGATTAATTAGCGACATTGTGTCAAAGTAACAATAATTATACTACAAACGAGATAATTTCGCCGCTTTGTTTTGTTCTTCTTCTTATTATTATTGCAGCAAGAAGCTAATTCGCTTTATTTTTCATTTCGCGCGTTCGCCTTTAACAATCGGTTTTATTAATTAATTAGAAAGTGTAAAACGTGCATCGTCTATTCGTACGCGCTCTTATAAAACGAACGATGGAACCCATTCAATCTGAGCGATACGCCGCGTCTTGCATTTTCAAGTTTGTTAAGTTCACAGATGTAGATGAATATTTAATGACCTCACCTTAATTATCTCAACCTAATGCTTTATGCTACGTTCTTTCCATTTCTTTTGAACTGGCAAACTTTTAAGTTATTTCGGTTCTTATTTCGTTTTTAACCGTGCGTTTCTAATTTATTGACGTGTTTATTAACTAAAAAGTAATAGAGATCTCGTATTAATATTGAAAGGTTATGATTATGCATTACACTAGGGTCCCGTTGTAACTATTAAATGTCGTTTTTGAAGCGTTTTAGCGATTAACAGGAAAATTAACTTCATTTGGCTAAGGAGAATGCCACAAATGCTAGCGCAAATTCCGTAATTAAGCTTCAATTCATTTTCAAATTGCATTGCTTTTTTTTCATATTAAATCTACACGACAAACACTCAATTGGTGAATGTTTTTTTGATAACTTTTCACCAAAATCACGTTTCTCCCACAAACTTTAAATCTTATTGAGAATAATTTCGCGCAGTTAAATAAAACTGAATTTTTTAGTTGCGTTAATTATCCGTTCATTAATAATATTCACATTCACATCGCAACGCCGTAACTTCGCTATAGTTCGCTAGGAAAAAGAAACTGCCCCGTTTTGATGAAAATAGTTTGCTCCATTCATCAGCGTGTCGCACGTATTACATTGCGAGAATTGTTTCGTCGTCGCAAAAGGAAATAAAATAAAGCGACGGATGAAGGAGGAAAAAGGAAATAAGTCGCCATTTGATTCGCCTCGAATTAGGCGTTATCGTAATTCCGAATTTTTCAATAAACTCACTTCCATCGCCGCGAATTGACGAAGATATATGTGCGTCCGTGTCTTGTCATTGGTACGGGTGAGAAATGGTCGGCTGCCCTTTGTCATCGGAATAATGACTTCTTCGCAGATAAGGCAGGCGGTCCCCGGGTGCGGTCAGTTCCGGTGGTCACTTGCGTGCATCGTATTTGTATTGTTACGTCGCAGAATCATTGTCGCTCGTTAAATGGAGTGTAAAGCGATAGTAGCTGACCGGGGCAGGCTGACTTATCTGGGGGATGGACAAACAATACAGCTTCGTTTCACCGGTCTAAACCGCAAAATTAAGATATTTTTATTACGATATTCGCCGCCCGGCCGATTAATAACGTGCGCGTGGGCGGATTTACGTGCGGGACATTTATTATGCGGCGCCGTGCTTATTTAAACGGAATAACGGAACTAAACATTTATTATTGCGTATATAAAATTAGCATTTCGTCGTCAGGCACGCTTCTTCGGTGTTTATTCCATTTCCATTGTGACAGTGTCAAGACGTACGTTGTTCCTTTAAAGCGGGAAAATAAATTTTCGCGTGGCACGTTAGCGAGATCTAAAGGAAAGGTTTACGACGAGCACTAGCTCTTTCTCTCGCCTCGCCCGAATACACGTGGAGATTATAATTTTCGTTACATTTCCTACGTGGGATTCTCGTTCGTTCGTTCATTCGTTCAAATGCATTTTCACATCTCATTACTTGTGCAGTTCATCACCGTGACAGTTCACCTGTACTTCATTATGTCAACCGAGATGCTCGTCAGTTGAAATTATGGGTCTGCCCGTACGTGAGCTCAACAATAATGTGCCCCACGTGACGCTCGGATTCGCCGAAGACAATATCGCCGTCCATTTAAAGCCGTTTCAACGTTTTAGACGTTTTAAAATGTAAGGAAACTTTTCCTTGCTAAGTAAATAACACGGCCCTCGGCTAGAGAAAACATATTCCCCACTATTGATCAACCCAAAAAAGGAAAAGACAGTTGGGAGCGAGCGAGGAAGAGCGAGGGACGACTGGGGACGAATAAGGACGCAAGGAAAAAATGATCATCAAACTAAAAGTTTATTTGCGTTCTACTTCAAACGTTTAATACCATTTTATTTGTCTATTATTTGACTGTACAGTTCTGTTTAGTAATAAATAATACCATTTAGGAGGACAGAAAATTTTTCGAGTGGATGAAACTTAAACACAAACACGAACGCTCAATAGTAATGGATCGCGCGAGCCTCGTGCGTTGATTGAATTTAATCTTCCCTTTCTAAATTTACGACGATTACTTAATCGCGATGGCACTTGAAAGTACGTTCATATTATCGCTACGTAGATTGAATGCAGGAAATCATAAAGAAAGCGACTTTTATTTCGGATTAACGATGAAAAGTCTTGAGGTGAAACGCCTCTTTAAAAGAGAGGCAATTAATCGACGCGAATTGTTTGCTAATCCTGAAAGTTTATGGCGAATGTGCAAATGAGGTGACTATGTTAAACGAGCGAACCGTGTTTATGTCGGCGCGGAGAGGGGTCATAAACTAGGATCACATTGTTTAGCCTTTAATTTACATCATTATTATTATCGCAATTTTTTTTCAATTTAATTTTATGGAGCCGCGTCATTCGTCCTTGTTTACATTTTTAACATATGGCGATTGGAAGCTCCCTGTTAAACGCGAGCGATACGTTTTTAAACGGATATGCGATTTGCCGAAACCAATAACAGGCGGATGCATGTGCAATTCATTAAATTTTGAAAAGGTTATGTGCCATATGTCGGACGGACGGCGCGGAGCGCGGGTAACGGCCAGGCGTCGTGTAACTATGACGGCCCCTATCACTCTCTCTAATGCCGTTACATTTGTATGGGACCCGTCCCGCGGATTGCCACCGAGAGTCGCACCGTAGGTCCATGCGGATTTACGTGTAAAGCACGTCTCCTACCAATCGTCCTGCCCGCCTAATACGTCCCACGAGCCTCTTTATGACATCGCAGGAGACATCTTTGCCCTTTACTTTATTTCTGTTATCAGGTGCGGGATCTGCATGATATTGATATTCTACTGTCAGTACGGATCGTATTCACTCTCTTGCACGCTCTCGAACCTTATTCGCGAGAGGGAACAAAGCGAAAGGAGCGAACGGAAAAAAATTGTTATAGGTGTTACGCGTGGGGACGTTGCAATAACAATTCCGTAGAAAGGCAAATAAATAAAAACGACATTCGGTAGAATAGTAATAATAGTTACAATATTGAACCGAGCGCACACTATCATCCAACAATGGAAGGAAACAACAGTTTCTAATAAATAACTAATCCTCGTAACGGAAAATCGAACTCTTAACGACTCCCGCTATTTCCTACCATATTTAATAGCCAGCAGGGCCGGCAAGCAAAACAAAGCGCCGGCCGAACTCGATATTATTCTCTCCTCCGATTTCTGGCGTGCGATTTCTTCCTCTCCTTGCCGTTATTATTATTTTTTACGTTTGCACGAATAGCGTTTCTTTTTTCCTCGAAGCAAAAGTTTCGAACTTATATTGCGAAGGATAAAAACGGGATCCCCTGGAAATTTTATGACCGGTTACAGTTGCTTTACAGCAATGATCTTATTTGATCGATTGAAAGTTGACAAAGCATCCATAATACTCGAAAGTTGTATTTACAAGCAAATTCCTAATAAAATTCTATTACTGGATGGGGGGCGGATGTTGCCGGATACGCTTCGAGTTTCTTTTCATTAAACAACCGAAATAAATTTAAATTTTAACAAATCCCATTTCTTATCTTATTACTAATATTGCCACTCCTTGACGGATCGCGTCCTCTCTTATTATCCAGTCACGGATTCTTATTAACTTTATCTCCGCAAAAATAAAGTAACGTGAAACGCGAACAGTAAAACATTTATTTGACGTTGCTGTTCTTTATGAGTAATAACACTTTTGCTACAACTCCATTGTTATAATAAACAGAAAAAGGAAACCAATTGGCACGTGAAATTTAAACATCTCTTTCCATAAATAATTCTATAATTGACAATTGAATTTCGCGCGCTTTTTTTAGATTAATTTGTTTTTAATTTTAAACCAAAAATAACAAGAATTAATCAATGACGTTCGATAACTTCCTCGATGCCTCAATGACAAGAATCTCCCAGCTTCGACGCCAAGAATTCCTCCAACCAAGCGCGCAATTCCACGTTGAACGAAACGTCGCGAGATCGAAATAGGTGAAAATCTGATCATTTTCCATCGCCCGGTGACTATCCGACGAAGAAAACGTTGATTGTGAGCGCGTGTTGAGCGATCACGGGCAAGCAAACCGGCGGCAATCGCAGAGCGTTGGTGCTTATTGTTTTGGTCAAAACCCCATGGACCGAGTTTCTGGACCTCGCCCATTGATTGCATGTGGCGAACCACCGTTGATTGGTCACAATCCATTTGCTCAACCAACACTCGCGTTGTATGACGCGCATTTCCGTGGTTAAGGTGGTTCAATCGCTCTTCATCAAACTCAGCTGGTCGGCCGATATGGGTCTGGTCCTGGACGTCGAAATCACCGCTTTTAAACCGCGCAAATCATTTTTGAAGCGTTCTTTCCGTTAGGCATCATCGCCATACAAAGCATAAATGTCGCGAGCAGCTTTGGTGGCTTTAGAACCCTGATTAAAAGCTAAAAATTTTGACCACTTGACATTCCGCTTTGATAACTTACTTCTAGAGCGAAAAATCCTCTATCGAACAGCCTATAACAAATTGCAATATTGTTGTATTTATTTAGCGCAATTTTGCAACTAAAAACCGGACGAAATTATGCATCAACCTTTACGTTATTTAAAGGGAAAGTGAAAAGGGATCGTGTTTCTGTGCGATTGAAATTAATCTAAAGCATTCAAACCGGTTCTCTTATTAAGGGATGAAATCAGAAAGGAAATTTCGAAAGGGCATTCAGTTTCCGTTCCAAGTCAGCTTTTAAGACGTTTAATGTTTAGCGATATATTCATGGTCGCAACGAGAATGGCAAACAAAAAAAGAAGAGGAAGTTTAAGGATGAAGCGTAAGCGAGACGGTGTCTATCGGATTGTTTCAGCTAGATAGAAATTGTAGTACCGTTCCGACCCCAAAAGCTCGACCGACCGTAGTAGACGAAACGGCCTATGCATAGGAATTAGCGGCAATGCCCACGGTCGCCCTCGCCAGGTTTTTGACTCGATATAAATTTAAAACGGCTCTTACTTATAAAATAAATAGCGAAGATATAAATACGAACGACTCTTCCGCGTTGCGCCGTTTCTTCGTCTCGCTTCCGATGTGCCGGATGCGTTTGCAAATTATTTTGATTTGTTTTCCTATTATCAGTGTTTTATTGCCTTATTGCTTACGCGGTCGGAATTTTTTATTCGAAATTATAAGAGGGCGCGGAGGGACGTACGCAAGAACTTGGAAATAATGTACCTTCGTCGATGTTCGTGTTCGACACCTTTGGAAAAGTTCGGGACATCGAAATTTGCAACTCGGTGTAATTAAAAAAATAAAATAAACGGCGAGAGAGAAAGAGACGGAGAAGAAAGCAGAGAAAAAAGATATGAAAGAAAGAGCGGCGAAAAAAAAACCGGTGATATTTGCGCAAAGGGATACTTTTGAAGTCATAATTCACTTGGTTTTATCTTCGTCATAAATAAACGACCCTAATAATTAAAAGTTTTTCACCGTTATAAAAAGGTGGGACATTGTCCTAAAAAGGTTAGGTGATGCTCGCGTTATTTTCTTTTTTTTTTTTTCAATATTATTATTCAACCCTCAGCCCTTAACGGTAACACAACCATAATAATCAGCACTTACGCTCTCGTCCCCCTCGTCCCGCTTCTTCGCAGCATCGCGCACATACAAACAGACAATAAATACGTGGGAATAAACTTCTGGTCAAGATTGATTCTACAACGGCGAAGACATGTGCTTCAATCCATATATGAGGGAGGTCGGTCTCTTCGTCGAATAGTATTTTATAGTGAATGATGACGCTTGCAGATCTCCGAATTGTATGCTGAACGTATCACTTTTCGCAGTACTTATTTACATGGTTCCGATCAATAGGACGGAGTTTACCCATATAGATTGCGAGCGAGAGAGCGAGAGCGAGAGAGAGAGAGAGAGAGCGCGAGAGAGAAAATCGCAAACTGGCCGTAGGCGACACTTAACACGAGTCCAAATGGTACGAAACCGGCTCGCTTTCGCGTCGTCACTGACAATTCCGTTGTTATTTTCGCACTTTTCGCCCGTTCTTTTTACCTTTACTTTAATCATCGCATCCATCAATTGACGGCCACCCTTTTTTTATTAGCCACCCCTAACACGTATTACTATTTAAATTTACACGTATTGTTTTTGTTTACATTTTTCATTTGGCCGTACACAGCGTTCCATCAGAATTATTATTTCGTTTTGCTTTTACTTCTTTCCCTTTCGTTAATTGCCACCCATTAATTAATCGAATTGTTAATTATAGACGCTCGAAACGTTTAGTTCGTTGCCAGCGAACGAGAGCGTCATTACGTTCGATTCGCGTTAAATAATCGATAAACGTAGAAAAGGTATGTAAAAAGACTTAAATGTAATTGAGGGAAACTGGGGTGGATAAAAGTCCCTCTACAGTATAGTTCAGTTAAGATGTTCGGGAATGTGTAACATAAACGTATTGTAGCTGAATAGGCACTATTAAGAGTTAGGGTGGGTGGGTGGGGAGGCGGGCGCGGGGCCCTAACGGGACGGAGCGACGATTCCTTCGAATAGGAAAACGAGCGCGCGGTTGCACGAATCTTTCGTCGTAGTTTGTAATTTTCCTGTAATTGTAGGTAAGTATAATTGTTCGAGATAATAAACGAAACGGTTTATTTCGTAACACCGGCGACGACGACGACGACTACGAGGACGACGACGACTACGAGGACGACGATGCTATTGTCCTTGTCTGGTCGAATGTCTTTGGTCGAGCGCGTTTCTTCGTTACATCCCCAATAAAACGGTTGCGTCTGAATGAGAATTTAAAGGCAAACGTTTATTATATATTATATTGTTAGTATCAGCAGCGATAATCTGGCGGTACGTGAGCAGAACGGTTGCGACTCGGCGCGTGCAAAAAGGGGGCTTCCTCCGCCGTACTAAACGGGGGGATATTTTTGGGCGGCGGAACGCTCTCACTCTGGCACGCACTCGATGCCGTGGCCCGTGCGTGTGAAGAATTAATAGCGGGGAGGACCGAGGGAATAAATATGATGACGGTTTATGTACGAAAACTTTAGCTAAACGATTTTTTTTTTATTTTCGAGGGCGGCCCGACTACGAACCGATCTGTTGTAGAACTTTTTCAAACTGTTACTACGTTCCTATTAGATAAGTGTTACTCGCGTTCTTTGTTTCTTTCGCTTTCATCCCTTTCTTTACATTCTCTCGTTTCTTCTATTATTCCATCCCCCTTTTCCTATTTAATTTTACGTTTGCATTCGTCGCTTACCCCATTTTCCATCGAAACAACTGCACGTTTCTTCCACAAAGATTTGATTTTTCTTTCAACAAACGATGCACAAGATCAGATGTAGCAAGTGATTTAAAACCGCGGCAACTTTATGACAAAATGTAATGCTTTATAATGCTCCGATTTTTTTTTATCAAGAACAAATTACCCATCAATATTATGCCCGACCACATAAAGGTAGATTAACTTTGATCTTCGAGACTCTCTTTTGGCCACGTCTTGACCAGATTTTTGGCTGATTCTGATCGACATGTTCAACTTATTAAACTCCATTAATTTCGTAATCATCAGATTGTTTAAAACTCTCAATCAATTGCTTCTTAAGTTCCGCTAAATAAATATGCTAAAAAACATCGAAATAAAACAATGAATACAGGGTGTTCTCATTGCGCGTAAAAACTTGATTGGCTGCGAGTTGGCATCGATTTAAAGAATTCGCAATTTGCTTTTATGAAACCTTTCACGTTGATGTTATTTATTTACCTTATTCCATAGTTTGGTTCGTCTCTTTCTACAATAATGCGACACTGCTTTATCTATCTCGATCGCTATTTTTCTCTTCGAGTCAAGCAATAATAATAAAAATACGAAACAACAACAACTCCAATATTATCATTATCGTTATTATTATCATTACTATTATTCTCATCATCATCGTAAACAACAACATTGTGATCAACAACAACAACAATAACAGCCGAGTCAAATAGGAAAGCGAGTAAATTTGTATCGATTAATGTAATACGTACTTAATATAACCCATTTTATGGTGGATGAATCGAATAAACAGACGGGATGTTTACAAATACATTTGCTACACACGTATATGCGTGATGTACACGTTAGTAGTGGTAGTTCTGTGCCTGTAAACAGAACTACTCCTGGATTTTGTTCTGCATAATGTTTTAAAGTGTTTATGTAACTTTATGCATGTTGCTCAATGTAAAGGGTAAGACTAATGACAATTGATACGCGTTACGTTGAGCTTAATAGAAAAATCAATTATAGATTTTAGCACGATAAATGTGTAGGGCAATTAAAAAGTTTACGTGCGAAAATGTTTATGGCTTTGGTCGCGTTAAGTTAAGAATTGAGGAAAAAAGGGAAATAACTTCTTTTAGGAGCCAATTATATTCCTTAAAGACCCTTAATCAAACGGTGCGAGTTGGTGGATTACTTTTTGCCAATAGCAAGATTACGATTTTGTTATTGCGTTTTTTCAAAAATAGATCTTACATTCCGCAATCTCATGTGATTGCATTATTTTAGTTTTGAAGACATGCGGCCATTCAAATTGTGTTTTGCCTTGACGCGTTGAAATTGAAATAAAATTTTTGTTCCAATCGAATGATCGATTCGATGTTTTTCCTCGTTTTCTCCGTTCAATTTATGACACTTTTATCTTAATCATAAACAAACAGGGAACCGATTCAATTGGTTCCTTTCCGTAAGGTAATCCGTAAATAAAAGGAAAACAACAAAATCATAAAATCCCCATTTAATTAATATAAACGGCCTGCGGGGTTGTTGTTGTTATATCCTTTTTTTGGGTAAAAACTCGTGAAAAAAAAAAAGAAATTAAATCGTTTTCGTTTTGCTCTTTTTCCCTTCGAAACTAAGAAAGATATATATGATCCCCTTGTTGTTTGTGTGTATATATATATTATATTCCAACAGGTGGTTTTTGTTGTGTTATGTCCTGTCTGTGGCAGTCACTTCACATGTGCGTCGGGAGTCCTTTATCAACTCAACAAACGAGCAGATTCATTTTATGTCCGTGTTATACGAATTAGGTTTCATATTGTCTAATTTAATATAAAAGGACGTTGTTAACGTTGATATACGTGTAATTTAATGCAAAATACACGAATCCCTGTCGTTTTTATCCTCCATTTTTGAATAGATCTTATTGCCTAATTAATTTTAAAAATAATTACAACCCTCAACATCTTTTTAATAAAAGCGACGTTTTCTGAAAACGGGATTAATAAGACTTCAGCGTTTGAACGTACAGACGTGTTTAGCTCAAGCGTAAGGTAAATCTCCCAATATCGATCGATAATTAAAAAAAAGCACACAAGAAAAACTCGAACTTGGTAATGAAAAACGTGGTGTGGGGTAGTTGATTAATAACACATACGCGCAAAGTCGTCACGAGAGACGAACTCACCCTCGGTAAGTTCGCATTGCCCTCGTTACAGCTGAACACAAGCTCTACCTAACAATATGTAACTCCTTTTTTCCAGCCGTCGTTGCTGCCGTTACTGCCGCTGCTGCTGCTGCTGCTGCTGTTGTTGTTGTTGTTGTTGCTGTTTGTTTGTTTTTCTTCCCTTGTAAACAACATGCATACGGACCCCCTTCGCTCCTCCGGTCTTCTTGCTTTAGTACAAATATACTACAGTATTGATTTATTTACCCCATCCCTCGTTTCAACTTCGTATACGTGTTTGTGTGTATACGGATGGTATGTAAGGAAATACATTCTACACAGTCGTGGACAAACATTATTTCATTATACATCGCTTTAAAACGTGCTCATGTTTATTAAAATTTCGGTCTGATTATAATACGTCGTCTTCAGCTTGCCTCTCGTTCTTGCTCTCCCTGATTCCACGCCACATCGGCATCGTCGTCATCTTCGTACAACAACAACTATTTGCCAACGTGACATTAGAGGCATCGCGTAAATGTGCGGCTGAAACTGAAACGTTACGTACCGCGGCGTTACTATATACGGATTAGAAAAACAACGATAATTTAATTCGCTCTTTTCGGAATTTTTGAGTTGTTAAATAGTTCGATAATGAACTGATCGTAAACTTTAATGGGCCTCAACCGCCCAAAGTGTTATTATTCTTATCGATTAAGGATTCAGTGATCTGTTTTGTTTTCGTTTTGTAGTTAATTTCTAATAAACAATTGCCAATCCGTTTGCTATGCGAAAGAGAAAAGAACTTGTGCAAGATCACGGAATCTGAACGAGCTTAACGTTCGATCTGCGAATTACGCACTAAAGCAATTAATGTAAACAAACAATGGTAATGAAAGTTTTCTTTTATTGCCGATTGTTCGGTTATAATTAATTAATGTTTAGGTTTGTCGTTTTTATATTGGAATGCCAGAATTTATAAGCACCGTGAGTATGTTAAACGTTATTACATTAGTGTTTAGTCGATATCGAAGTTTATAAATGAACTGCAAATTAGATTTTTCTAAATAACAGTAAGAATAGAATTATGTTTATATTAGAAATATCGTGTTTACTCTCGTACGTTTGCGGTAAACAAGACGATTTCGTCGGCGGTAAGGCCTTACGTTTAGCCTGGAGTTACCTGATTCTCGTTATCGATAAACGATAAAAAGTTATCATTAAAGTTCTTTTGCGGGCATGAGAGAGCCGAATAAAAAGTATGGAATGTTAGTTAGTGTTGCATAATTTTTTTTTGTCGTGGCGCTGAGAAAGTTCTTATTGTAATCTTTCTGTAGATTGTTATTGCCGCGGCGTAGGGAATGTTCCGTCTAACCTCCGGGCGGATGGCTGAACAACGATTAAAGCCGCCCGCCCAACCCTAATGAAGTAACCATCACCGAAACTTTCCAACGCGCTTTAATGTTCTTTCGTGTTTTTATAATGACACGCTTCGCCGATGATGTCTCTCACACCGAACTTTCTATAGATGAAAATGAAGCCGCGTTTCCTTGGCGCACAAAAGCTAAAACGTCCAACCAACTGAATGCACCTCGCCACCATCATCATTATCATCAACTTTTCACCATTATTTTGTTTAAGAATAATATTTCAGTTATTTTTTTATAAAGCCATTTTCCCTTCTTTCTTGTTTTTAAGATGACTTCTTTCTTGCATCTTTTAAGGGAAATTAATTAAAATAAAAACAGCGGTGAAACTGAATTTCCCAACAAAACTTATTGATAGGAAATCCCGGTCTTTGATATCGCTTTGAAAAAGCGAGAAAGAGGAAAACTAAAGTGGGGTGTAGAATAGAATTGCGGTTATAAATAGAGGCAAGTGTAATATTATTGACGAGAGGAAAAGTTGCCCCTATTGCACAGTTAAAAGTTTTCCCTTTCCGCTTCCAACGCTAAAGGTTTTCAATGCGCCATAAATTCGTTTTCCGACAGTTACTCTCTCATTTCGATTTCTTTTACTTCTCCTATTATTCGATAGTAAATTTAGTGAGACGATTGCAGTTTGTACTCTAGTTAAGACCGTCGAGATGACGTCCGCAAATGAGTATTTGTTGATGAACCATGACGAGTCGAGTGTGGTGACACGAAACAGACGTGACGTCTATCTCGCCGGAAAAACATAAAATAAACTGTTATGGTTAAAAGGAGATGAGGAAGAAAAGATGGACAAAAAAATAAAGGGAAAAGGATGGAGGAGACGAAATTGGCAGGGTGGGAGCGAAAATAATTCCCATTAAAATATAAGCGTGGGCCTATCGTGTTGTTTGAAGTTTTAATTAAACGTTATGGTCCTTTAAAATTATTGTGATAACTTTTCCAGAATCTTGGAGTAGAAACATTAAAATTTACGATCCGAATGCTGTGGGTTGCGAATTTTCGGCAATCTTCTATCTGACGTAATGGCAGTGTCATTTGTGTGTATAGCCGACTTTTCAGGGATGGGTTGGCACAATCTTCTGCTTAAACGGGTTTCATATTTTATAAATTAAACGACACTCGCGTTTTAACAAATTCCTCCGTCGTCCTCTTCTCACAAAAACGGGCCACGCTCCTTCGCCCTACCTAATTCGCGATTAGTCTGTTGCGGCAGCGACTGACTACTTTCGCGGATGATACCTACCACACTTTACTTTGCTTTACAACATACCTGCACCTTTAACCGAAATACACCCCAGTTACTTCTTGCTATTACTACACAATTAGCTTCGGCCTGAGGGAACAATCAGCCTCGCAACTCCAATCTTTACCCGGAACGAGCGGGTTATAGCCATCGTCTAAATTACCGACATGTATATTGAAAGACGTTTACTCGCACGAGTCCAAAACTTAGGAAAACTTCGGCTAAAGTATGTGCTTTCAGGAAACGCGCTCTCTTTCCCCCCCCCCTCCCTCCCTCCCTCCCGCCCTCCCGCGCCGTTTATACGACAACGGGGAGGCGAACCCCGTTTCACTTCGGCTCATTGTTTTACTTATACGACGACGGGACGTTATGTCGATTGAACAGCTTATAACAGCCATACGTATACGTGTGCATAATATATACATACGTACGTATGAACCTTACGTTTTGAAGCTCCAGGGACTTACCGTTGTATTTGTACTTTTACGTTGCTAACTAACCACTTGGATGTTGTTAAAGTCGAGTTAACTTTAAGTTTGCTGACTTGTCGTACTATTTCTTGGCAAACAACGGGCCTAACATGGCCCCGTTACTCTTGCCTACACGTAATGCCGTTGCCGTTACAACCGCCGCGAAACCAACCGGCGCACATGCACAACCTTATGATTTCAGTTTAATTTTGTTTGAATTAAATTTCGTGCGCCACGCTAGTTTATGGGTCGTCTAACAATTCGCCTTATACAAAATGCATGTTCGTTAAATATCGCGTAATTTTCTTCTGCAGAACCGACCCCGCAACGGTGCGCCCAAAAACCTCGAACGACGATAACGCACAACCGCTCCCCGCGATTGTCAAGATTCCGCCGTCCCTACTTAACAACGTCTTCTGTACAGGTGGCCAATGTCGATCGATCGATAATTAGTTGTTACGCTGTTCGCCTGAGATATTCTTAACGTACGATTATTAATAAAACCCGGAAATAAATTCGCGGAGTCGCCGCGTCTGAATAGAGCTTAGAATATGCTAATTTTGGATTTTAATAAAAAATATTTAAAAAATGAGATGCGGATGGAAGAATTGTACGAGAGAAAAGCAGCGAAAGAGAGAGAGAGAGAGAGAGAGAGAGAGATCGTTTTGTTTCATGAATGATTGAATGGCAAAAGGAAATCGAAAAGAAAATGGGAAAAATTGAGATGAAAGAACGAGATAAAGAATTGTTAAAGTAACGATACGTGTGCATTCATAAATATGTAATAATCATTGTTTTAGCAGCATGAAGTATGCTTTAAAAATATTCGTCTGGCGGACGGGGAAAAAGGAAAATAACCCGCCCGAAAGCGGTCCGGTCGCGATCCATAATTAGCGCATCCACTACATTATAAACTTACAAGGGTATGATTGCGTATTATGGAAATTGCCAGTGGTAATAGTAATAATCGCGCCAGCAGACGAACATGCATGCTCGTTACATTTTCCTCTGTTTTTCCCTCTTCATCCATCTCGCATGCGGCGTAAACCGTTTTTCTCCCGTTTTAATTCCCATCGTTTGCGTTCGTTCTATCGATCATCGTGGCGGGCATTCAATTAAAACGATGATTTAATGAAGATATCCGGAAATTAATACGACGACGTTATGTAAATGTCGTGGCAGTAAAGGTAAGAATTGTTAAAGAAAACTTCGAATGCAAATAATAATTTCGACGTGACCGGTGATGCGATGGAATTTTTTCGATGTGTCAATATTAGTATTGAGCAAAAACGAGAGGTAAAATAGAATTGAAAGGATGGAATTTGTATGACCGTGGGTCCTTCGACGGTCCACCAGGATTAGGTAGCATACATACTATATGAGAAGGATGTTCTTGTCAAATCGCATGAATGCTCTCATCAGATTGTTGGACTGTTTGTCAACTTTTGATTTACACCTCTCCTTTCATTCGTTCGTTCTTCGTGCGATTCGGTATTCTTGCCGCGCGTTGATTTTTGTCAATAAAAAACGCAAACGGTATAGTAGTTGCATGTCACACCGCCGAGATGCAAAAAGTCTCTCTCGCCCGACGAACCTAATTTGTGCCACCTACTTACCGGAATGTGACTGGAAATAAGAAATAATATCGGTGCGATTGTACGACCAGCAAAGTAGTAAAGGACTGGCTGTACGCGCCGTTAAAAGTGCCAAAGTGAGATAGATTTCGCACGAGGGGAATACTAAAATACGCTAGGGTTGGCACTTCTTTTTGATTCTCCCCACACTATTTTAACTTGGCTACTTTATATACTGCCTCCACCCTCTTTCGCCATCGCCTTTTTCTCTCGCTTACGCCGCGACAAGTATCTCCTTTCTGTCCCAGTTATTGCCATTTCGTTTCTTCTTCGATCCCGATCCCGATCCCTCTCACACTCGCTCTCCCTCTCGATCATCGTCAATAGAATTTCTTTAAGCTTTACTTCATCAACTACTACCACAAATCGAAAATAATACATTCATAAAGCAACGAAAATGAGCTTCTTCTTTCTTTCGATCAAGCTCGCACCTTGCATGTTTACAATCAACTTTTTTAACATTCCTCGAGTCGAAGCATTAAATTAAATTTCACCTGTCATTAATTCGCGTCGAATTCTCGAAGAAATTTCCAATTTTATTAATCGTACTTTGTTCACATTTTTCTTCCAACTTTTCCCACTTATTATTATCACTCATCCTTATTAGAAAGAAGTGTATTTTTGCTGAGAAAGGGGAATGTTGCTCAGATATATCTCTTCCATATAACATATTAACGTCTATATTTCGCATTTTGATAATACATAAGAAACAGTCGAATAGATTCATCGCGAAAGGAAGAAAATGAGCAAAAGAGAGTACGATAGAGTGAGATAATAATAGTAATAATAAAAAATAAGAAGAACTTATAATTGCACACAGGGGTAGATACGCATTTTGAATTTTGAACCAATTGAACCTATTCTCTTTGACGATATCGGATGTCAGGCTTTTATTCATAAGGTGTCTCTTTTTATTAGAAAAGCTTTTCGTAGACTGTTATACAGTCGACTGCATTCACATCAGTATCAGGGGTCTCGTAATGCAGGCTTTCCTTCAGATACACCCTTATAATAAGTTTGCACCTTTGAGGCGCGAGGGGCGCCGGAATCGCGAGGAGTTAATATGAATACTGATTTCTTCTTCCCGAAGGATTCGCAGCATCGATAAAGGTTTTATCACTTCTTATTCTTATTTTTTCGTCCTCCTTTCCTCTCGCCCTCGCTCTCTCTTGCTTCCTGTATTTATTCCAACTTTAATTTCAAATTCAATCGACATAAATTAAGTTTGTGGCAGCACTGTTTTAAATTTGCAACATAAATTTCTATCCATTATATTTTACTTAAGACACTTCTCTCTTCCTACCCTCTTTCTTTCGCAACTTTTTGCCTCGTCTTTTAAATTATTAGATCTTGCTTCGCTTTTATTCATTTAGTCAAAAAAGAACGCTTGTTAGGATTTTATTTATGTTAAATGCCGCGTATAATGAAAGTCGTAAGATGCAATTAAGTAATAAGCGAGTAACGGCACGTTTTCTGCTATTTTAATCGATTGCACACCTTCGGCTTTTTGAAGAATTGATTTTTATCGATTCATATTTATATTGTTCGACAACATTAACAGAATTATTATTAGCAATGACCGGAAAGAGGAATGCGTGCATATTTCAGATTTCAGTTTTCGTCTGCGTGTATATGTTATGGATTTAGATTTCGCAACGAAATAAGTATTGTTTATTTGTTTCTTAATAAATAACAAGTCGAGGTTAATAATGGAAATAAATCAAGTTTCATCGTGTAATGCAACGAATTTTATATATAAAGCAGTTGGTGAATATTCTAAGAATACCGTTGTTTATTAAACAAATTCTTGTGTATTATTAACAAGGAAACATGTCGTTGTTGTAAATATTTTTGTAATAATGAATATTATAATGAATTTTACACGCACAGATCCACATGTAAACACGTAAATAGGAGATGATCACTTTTTCGGCAGCAAAACTGCTTTGACCATATGGACGATCAAAAGATACATCTAAGGGAAACGAAATAAATAACCATCTGAAGATATCTAGCGAATAGGAAGTACAAAATAAAAAATAAGGAACGAATAAGAAAGGGAATTGAGAACAAATACACAGCAAATAAACAATCTATCCTGCATCAAGAAGAGGGAAATACACTCACACATGCACTAAAAATACTTCTTTGTTATGTTGTCCTCGGTATATTTTCAAATGTATAGAGTGAAAGAAAAATAAGGGGAAGTAGGAAATGGGTGTAGAAGGAGACAGGAGCAACCATTAGAAGAGCGTGGCGAATTTTGGTTGTTGTTGTTGCCGCTGCGAGTGGAACGATATTGTTATTCGATTGTGCTTTTTATTCTTTTAGAACCTTTAAAACTTTAACGCGTTCGCAATAATAATAATATATACACATTCCCGTGATTCATGCGGTATACGTAATAACGTGTACGATTTGCGAAACATGCGAAAACAGCAAAACGACGAAGCAACAGAATCAAATAATCAGCTCCATGAAATTAATGTACGTGATTTTGAGTGCAATACAATTTTTTATTGCGAATAAAGCTATTGATCAAGATATTGTTGCCTTGCAAATAACTTTAATTAAAATCTTTTCTTTCTCAATAACAGCGGCGTTATCGCGTTCGTATAACACTCGCATAAATTTTACGACGCCTCGTTCAAATTAGTGGCAGAATAACGATTTGCCTCCAACAATTAACTTAAATACGTGTTTAATCATTCGATAAGCAGACGCAACATGTTACGCGTTTTCGATCTACCTGTATGTTGTTTTGGCAAACGCGGATGGACCAATACGAGTTGTTTTGGGTTGTGCATATTCGCCAATACACACGACTTGAAAAATGACCGCGAAGGTACGATTTATAGCAGAAAAAATGGCATAAATCAGTTTATGTCGTTTGAGAAAACGTAAGAGGAGCCAAATTACTAGCATTTAATAATATTTTCACTTTCAGTCACGAACGTTATGTTATTATAATACTCATTCTTTGTTTGGTGGGCCACGTACACGCTACTAGTATTACAGGGTGACTGACACCTTAACATCAAATTGTAATTTGATCAGGTCTTACATTAAATATGACTTTATTCTGTTATATTCGCGTACTCTTTTGTACAGGTTTATTTGATTTGATTTGAATTTTCATTCGCTCTCGCGTACGCGTTAAAAATCATTTTATATTGCCACCGTTGAAGACTTACTCAATCGGATTTGTTAACTCTGAGCTAGTCATATTTGATTAGATTAGAGTTATAATTCGTTGGAACAAAGACAAAAATCGTGTAGGCATGTTTACTTTTGCATTTTCTCGATGTTAAATAAACGAAATCCAGTTTATAAGTTATTGTTGTTTGAATTGCTATTGATTACGTTAAACCTATTCTGAAATAACAATATTCCAGATCGCACTGAACCACCTACTATTACTGTTAAAGTAAATATCCTTGCCACACGCGGAACAATTTTCAATAAATAAAATAAAATAATCTTTTAATTATTACAACAAAGGCAATCAATAACGGAGAAATTAAATTAAAAATGAAAATTACGATTTTTAGCGATTAATTTTTAATTTAATATTAGAACTAACATAACAATAACAAGAAGAAATTGTTTGTGTATTACAAAATGACAAACAATGATAATGAAATTCTGGCGTCACGAAAAACCATACTCGATGCGGAAGTCGTTGATTAAACAAATACCAATTAGTTTATTTGTTAATTTATTCATTTAGGTGTCAGAATAATTAATTTTCTATTTCATTTTTATCAACTTCTTAAGTTTTTAATTGTATTTATTACTTGCATGATGAATAGTGTTTTACTTGCAAATTAATAATCTCAATCGCGATCAGTATATTGCAATTTAGTTCCTCTTGTTTGGAATTACGTATAATTAATCTTATGAAAATATTTTTATACGATGCATGATTCATATCAAAGTTATAATTGGTAAGAGATGGACTCAATCAAATTTTTTCGCGTTTTTCCCTCTTTAAATTAATCGATGGTTCCCCATGCTATGATACTGAATGAGATAATAAGACATTTAATTACTTATTTTTTTCTGCAATGCCTACAAACATATTTTCCATAAATTAATAATAATAAAAGAGATGTTAAGATATTTATTAATGTTGAGTAAATGTTTAGTTTTTAAAAATCAACATGAGCCGCGCTCTCTATGACGTATTTATTTTTGAGGATTAATATGTATTTTTATTTATTTTTAAAACCGCAAACATGGTAAAGGAAACCCGAAAATTATTTGCTAGAATTTCTTTTTTTTTAGTCGGTTACTACACATAGACACCTCATCATCATAACGTCGAAAAGGAAAGAACGAGAGAAAGAGCGGATAAAAACGCAATGAAAGAAAGGAAGGAATAAAATAAAAACAAGAAATTAATTATGCAATAATAACGAGACGCGCTTTCGGAAAAACGAAGTTAGAGCAAAGCGAAATTATAATAAGAACCGCCGTAAAATTATTTTCGGTTTAATAACGTTCCGAAAAAACGGAACTCTCGTCGTCCACGAAAATCCTCAACTTTTGAACGTTCCCTCTATTTGCGGTCGAATTTTCGAACGATCCCGATACGAATTGCGATCGAATACGTCCCTGTGAATCTCCAGCCGAGGCAGGTGTAGTTTGGTTTGCTTTTGCATTTCTCTAAACTCTAAATATAACTGAGTAAACAACATCTCTCATACGGGCGAGGCGGGTAGACATGTAAACAGTAAACAACATTATGTGCCGCACGAACGTGTGCCTATACTCAGTGTATTCTTGACTCCAAGTGCCTTCGCGTCGTCGCGTAATTGTCATTATAACGATTTAACTAGCCGAAACGGAACAGAAAGGACAATCGAAAGAGACGAATTCGATGTCGATCGTGAAATTGCGCCTTTTTTTATCGAATCAAACGCCAGGAACGCGATCGTTTAAAGCCCGCGTACTTTCGCGTCGGTTTATGTAAATTACTCTTTTGAATTTAAACACTTGTGCTCCTTTCTTTCTTTCGAAATAACACAAATATATTTTATATAAAATACCATTGGATTTATATTTAGGTAATTATGTTTATTTTACAAACAATCAATTGCGTTTGCTTTCCGAAACTTCCATCTCGCTCTGCTCCTTTGGTTGGACTCTTCGTGCCGCTTTCGCGTCGATGTCATTTTTTCTTCGATTCTCTCTCGCTCGCGCACTATTTTCAAACGTGTATTATTATCACCGAATCGAAATTCGGTGCGCTTTCAGTCGTTTCAGTTCCGGCATTAATTAGTACATATTATTACTATTTAGACATTTTCAACATTTTTAAAGGTCAACGCAATACTTGCATTTTTAAATGTCAAACTTACACAACGATATTTACAAATATTACGTATTAAAAATAATAATTTCGGTAATGGTTTCAAGCTTTTTCCTTTTATTCGATTCTAACCAAACTCTTAACGCTGCCGATGATGATGATGATAAATTGCGAATTCTCTTTGCCCTCGCTCGCCGTTCGTCCGTTTGTTCAGATGAATATGTATTATTTGTTCCTTTTTAATATATTTTTCAGCGGATCCCGCTCGCTCCTGATCAATGATCACTATTGCATTCATTGAATATTTATCTAAACGAATTATAGCGATCGTCGGTTGGCGGTCTTCTCTTCACCCTGCCCGAGCTGCTTTAAGTAAATAAACTTGCATCTGGCGTTTATAGCGAACGTTACAAAGTATAAATCACACAGTAGAAAATATTCATTATTCTTACAGATACAACGATAAACCGTATGGGGTTTATTCCATTTTATTCCGCTCTTATTCCACAGTTTGTTCTTCCTCTACGCGGGCTCGTTTTATTCAAATTCTTCCTCTTTTTTGCTGCTTTCACTCCACGTTTCGCGAGAATACGCCCTTCATTCTATTTACATAAATGTTTATTACACATTTTATAAACGCTTGTTCTTTGTACAATTATAATTATATTACACATTATTATTGTTATCGTTATTTGCTGCATAAGCGTCTGTGCTACCATACTAATTAAAGTAAAAAAATCATTTAGTTACGTGCGCAAACTGTCCTAGTTCAATTAATTCAACCGATGCATAATTAATAAACCACTTTTTTGTCATCGACTGTTTGGGAATTAATAAATTAATTAATAGATGATAATCAAACGCACTTCGACCGTGATTCGAAAATTTTGTTTATTTATACGATGCAAATTGTTAATAACAAACATTTTATTTGCTTTCATCGCGCTGCAGACGCACCGTTTATGTAGAGAGCATTTCTTATTCTCGTGGACTAATATTTATGAATTGATATACTAATTAGTTAATTAATTCATGCGATTCGTTTACGTTTTATTGAGCATAAGTTTGGATATTGTTTACCGAAAGGCAAAGACTAAAAGTGGGAAAGCGAAAGACAGTCTGAGAGAGAGAGTTGAAGAGTTAAGTTTCAGGGAACTTCTCTTATATAGCCATTATTTACGAATTAGTCCTTCGTAACAAACGGTAGATTATCCTCCTGAATAAATGTATTTGTTTTCTTCGGCGTGAAGACAATACAGCAATTACTTGAACCCTCCTTCGAATTCTAATTAGTATCATTTAAGCGACGAACTAATATTAATAACAATTGATAACGAAAGGCAGTTTGAGTGATTCTATTTTAATAAATTAGTTACAGTCTTTTTTTGTTCTTAAGTGCGATAAAATTTCGTTCATCGTTTCATTTTGGTTCTATTATTAAATCGATAATGATTATTAAATAAACAATAATAACAACAAACGACATTAATATCAAAAATTTTTGTTGAACCATTAGCAATTCGACAGTTTACTAAACGAAATGTGTAATGTTGTAAATTGAATGTTCAATTTCTAACAAATATTTTGATTCTAAAGATAATATAATAAAGTTGATATGTAGTTTGGAGTGAGTTCAGTGTGTACATACGTACAAACAACAACAACAACAAGCTCTAATAATAATAATACTAAAGAGGATCGATTATTCCGTTTGTACTTATTTTGTATACGTTCAGAATAGTGCATAGTCTATAGTGTGTTTTCAAAAGAACTAAAAATAGTTTTCTATTTATTTTATTGTGGTTTAAACTAATTATCCCGAACTTACTTACCAGTTCTATTATTATTGTTTTTTCTCGTACTTTTTTCGGGTACCGTTACGTCACGGTTACATTTTTAATGGAATTTATTATAATTAAAAATAGGCAGCACGACGTTAATTGCAATCGACAAACGATTAACTCGTTTCTCGCATTATGTAAGTAACTTACTATATTTATTATTGTTTTCCGAAACATTTTCAGTTATGAAATGAAGCAATTCCTTGGGTCCAAAGTAAATGCGTAAATTTGTTTACGTTATGATCTATAAGTTCCCAATATAAAAGGCAATAAAATAATCCTTCTATAGACATAAAAGCAACTTTTACTTTCCTTCCGTTCATTTTATGTACGTTCGAAAAAGTACGGTAACGATCCATTAAAATAGAATCGAAAAAGAAACTCGATGTGTTCTTTTAAATGTAATGGACTTAAGTACGAAGAAGAGGAGGAATCGATTAAAAAAACAGTGCGTTCGGCGAATCGAAGGTAGAAGTCGAGGTAAAAAAGTTTAATTCGTGGAGGGATATAAAATGTTTTGACCTTGAACGATTGATGATATAAGTAAGGGATCGACAAAATAACTTTCTGGTCATTTTAAGGGTCACTTCTTGCGAACTAATTTCTTACGGTATCGTCCTTTCGTGCTGTAGTTGTCTCTCGTACAATTGGAAAAAATGTTAAAAGCTTTCGGCATCCCACTAAAGCCCTGCTGATTAAGTGTAAAGGGAGAAGAAGAGGACGAAGTGGAGGAGGAAAAAAATGGATCGAGGGTGGCATCAAATGCACAAAGATTATTCTCTCTTTCTCTCGGTGCAAGCGTCAGCAGCAACTAACGTAATGAGATGCGGTCGCGCACATGAAATAAATGAGAGTTACGATATAAAGCAAGAAAAAGTCGGGAAAAAAAAAGAAATTCTTTTTTCTTTTAACCAGATGGATGAACACTACCCTTTTTATATAAAAGAGTGCCGCTGATATACTTAATCTTATAAAGAAATAAAAAAAAAGGATGGAGAAATTAATAAATTTTAATACAAAATTCAAAGATAAATTACACTTCTTTCTTCCACGAATAAATTTGATTCTTGACGACGAAAGTCGAACTAATTGTAAACTAATTAAATTTTCGCACTTTATTATAAATCATTATTGAAATGTTTTGAACGCAACGACGATGACGCTGGCGATAATAATAATGACGCATCCCCTTCGCATTCGGGTCGTGTGCTTTTTTCCGCCTTCCTTGTTCCACTCGAGGATGAAATAAAAGGTTTTCATAAGGAATAAAAAATAATAAATGTAGGGTGTCCAATGAGCGTGGAAAAACATTGACGCAATTCTTTTGTATTCTTTCTTAAGATTGCAATAAATTTCATTTTCGCATTATCCACGCGTAGGAACGAGATATCGATTATTACAAATGTATTTACGATTCCTGTTTTATGTACGTACGTAGAAGGGAAAGCCAGACGAAATACATTTCATTAAATACAACTGAAAATTTATTGAAAATCTATTTGATTCCGTATACAAAGGAGCGAAAATAAAAATAAAGCGATTTAGGTTCATTGTACTACTTTAATAAATTTAGTTAATATGTGAGTCAAGGTCGTTACTGAAATAGTATCAAATCTAATTACGTTACCTTATCAGAATAAATACGTACCGAGCGAGAGAGAAGGAAAATTGTTGTCGACGATAGTAATAATAAAGCATCCTTCCTCGTTATTTATTATCTGAAGGAAGAAAAATAATGAAATAAAGAAAGAGGAACGTAGGAAAATGAAAATATTTTTTTATTTAAATTTTATAGGTAAACTTTTGGAGTTACGAATGTAAATATCAAGAAAAATTTGGTTGCTCTTTCGCATTTATAAGAGCAAGAGGTTACATTTCTCCCTCACTTTTCCGCCACTACCCCCGGACAGTGGCAACGGTTATGATTATGCGAGAAATGAAGTAACTGGAAGACAAAGTACATGCAGTATTGAGTTATACTTTTTATTTCACTAAAACTCCGGGTAGGAAAAGAAACCGCGAATGCCGCATGCCGGAGTAAGATGGAGTAGAAATAACAGAAAAATAAAATGAATAGGGAAGAGGCAAAAAAATTAAATAAAACGAGAGGGATGAAAAAGTAATAAGAATGGCGGAGAAGTGGAGGAAGGATGCATAAAGAAGGAGAGGAAAAAAAGTGAAATAAGCGGGGCGGTCGTTCATCAACAAAGAGTTGGAATATTTTACGTAGTCAAAACGAAGAAAATTTGCACAGGCGTGCAGTTTATTTGATGAAGAGTCCGGGTTATGGCGCGAAAAGGAAGAGCAAAACAATCCTGAAACGCGAGAAAAATAAAGCGACCCGCAAAACTTAAGGTTTATATTTTATAATGGTTGGAAGTCGGGAGCAGGAAATTTATACGGGACATTGCGTTTAGCTGAAAAAGATATTATAATTTCATTTGCCGCCTGTTCGTACTATAAAACACCGACGGGTTCCTCTTGGATAGTTCCGGCCTGTCCACCCCTAAACTCGCTATCGGTATTGTACAAATTAGCAGCTTAAAAACACCGGAACGTTGGATAGTAAAGATTGCATTATTCAGGCGCATCCCTTCCGGACTGCTTTATTTACGACGAGCGTTTAAATTTACTCGTTTTTATTTTTTATATTTCTTCCTCATCCCTTACTTCTTCGCTTCCTTTATCTTCTCCTTTTCTTACGATATGAATCTTATTACCACAACAAAGTAATTTTTTCCATTACTTTTTACCGTCTATTATTTCGTCTTATATCAATGTTAACACGCAGAGGGGGACTTGCGAATATACACATAAATATGCATTTAATTTGATGACTTTTCTCAAATTGTTTCCCTCTAACATAACTTAACTCGCACCTTAATATCAGATAAAAGTCACGAAGGGCTTCCGATACTCGATTCTTTTCAAACTAATTCCATCCTATAATAAAACCATTTCTAACAGTTTATTGTTTATAATAATGCTGCCTAAATTACTTCTTTCATTTCAATATCATAAAACAATAACGATCATCCACATTGTGACAGCGTGTTGATAAGATTCAAACTCAACGTATGTTTATTCTTTATCTTTTCGATCATCAACTGATTAATAATTTTTTGTTATTATTGTACAATTACGACAATCGCTACGTCGATTTTGGACCGGTTTATATGATTTGATAACACAGTTTTCAATAAATCAATTAACGCTTAAAGTTCGCCGTTTCTTTTTAATTCATACTGCGGAAATGAATTTTCATTTTCTTTGGTTCGAATTTAGTTAATTGACATGTCCGTAGGATGTAGGATTTAGAACGAAAACGAAAATTCGAGTTCATTCGAACACTGATGCAGAGTGCCGTTGACCTTTATGCTCGTAAACACTGTAGTACGCAATAGTATTATTTATCTGAAATCTGGCGGGAATGGAATCATGAATGAAAATCGTATACAAATTCAGGATACCGTTTAATTCGTTCGTTTTTTTCGCGTAACGTTTACTCTTTTTTTTCGTTTTATTTTCATTCGAACTTCGTCCATTCATTCGTTCATTCATAACAATTAAACCATCATTTATCGTGACTCGCATAATAATTTCGATTTTTTTTTTCTTTCAAGGGTCACATTGGTGAAAATCCATTTGGAAGTGTCGTTAGCTGGCCAAAAAATCATTACAGTGGATTGCCTTGGAGTCAAGCTCTGCGTCAAACAAGATACAGTGTAAGTAAATCCCTCTTTTTATTTTTAATTATTTTTTTCTCTTCGCATAATGTTATTCTCTATCGACGACGATATTTAAACAAAAATCCATAGAATTTTGTTTTGATCATAACGAGGGTGGATGAAAAAATGTAGGAAAAAAATAGATAGGGACAATAGGGTAAAAATAGAGGTTTTTTTTAAATAAAAAAGCGATGTTGTCCAACGATGAAGAACAGCCACGAAAACATCAATTTGGTGGAAATTTAAGAGGACGGAGTATGGGGGTTGGTGTATCGATTTAAAGTTTTATCGAACGATTTACTTCGCTTCCGTCCCGTTCATTTACATTTTATGCTTCTCCGTGTTTTTTCTTTCTCTTTCTCTCTTTTCCGCGCTCTTTCACATTCCGCTTTTTGCAAAAATTACATTTATTATTTGCAATTGGAGAAGGACAAAAATAAAGAAATTGCGTTAGTGGTTTGTATTTTAGAAGAAAAATACTTCTGCGAAAAGGAAAATTAATTTCGACGAGGAAAAAGGAAAACGATGGAAAGATCAAAACAAGAATCGTTTAGTGACATGCAATTTTTAAATGATTTTTGGCGAACTGTTAGTTGTTTAGCGATTCGAAATGTAGATTTTTATCCGAAATGGGCTTTCTTACGAAAACGAAAAGTCGAAAGAAAATCTTTCTCATAAAAGTAAGTTTAATTCGGTTTTCTCGATGTTGTTGTTTTTCTCTCATTGCTTCGCTGTTGTCTTTGCATTTTAGCCTTTACGTGTTATTATTATTTATATAAATGTAAATCGTGTTTATTCTAATAGGTCTAATGATCGACATAAATAAAGGCTGACGCTTATTAAATATTGTTCACAATTATTGTTTATTTACTTTCTTATTAATTTAACTCACACACATACGTGTGTTTACGTATGTAATTTAAAAAATAACAATAATTAAAAGAACTCGATTTTAATTATTGTTATTCTAAAAAGCGGAGCACAAAGTGAAAAGCAATAATTACGATTCGTTCTTAAAATGCGATAAACAAACTATCGATATCGATTCGCAGTGAGAGGCGAAATAAATTAAAAACTTTCTCGCAAGTATTTTCATTGGCGAAAATTGCTGTAAAAAGAGGACGTAAATAACGAGAAAAGGAAAAAATTATATATATAAAAATGCAACAACGTGCTGTAATGGTCGCATTACTGAAAACGATTCTGAGTCACAGCCCCCAGTAGAGCACGAGCGTCCATGAATTTCACCCCTTGTTTGTTGTTTACACCATAATAGTATCATAATAAGTTCGACGTTCGGAAGTAAGAAGAGACGGCCTTTGTTTGCGTCCCGGATTTAAAACATGAGGGAGCAGTTATTGCTACTTCTTTCCTTTCTTTCCTCTTCGCCTTTTTTGCGCTTTACATACACACATTCAATAGCTTCTTCTACATCTTACAAACCAAGAGTATCATCTTATGCAGTTTTGTTCCCGCTTTTATTATTTATTTCGCTTCGTTTTTTAATCCGAAATGACCACACGTGTATGGAAAATTAATATGCTTCTTGCCCATATATATCTCTTAATATCAACAAACGCTAAATAAAATCAATTGTAACTGAATATCGTGATGTAAACTTTTTGTACGATTATTTTCTTATTTTAGTCGTTCGACATGGATTTCTTTGGTTTGGTTTTGTGTTAAATGGAACATTTCTCAAATGAAATTTATTATTTATGTTATTATTCAAACGTACGTGATGAATTTGCGTGCAAGACGGATTATACGTTTCTTTCTTTATTCCTATTTTATTATTTAAATAAACAAATTGCAACCAATTTAATAATAATAATAATAATAACGACATTGTTCGCTAAACAAAGAACATTCTTAGATTTAAAGATGTGCGATAATTAATTCGATTAAAGTTTATTTTATAATCAGCAATTACTTTTCTTCCTTTTTTAAATCAAACAAGGCCATCTCTCTTGATTTATCCTCCATATGCATAAATCTATTATCATCATGCTAAATAATTAAGTTTCATATATTAAACGAAATTTATTAAATTAAAACCTTATTTTTATTTAAATACGTACATTCTAAGGTGTAATTTAATCCCAGAACAAATCTGTTTAGTCCCACTTACCTGGGTTTTGAATACGTACTGATTAAGTTAAATGATGACACTGTGTATAACGATAACTTCCCCTTTTAGATATTCGTTTCATTCGAGATTACCTAAAAGACAATTTAATAATAATTCTATTTATTATACCAATTACAGTAAATTATTAAACAGGTACGTTAGAAGTTGATAATCGAGGTTTGCTTATAAGGCTTTAGTAACTTTGACCGATTTCCCTATTTCGCTATCGTGGGGTTTATTGCAATCCCATGCGAAAATGATATCTTTTTCTTTTCATTTTGCAAGGAGTAAAAAAATCAGATCAGCATAAACATATGGATATGAATTCTATTAAGTATATAATGTGTTTGATCTTTGAACTCAATGGATTAATTATAATGATATAAAATTTATCAAATTAATGTAATAATAATATTCATAAAAAAATTATTTAACTACTTGACTTCTTTTTGTTATACACAAAAATCAAAATAAAATTATTGCTAAATATTATTACGCAATGTTTAAAAAATATGTGTATGGTAAAAAGAACGAAGGAAATAGAGACCGAGAACGTAAACAAAGTTATAAGCCGAAGAAGTTTGAACGTTTCATTCAATTTGTGCCGTTTAAAAGTTTGAAATTTGTTATTTTTTTTTTCGGGTTCTTCTCCTTCATCTTTCTTTATTCGGGACTATAATTTGTTTTCGAGAGAGGGATGAACCCCTCTTCGAAAGAAATATAAAAAAATATCCTTAGACAGCATCAATCATAAATAATTGGTGCAATATCAAAATAATTAAACGTTATATTTGAAATTTTAGTCTAGGGATATATATTCTCGTTCGATCGATTTACTTTAGTTGAAAAAAACTTATCTAAGCCTTAATTGTGAAGTGAGTTTGATTATTTATTCTAACGCTTTCATTAACTTTAAACGTAAACAAAAATGTTCAGTTCACAATTTAATCGATGAATGATATATCATTAACACTAATAATTAATAATTTATTTTAATTATTAGCCACCAATAACTTGAATTGGATTGTGGCATATATGAATCAATAATATTGCTGCCATTAGATTTCTCCCTTTTAAGTTTTCATTAAAACTAGATATATATTGAAATCGCTCCATATTTTTAATTTATAAATTTAAACATAATAATAAAAACAAACAATTCATCATCGTCTTGGATTATGGTTTTCTATGCAAAGAAAAAATCCTTATTAAGAAATATTTCTTACGTGATTAATAATAAAACAAATAAATGACATGATTGCTGGAATATTTTTCCTTTCTTTCTTCCTCGCGTAACATAACAATAACAAGAGAAATTATCTGGAAAAAGGCGAAATTCTTTTTAATAGAATAGAAACAATGATGTAATTTAATAAACAAAATAGAAAATACTAACGAAAAATCGCATAAGTCGGTGCTAAAGAAACATCCAAAAGGAAATAGATTGTCGCACATCATTCAGTTCATATTAAAAAAAAATCTAATAAATTATAAACACGAATTTCATAATGTATTTGTTTATGATGAGTATTAAGTTTACAACAAAAATGTTTTCTTCTTGAATAAATAAACAAATATTCCAAGAATATTTTTTATAATACTCACTAGTTGATACATGGTCTGATAAAATTGAAACAAATTAATTGCATGCCTAAAACTTTTAGACTTAAGCTTTGCTTAAAAAACGATGAAACGTTTCTAAAGTGGTTGTTTTAAAATTTCCTGATTCAGACTAACAGGCTTCGAATAAAGTATATTGTTTATAAATCAGAACTTTTTGGTTCGACCACGTAAATTATTTGCATGTATATGTTTTCCTTTATTAGAATTTATGATCGGTTTATAAAAGAATGATTGAAAAGGATCAATATAAAATAATCAGATATTTATTTATTTAATTCAAGATCATCGTTGTGTTTTCTTACGTTTCTCGCTTTTTTATATTACTTTATAAATAGCTCATAGGTAATGATGATAGGTGAGAAGAAAACATGATTGTTTCTGCGTCTACTATTTTCGTACTACTGTTTATAGATGTTTATCTTAATTTTAATTTTGGACATTACAAAAACAACAATAATAATAATAAATTAAGAAAATAACAATAATAAAAATTAAAGAAAATAATAAGAAACAACCTTCCAATATAATATATGAATTTCTAATTCTGTCATCTAAATAAATAAATGACGTAAGTTTTTAATAAACAAATAAACATGATGTGAAGATAAAAGATGTTTATTATCTGTTCGTATAAACGTTGGACGAGATGAGAACATTTCTATCCCGTTCCATCACGCACAAATCTTTAATAATATTATTTAAACAAATAAATGAAGACGAAGAATCCTTCTTTACACATCGCATATCGCGCTTTTCTTCTATTTCGTCAACCGATTCGTTTCATTTCCAGTTTTTCGCTTTCATCTCATCATTCCGTCCTTAAATACCCGCTGGCCTCTACGTAGAAGAGCTTTTCGAGTTTTCCCATGCAGGTGATATTGTTATTCGGTTTTCTGGAGATGTTGTCATCTTCATCCACTAAGTAACACATTAGAACGAGAATAAATAAAGGAAATGCTTATTCGAAGAAATATTAACAAACATTTGTTGTCTATATGTGTGTATGTGTACAATCGTGTGTATATTTAAACTGTTGAGCGGCATCGTTTGGGACATCAATATGGATATATACACACATAGATATGCGTGTTTCTAGTTTTCTTTATTATTATTCTTATTTTCTGTTAAATATTGCCGCTAGCTAACAATGTTTAAGCTTAATCCATAGATAAACAACGGTTTTTGTTTGTGCGTGTTGCATTGTAAATGATTAGTATCTCATCTTTTTCTTTTCGAAAAGGAGCGGAAATTATTAGGAGCGTTGAATAGGAATAAAAGTGGAATGAATGAATGAATAATAATGATGATGATAAGTAGAAGGGAAAAATGCCATTTCCAAAGTCAATAAAATTTTAACAAAGACAATTATCGATTAAAGTTAATTTTTGAAATAATGAAGATTGCATACTGACAGGGAAGAGTTTTTAATTATCACTTTTAAATCCTCTTTTAAAGGCTAAGGACTTGCACAAAAGCTTTATAAGGAATAGCCGAAAAAAAAAACCCTCGGCGCACCGCTACTTCCCATTCCTCCCCTCAAACGGTCGATGATGATGATGATGACGATGACGAGGACGACGACGATGAGACGATGATTCGAGCTGTTCATTTTAAATTTTAGATCTGATTGCGATTTCACAGGTCACCGAAACCTATTGTATTTTTCTTTTCCCGTTACGTTTTTCCTCTTCGCTTCGTTTTCTCTTCGATTCTCTCCTCCTATTTTTTTTGTCTTCCTCTTTATTTTCCTCATTTCTTTTCCTTTTACTTTATTTTACGGACGCATTAACAACATTTTTAGTAATTTTAAATAAAATAAACCGAACGTTATTTACTTAAACTTCTTTTTGCCTCCCTGTCTGAAGTATGAAAGGGCCTCCTCATCTCCCTATTCTTTTATTATTCAAAAATGCAAAGAAACACTTTCTTCTCTCTTATTTTTTTCAAGCAAATCTTTCCTAATTCATGCAGCCAACCATACGCGAACGTTATGACAGTTATCATTTTAAAAATCAGGAAACAATTCATGAAAACTAGAATCGCTTTTATTATTTCAGTTATTTTTGCGCCCTTTGCGAAATGTTTATTTCCGACCGCATCGGTTCTTTTTGCCTTTTATTATTGATCTACAACGCCAATACACGCCGTTTATATCTACAATTTTTTTGTCCACTAACTTTTACAAATAACGTTCGAATTCATAACTACAGCGCTTTAATTGAACGATTACTTAATAACTCGTTTACAAAAATCAAACAATAACATCGAATTTTCCTTACTAATGCACGTTCAACCGCACAAACTGCGCGCGGAAAAATAAAATGCGAAGTACAAATGTAAATTTGTCGTATGATGTTTATTGGAAATTAAAAATAAGAATTTTACGTCCTGTTTTGTCAAGAGCACTTAAACTGTTGTTCCGTGCCATTAAATATTTTCAAAAAAGAAATATATTGTTCTCCTCTCTCATTTTCACTTGGAAATTTTCTTTTTTCTTTAACCGCCGGCACAAATAATTCCTTTAACATGAAAACGATATTTACATGTCATATTTACGTTATTCTGCTTAGGCTGCATCACAAGAGTTTACATTTGTATAAACACTGGAAAGGAAAGCAGAAAATATAAACATAAACATTGCAGAATGAAAATATACACAATTCCTTCGAATATTTCTCCTGCTCTTTCTTAATATTATTCACCATCATCATCTTCATAATTAATTAATCAATTAATTAAACTTATTCAACTCTTATTATTCTTTTCAAGTTAAACAATCCTCCGAGTATTAGCATTAATGACGACGAATTTGCAGCGAATTTCATTCAACGAAATGTTTTTTTACTTCTCTTCCTCACATAACCGGATGGTTTTAATATAATATGAAAGGAACGGTATTACAACGAGGCCAGGACTGTATTCTATTTTCAATTCGGTTGAACGGTTTGCTGAAAATGTAACATCATCGTTGTTTACGAAGACCTACTATAGAATAAGATAGCTTAAATGCACCTAGTCATCATCGGATGCATTAAGAATGTAAACAAAACCATCAGCGCGGCATTTTGTTTGTGTTGTAGGTCCCTTAGGTACAGTTCTCTTACTCTCTCTCTCTCTCTCTCCATTTCTCTCCGTATATTTTTTATTTTATTTTTTCGCTTGTTCCTTTCTTCTTCGTCCTCATCATCATCTTTTATTTCACTCGTTCCATGCTTAAATCTTTTAAGTAATACAAACAAAACTTCCGGGCATAAAGGCAAGAACAATATGTAAATAAATAAACTTTCTTTCATTCTTTATCTCTCAAAGAACAAACTCAACTACAAAATAATAATGATGATAATTAAGATTGATTTAATACGTTCATCCGCCAGCGGAAGAACCCGTTGCTGAATTGGATGTAATTCATTTACTTATTCATCGAGAGAACGAATTAATTTCATCATCATTGATTATTTTAATGAGAAAAATATCCATTATTTCTCTCGTTTTTCTCTCGCGTCCCCGTCGTGCCTCTCTCTTTTAATATAATCGATACAAATGAATCAAAGATGAATAAAAACGATTCTTGCTGCTGCAGCAGAAAAATGTTTGAACAGATTCCCTACCCTATTTTTTTTTTTCTTTTCCGGGACTAATTTATCCGGATTGTGCGGATGAAATAGAAAGAATCCGGAAAAGGAGCAACCAAAACGAATGATACAGAACCAATTCATTAGAGCGACGAATCGTTACTATTTTCAGGATGCCTTTATAAATTTCCTTTGTATTTAAGTTTTAGTGGAACCCGTACCTAAGAAATGTTTGCCTTGGTTAGGTCAGGTTCACGTTTATGACGAAACGTAATTACGTACGATAATTTTAGCGAATTTAATAGAAATCCGTGGTCAGTTGATGGTTGACGCGTTTATTTTGATAGAATTAGAAACTTCCTCGTTTTTAATTAAACGACAGATCTCAGATTACTAATCGTTGTTTATTCGGCGCATCAAATGATAAGTGAAATTAAGAGAAATAAAGGAAAACGCGGTCGAGAATAACCTTTTAAAATACTTATATCCCGTTCTATCCGTTATCATTATTATTTTCCGCGCGATAAACTGGTACTCCTATTTACATATATTTCTCTTTTTCGCTATCAAGATTTGTGCGCCCCCTCATACTCAGTTGTTCCTTTCCTCATCGCGGACTCATTCTAATCCGAAATGAAGAAAAGGGATAGGAGAAGGGAAGGGAGACAAGAGGAACAGGAAGAAGTAGGAAAAAGGATAAATAACTGTTAAGAGATAGAGAGAGAGAGAGAGAGAGATGGAGCAGTTTTAGTCATTTGAAATGATGATTGCAATTTAACTGCATTTTTCTCTAGAAAATTAAATGCCAGAGATCGTTTCTATGTGTTTTTAAATTTGCATATAAAACACTTCTGTTTATATTACTTTATTAGGTCGTTTCTTTTACAGTTACTTACGCCCGTCCTCTTCCTTTTTTCTTTTGTATATTCTTTATCTTGTCAAGTGCTTCCTTTAATAATTAAGTTTTGTTTAGGTGTAAATACGAGGCCTATCATAATAAAACGGTCATTTAGATGTTAATTTACCTTCGCATAAATTACTGAACAAGGTTACGCGAAAAATGGGCAATCCGTCTGACAAAAGCAAAACACTTTTTTACATCCGTCGTATTTTTCTCTGTTTCTATAAAATGTTTTTTTAAGATTATCATAAAGAATAAGAAACGTGCGTGAATTGCGAGAGCAAGAAAAAACGAACGTAAAAATTCAGATTTCGTGGGGTACGTTTTTGGTGGAATGCAGCCAATATTCGCTTCGTATAGTTGCAGTCATGGTAGAACATCATAATTTTTTGCGCTTTGATTCTATTTTAGCGTACGCGAACAATTTCCAGGGTACATATCGTCGGTTAATATGAAGGTTTAATGTATTTTACACTTTATCGCGATAAAAATGAAAACTATATTTGAATATTTCCAACTTGGACTATTCCCTGTAATATCCTCAATATATAATTTTTTTCTTGCTCGTGCTGTTGTTAGGGGACGAAAAAGTTCCCTTTTACTATTATCATTATTATCGCGCTTTTCGTCCCTCTCTCTCACGTTCTCCTCGCATTTTTCTCTGCTCGTCGTCGAATAGTTCCCCGTTACTTTCCTATAATGGAATGTTGTTTGTTCAGTTTGTCACGTCTAAATAATAATTATTTCCTGATTTCATCCAATGAACTTATTTACATTTTATCGATTACTGATCATAAACTATTTGTTCGCCTCTAATCGAGTTCAATTAATATTCAAAATCTTGCTCGGCCCCGTTTTCGCGGCGAATTAATAATAGATCGCTTAAGACGCATCGAGATGCGGATTTCGCAGGATTCTACAATATTTCGAGCACTTTAAACGAAATTCGATTATTTACGTACGCAAATGTAAATTACTCGCGTAACAATTCCATTCGTATTTTTGGACGGGTAATTGATGTTTAGATTTTGCTAGGAAAGTTAAACGACGGCGACGACGACTGCGAGGACGATGGAACATTAATTAAAATAAGAAAACGGTACGAGTTGATTTTATGGTAATGAAATATTTTGATAACCAATGTACCGAAATGAGATGTTATTTTTATGCACAAAACAAATCCAAACTTTCGTCGGAGGAGGTATAAATAAGGGTGTATGGGGACGGCGATGGTGACGTTAAGTGGGACGCGGACGTGGGGCAAAAGGATGGAGCGTGACGGGACGGCCGGCGGTGGCGAGAGAGGCGAGATGATGAGAGGCGACGCTCTTGTGTTGGTGCACTAGTGCAAAATGAATGGCACGAAATAAGACTGTTTGGAGGCGGTTGTGATAACCACAAGGTACGGTCCGACGAGGCCGGCGGCGGCGTTGACCGCTGCCGGTGGGTCGTAGGCGTGGTGGAAGATCGCGCAGTCGTCACCTGGTTGGCACGAGGAGCTCGAGATACGCCCAATCACGAATCCGCCGTTGCACGGGCGCGGCCACGTCCCGATGCACGCTTCGCCCGACTTCTTCGTCGCGGCAACGACGAAATCCCCGGACGCAAAGAGAGCGGAGAAAGAAGGGACCCGCCGAGGAGGACGACGACGGCGGCGACGGCGACGGCGACGGCGACGACGACGCCGCGTCTTGACGTGCGGACGTGTAGGCGCGCGCGCGTCCGTGGACCTGCCCAACTTACGAGGCTAAACCGGTTACGCCAATACAGGCAAACGAAACGCGTCTTTTAGCTAAATAGACAAATAAAACAATGTCCGTTCGCCATGCTAGAGGCTGATTTATATCCGAGACCATCCAGGTCTTCCACGGCCATATGTCTCCTACTGGCATAACATCGAAACAATCAAACTTGCATCCGGCGAAAACTTTTTATCCGCCGGCCCAACCCCAGGCCAGAATGGATTTCCACCCCACGAACTTGCTGGCGTTGGATGAAAAATCCATCCACCTTTATACGGGAAACCCAACTCTTCTGTGTTTACCACATCCACCTTTCAGTGAAGCGACGCGTAGTCCGTGCACCGTGGACCACTTACCCGAAGCCACCCGCGGAAGACCGCCCTTTCGGCCCCCGTCATTCCGTTACCATCCGCCGTAGTTTCGTTTTAATTCTTTTCCTTACATTCTGCCATCTACGCTTCCTGAATCGATACTACTTGCATTTTAATTAAAATGTTTATGTAACTATTTCTGCGAGCAGCTCCTCGCATTTATTCGTCGATGGCGAATTATTATCATCACCGCTATTGTTATCATCGTTCAATATCCAATCATTATCATCGGCGGGTAGGAAAAACGACGACCACCCACCTACCGCCAATAAAATTATGCACAAAGTTGAGCGAATATAAACTGAAATTTTAATTAGGACCAATCATAACTCATAGTAAACGTCGAGATTCCGAGCAGACTTTCGAATAACCGTCGAAAAAATGTTTTTATAGTCAATTAAAATACTTTGTAATACCTACCAAACAAACATCGATTGAAGCGGAAGACAAAAATGTCCATTCGCCGTTACGTGTGGGAAATCTTCGTCTTTTAATAGGCCTCCCGACTCGCACCTATTCATAAACGCCTTTTGTTCCTCTAACTTATCACGTTAAATATACGTAAAATTCAGCAAAACTATTTCGGCTGGATGGAAATCTTGCTTTTAGATTTTCGCATCCAAATTCCACGACTATCACGCAAATTTTTCGTTTAGTTTTCAATCAAGAAACAAACATTTTGATCGGCCACTTATCAAGCTCAATTTCGTTTCTTTTGTGGGTTATTTACGTAATCTGAATTCAAATGAAGTCAAAAATTGATTATACAAGAAATACGCAAATCTTAAGACGATTACTTTGAACAACAAGAAATTGCTTCTCATATTCTAATTGGCTTTTAACAATTTTCCTGTGAACTGTTTATCAGTAAAAAAGCAAATCAAAGAATATATAAACTGTTTTATTCGTTTTTTTTTAACAAAATTAAGGTTATAAAATGTTGACCACTTGATTTGATTGCTAACAAATTGCTTAAGAAAAGTTGGTTATATGAAAAAAATTGTCCTAAGACAAAATTTAAGCAACAAAATTCCCATCAATATCGTATTTACTCGCATATAATTCATGGTGCGTCTTATTGGGCAAAATTGCTGATTGATGGGCAATTGAATACGGCCACTTTCCCAAGATTTTTTAATAAAAAAATCTCAATTGTTTCTCTTATAAGGAGCAAGGAAATTTATATTCTCCTAATGGAAATTATTCCTATTTATCGAAATTTTTCTTCGGCTTTTCACTTTCTCTCAGTTCTAACTAAGAAAATTAGGGTGCGTCTTATACGCGAGTAAATACGTAATATTAATTTCCCTCGTTTCGAAAGTGTTTCTTATCGCTTCGTGTAAAAATATTTAACGACTTAAAATGACTTTTGAAAAGAAAATACTTCTTTAAAAAGTTCTGATTCCGAAACGCTATTTGATTTGATTCCTCGTCAAAATAAAGAATCGTAACTACGAGTGTCCGATATTGGATATTATCACGTCGTGGGGTCGGGATCCATATCTGGGTCACGATCCCTTGCACCCCGTCAAAGAACGAACCGCTGCAACGGCGTCCTCATATTAATGTACGGCGGGAACCCTTTGCGCCCTTCGTTTTCCCCAGTACCAATCGATTACATTAATTTGTAACGAAACAATTAAAAGTTTGAAGAAAACGGAACGGGAAATGGAAAAACAAAGAGGAAAAATTGGATACTGTTAAGAGGGAGGCGAATGAAAATACATTGTGACCGTAATCAGTTTCTCCTTCCTGATTTTCTTTTTATTTTATTTTCCTTATTTTTTTCCTGTTTCCTTCTTTTCTCGAGACCGTTTTAATTTTCTTTTCATGATCTAGGTGCCCAAATCGATGCTTCCTGCATTCTAATTTGTGTTTCTCGTCCCTTGATGAGAATATTCGATCGGAAAGTACCTACTACGCTTTTTAGTAGATACTATCTTGGTCTTTCCCCCTTCACATAATTTTTTCCTTCTTCATCTCCTTCACTTCGTCTCTTTCTTTCGCTCTGTCTTTAATTCGTTTAGGCTTGAGGCTATTCGTGGTAAATACTATAATATCTGTCCTTTTCCTCGTTCTATCCGCGATATCCATTCTTTTGTTATTGAGAGAGAAGAAAAAGGTAATCGGATGTGTTATCGCGACGTAATAAATATGTGTCAAATAGTGTTCGAATCCATGTCAGAATCGATATACAGGAAATGAAATGGAAGAGAGACGGAATAAGAAAGAAATGGGGAAAGAAGAAGGAAAAGATTAGCGGTGATAATAAAGAAATAAAATAAGAAATGAGGAAGACGAAACAAATTTCGTTGGGATGCGCTTTTCAAATCAAGGCATATAATTAGCACCCTCCAGAGCTCGAGATCGTAATTGCGTGCAACCCCAATTGAAGGCTTACTATGAATGCAAATGGTGAAGCTCGATCTTTTTTCATTGCCTTCTCCCGTTTATTTCTTTTTTTTTGCGCTCTTCCTTATTCTTCCTCTCCCACTTCAAATTACGTTTTACACTCTCTAATTTTTATGACTTCTTCCTCCTTTTATTTCCATCGTACCCGCCCGTTCTTTTATAATCTTATTCACAACAACGGTTCGTAAGATAATAGCGTTACACAAATCATTTTACTATAAAAATTCATTATTTATTAATTATCGTACAAACGATTTAACCGCTCTCCGCAAAAAAACTTTATTAGCGGTGAAAATTTTTGAAGTTGCACAAAATTTTTCTGTCGGCTGGTGCATTTTGCAAAATTTAAGACGATTATTCCAGTTTTGTATTTGGAGGTGGCGCGGTTTCAATGCATAAAAGATAAAAAACGAATGAATGAAAGCGAGTATGAAGTGGAGGATTTCGTATATCGAAAGGGGAAAGGGTCTAAATTAGGGGATGATGGTATGATTATGACATTTTTTTCTTACGGAGAAAAATAATGCTAGCTTTCTTTTTAAAAAATATTGCTTCCATGATGTGAATATATAATGACAATATACTATGCAACATATTTCATTTTTTTTGCTCTCTCTTTCTCTCCCCTTTATCATTATTATCGTTCTCTCTTCACTTTGCCACTCTCATATTGGAATTATGTAAATTACCGACGATATTTCATGAAGGATATTAATATTATTACGGAATTAATTGACAAAATGTTTTAAGCAAAAATCCTCCCAATTATTGAACTAATACGCCTATTATTCGACTAACATTGTCGGTAATGAAACATTAAATATTTAACGACTTATTAGATTTCTATTAATAACGCAAATACATAAGTATTTTGATGTATTATTTGTATTATGAAGACCATAAGTTTCTTGGTGATATGTTAATTGTTTGACAAAGTGGATGCTTAAGGGTTCGTAATTGCGTTCGGGAGTGTGTAATTAGGACCGTGCGAGGTGGCGAGTACCGTGAGGGGCGAACGGGAACGATTTCGGCTCCCACTTATACTCGGCTTACAACTCACGTAACCGACTGCCGTTCGAAACTCAACCGCTGTTCTTTTAATTCGCAATAAGAAACGAAACGAAACGAAACGAATTATTATTATTTAATCTAACGTTTGTTCCATCGGACGGCCGTAAGAACGGAGGCGGGCACAAGCGAAGGGTAGGAAATTATAAGCGATGCAATTACTGGTTTTTGTTATATATAATTCATGGCAAACAAATGAGTTGAGAGTCCGCGAAGGCGGCCCGAGATTGCTACCTCGGGGCAGCAAACCACGTTCCCTACCCTTCTCAAATCAATACCGGCAACGTAACGATATTATTGCGGAGTCTGACAGAATCGCGACGATTTACGCACGCGGCGCCGCATCGTAAACGCGACAATTATACAATAAGCGTGTGCGTGTACGCGTTCGTCTGGCCGTCAGATCGTAAACATTTAGTCCGTCGATAATGCGAGAGGGGCTCGCTCCGAGGTCGTTAGGTGCATTTGGCATCGAGTCGAGTGGACGCCCCATCGGCGACCGTTCGGCATCGTCGCCCATTTGAAATTGTAAATAAGAGCGAAACCGTATAAGGTCATCTACTTTATTTGACGTCGAGTGTGAATAGAGAAATCTTCCGATAATCAACTTGGGCCACCATTGTGGCTCACTTTGAGAAATGAGGGTGCTTTAGTACAGGGCTGTCTTTCGCCCGATAACTTGATTGCTGCCGCGCCACCCCAGCCCCGCACCCCCGCGCTCCACGACCGTGTAGCCTTATTTATTCTCGCAGCCGCTTTATTATTTTTTTGTTCGGACTTCGGAGTCGTTCCATCGCTCTCCGATAAACGCATTTTACACGTACAATAAAGCGAATGCAGTCCGAAAGTTTAATATCGCTATACGCGAGCGTAGGTAATATAATATAGTCGGCGTAAAGCGGCGAAGTGTTGCAGATAACTCGGACCTATTATCCAGATTATCCTTTAAACGGGATAAATGACCGCGAGGGACCGAGAGTTCTGGACGTCTGCACCTTATCTCCTGCTTCCTTTCGGTGTTTTATATACAGGATTTGGATTTCGGTCAAACTTGGCGATTCCAAGCTCGCACACACTTTTCCCTAATAAAAAAACTGGATATATAAGCGGACAAGGGAGGGAAAAGGAAAAGAACGAAATAAAGAATCTCGCCGTATAATTGGCCGAGTGCATTTAACAGCCGTAAAACGGGATTAGGCTAACCGTTGAACGGCGCGCAAATATTTCCGAGGGAGTTTATACTAAATAGAGAGGCATCCGGAGACCGATAAAATCGGCGTGTAGGTGCCCTTTTATTTTATTTTTCCCTCGTCCGCCGAGATTTCGTTCCAACGCCGCGATATTCACGCGTTTACGAATTCATATCATCTTTTCCGTTTCTAACACTAACGACCGTAAAAGAATAATAATCTTTGTCGCCATTATTTGCCCGATAACAACGCGATCCTCATTTGTCCATTCTTAAGCGTTTATGTTTGCAGGATGATGGCATCATGGACCAAGACATAGACGGTGATGTCGCGATCAACCTTTCCACATCACAACGTCCTTCAGCCGCCACTACACCAAACGAGGGCGTTCAATCGGAAGACATCGAACAAGTAAGTTGAAGCAATGAGAAAATCGAAAGAATGTAATAATAAAAATGAGCGAGAGAGGGGGGGGGGGAGAGGGCGAGGGCGAGGGCGAGAAAAATGTCTAATGACGATGAAAGACATCGAGAGCAAAACAGACAAATATTAAAGAATCTGCATCGATGTGGAGCGGGAACGAGGTCGGGATTGCTTTAGGAAGGGAAAGAGGGGGTTGATTGAGAACAGAGCGCTGTCCTTTCTAATCAAGACCTGCGGGCTGCACCCTACCCAAAGCGATATCGCCGTTTTTTACGCCAACCCCCCCGCGAACGCCCCCGCCTCGCTCACGGTACTCCTCCTCGGTCGTTACTAATGCACTCGGATTTTTCATCTTAATTGAAAGAGTTTGGACCAGATGTCTCCAATATAAAGTGAGACACTTCGTGTTTAGATGCGGTGCATGATTGAGGGCGTTTGTACAACGGCCGTAATAATTTCGAGCGAACTTTTCCGCTTGATAGATGTGTTCGATAAAGTTTTTCGCAGCGCGAGAAATTAAGATATTTGGCGCGGCGTAATTAGAAATGAAGTTAATTTTGCATTCTTTGTTTCCGGTAGCCGCCCCTCCCGTTCACACTTTAATTAAGGGTTTTTTAACAAATGCCAGGTGCCTTCTGTTCGCCCAGCTCGACTCGACTCGACTCGACTCCGCTCAGTCCGCGCCCGTTTCGCACCTCGACTTTTTAATGTCGAAATTAAAAAAGTGGTTTTTAAATATAATTTAATGTGAATTCTGTGAACTTCCTCCGTTTCTCTCGCTTCTCTTCGCTCCGTTCCCTTATTATTATTTTTTCTCACTTTCAAATGTCGACGGGTTTTAAATTAAAAACAGAAACTTCGCGTCGAACTCTTTCTCTCGTCCCCCGTTCTCTCTCTCTAACCCGCAATCGACTTCTTCTCAAAAGATACTCTTCGCTTACGCCGGTTTCTGTCGAAAGATGCGTTCGCTGCGAAACGACCGAACCGCACTTGGCACGCAAATCTCTCATAAACGATGCACACGCACGTGCATCAAATGGCCGTGTTGAAAATCTAATCTCTTATCGATCGATCGAACCGATACGCCAACTTAAGATCAGTTTACAAAGTGATGTTACTTAAATGGCCAACATCTTCAAGAATTTGTGCGCAAATTTTCAAAGATAGGATGTTATTTTTATTAAAGGAAATCGTTCCTCATTGTCGATATTTTTTTTACGATTTGCATCGCGAAACGAAAGGATCGGTAGGGTGACGGTGAGTAGGGCGAGGGAGAGTAAGAGTCAGGCGGCGGCAGCAAATCCCGTAATTACGCGATACATTTTATAAATGAAAAGCGTCGTCAATAAATTCCCTTCAAACTTTTCTCTCTCTCTCGCCCTCGCATTCGCTCTTTTTCGCCCTCCCCAAGCTTTTATCCGCCGTAATCCACTTTGAATGGAAAGTAAGCAAATAATTTTTGAACACGTTGCATTTTTTGACCCTTTCTGTTTTCTTTACGCACATCCGCGTGGCGTTCGGTGGCGCGATCGGCACGACGCTCTCGCCGTTCATTTCGAATAAGTCATTTTTCCACATAAGATGATACCGTACTGTAATAACCGATAGTCCCGGGGACCGAGACAAATGTTCGACGAGCGACTTCGTCGAGTCGATCGCTGTCGTTTTGCGCGTAAGACGAGCGACGAGAGATGAGTCTTCGCAGGATGATGATGACGAAGAAGACGAAAGAGGGGAAGGCGCGGTGTTGACGTTCTGCGATCTAGCCGCATGCAAAGACTAAATTGAATTTGGGACTGGCCGGCCTGTTTGGATTCCAGGACGGTTGTTTAGTTTGCCGGAACAAAGAAAACAGCCGTGTGTTTATTCTGCTTGAAATAGCAAGCCACTCCCCGAGCCGGCCGGCTCTCGTCGTCCTACCCGATGTAAACACCTCTGCCGCAAGGTGGAGAGCGCGAACGTAACGGGTCCGTGCTTATGTGCATTCGTGTGTACAACGGGCCGCGGTGGATAGGACGAAAATTTAATTTGTCAAATAAAACGCCGTCGAAGTAGACACTTCAAAGTGGCTTTGTATTCGCGAAACTCGCGCGGACCCCCCCAATTCCTGTTCGTCTCTCTCTCTCCCTCTCTCTCTCTCTCTCTTTCGCCCCGTCGCTTCCCTTCGCCGCCGCCGTCAAGCTCTCTTCTTTAACCGGTAATGACTATTCGATTGTCAGCTTAAACCGTCCAGAATGGATAGGAACCGTTCTAAGCGAGATGTAATACTGCTCCAGATATACGTACATAAAATGTGCGCGGGGGACCCCATTAATGCGTGCACCGAATTCCCGTGCAGATCTAGATAAATGGATGCAAGAGTCTGAAGCTCGCGATTTCCGTGCGAATATTTATACATTCGTTCGCCGGCGAATAGCCTGCCTACTTGTAGACATTGAACCCCCGCATCGCCGCCGTATCCGTATCTGGCTCGATCCGTAGCCCCCCCCCCCCCCCCCCCCCCGCGCGCTCGCCTCTCCCCCGGCATCCCGACGGTCCCGCTTTTCGCCTCGCTCCACTATCACGGAGAAGCTTCCCATATCGAATACGCCACACTTTTGGTAAACAATGCCCTATTTAATTGCTTTTACAGTCGCCTGCACTCTTTTAGCAAAACACACCCTGAGTTGCCATGACGATATTCTGATCTATGTGCAATCAACTCTCTGTAAATACTTCTCGACGTTTATGCCGGAGATTTTTCAACGGAAGGGCATCAATTCAATCCGGTTTCAATTCGCGTCCCTCCCGCCGAAAAAAGGACGTCCGCCCAGACGTACGCGCTGTTGTTTCGATGTCGGCGACCGCTTATTTCGGACCTGTAACGCACTCACGGGGAACTTGCAATAGGAGGACGCTCTTACGTCTCGAGAATCGTTCGGCTAAGTACAACGTGCCATTCGGGCGACGCGCGATAGGTCAAAGGTCGGTCGAAGGCGACGGTACGATTAAAAATTCAGCCCCATTCGCTCGCGTCGAACCGTCTAAGTAGGATCTCATTTTTTTCCGACCCGAAGACGTACCCGCCGACGGCGCGCTTTCGACGGACATAAACCTAACGTAATGTCATTTTTATAATCGAAGCAGATGCGAATTTTTCTGCGCGGATTCCTAGCATGTGTCACATTTTAATGCCACGAGAATATATGATCGACGCGTAGTGTAGCGAGGAAAAGCTATAATGTAATACCGAATGACAAGAGATTCCATCGATAAGAAAGAAATTGCTAATACCATAACACACGTTTTGGCGAACGTAACGTGGCTTTTTTCGCATGCCCTCGACGACACCGTTCGAAATAAATCGATGCCATTGTTGTTTCGAGCGGAAAAGGCCTTATCAAAACGTACGAACGTCGTAAACTCGAACGGTTTCAAGCAAATTATCTGTTTATAAATAAATATCGGTGCGATTAAAGAACGCACTTCAGATAGACGGATGGGTTTAGATCGGGACGCGTGGACGTGGGAGATGAGTCAGCGTTGCTTTTATTTCTCGCAACTGGATTAGCCACATTTCCCTAACCGTAGAACTACGCCCGGCTCGTTGTTTGTGTTTGGGTTTCGAGATCCATCTGTAAAACAAATACCGCTGTCAGTTGACGCTCTTATTGTCTTTTTGTTATAGAAAATAAACCGAACCACGGTGGAGAAGGCGGCCATTTTAACTCGATTCGAATAAATAAAAGCTTAATTCGTTTATCTTCAGTGAAAATATCAATTATTTTAAACCGCCGCTTGATATTCCGCCGCCCTTTTTATCATCATCATCAGCATCGCCGTCGTTTTTATTTCATCCCGTTTCTTCATTCTTTTTCCGCTCATCATTTCGCATATTTATTTTTTACTTTCGAAAGCAAAAGGAATTCATTTCGTGCCCTATTAAATGTACTCTCATGCAGAAAGAAGCAGTAACCGATGTTTGTTCGTTTAAAACGTTTTAAATAAATATTACAGCACGCATGGTTTTCTGGCGGATGCGCCGGTATTTTTTGTAAAAAATTTCGCATAACAAATGCGACGTCCGTTTAACGGGATTTTGTCAATAATACACCAATTATAAACGGTGTTTAGCTAATTAGTCACCGCTTAATTGGACGTCAACACCTTATTCGGTGCCGATGGTCGTAAATAAGTTAGAGATCCAATAACTCGGCATCGGACGTGAAAAGCGCTTAATTCTTTTAGCGCGTTTCACGTAGCACAAAAGGGAGAACAGACCGTGGAGTGTGAATGGGCGTTAAATATGATAAAAGAAATGTATATAAGGACGAAATAAAAAGGAACGCTTAATGGTTAAATGATCGTGTCAGAAGGAGCCGAACCTGTTTTTATAAATTGCATCGTACGGACAAAGCGACGAGAGAGAGCGAGAGCGAGAGGGAGGGGGAGAGAAGTGTAGAAGGACTTATTTCGTTATTAATTGAAAGTCTTTTGTTGTGCTGGTGGATTGTGACGGATGACGTTAAATCGATTGACTACGTCGTGGTGTTAATTGGATACATGTGGTACTGAGGACGGCCCTCGAATATCGGATTAAAAGGCAAATAAATGCTCGTTGCAATTCTAAGGGTAGGATAACAGGGCACGACGGCGCTTTCTCGTGGATGGGGATTGATGAACGGTGCTTATTGACGTTTCCTGGCAGGTATTAATCAGATGAAAATCGGCGAGCTTTTTCTCCCTCCGCACTTCGGTGCGTGGCGAAGCGACGTCGCCACAGCCGGCTAACCCCCTTGTTTTATTGGCGCACTTTTTCTTTATCTTTTTTTCGCAGCTAAGAGCAGTGTTATGGTTAGACGGAGGTAATCTTGCGAGGTGACGGGTGACGAAGGACGGCAATCAATGCTAACGGTCGTCCGCTGACCGAGACCGAGGCCGAGCGTCCCCTCGCTAATGCGACCGGCTATCTGCCCGGAATTGCTTTTTACGAAGTTTTCTCTTCGCTCGTCCTCCCTTGCTTCTTCCTTTTTTTATCTACTTAGCTCCACTCGCTCACTCTCTCTCACTCCCTATCTAAATACATATCGGCGAATCTATAATGGCACATCTGCATCCGTAATTTATTCCCGAAACTGGCAATATTATCGGGATACAGTAATCGACGAATACGGCGAGAAACATCCAAATATTTGGCGTTAGGAGCGGTGTAAACAAAAAGAAAACTTATCGAGGCGATACGCAGCCATCGCGAGCCCCCCGATTCTTTCGTCCCCCGCCGCCGCTGCCGCCGCCGCCGCCGTTGCCTCTTCCGGTCACTGTCTCCTATTATTTCGGTTAAACATTCCTCATTGCGCTCGCTCGCGCCCGCTCCACGAATACTAAATAAACATAAGTTTTAATTGAAGAATCTCCCGTTCGTATCTCGGAGCAATGTGGACGGCGCTCGTCCGCCCGCTCCCCAGAGTTATTATTAGATCGCTACAAGCTGATGCAAATACAGATTATAAAGATCGGCCAGATGAAAAATGAGATACAGCATTCGCATTGTCTTATGTTATGACAATGGCGGTTCCCAACGCGACCGAGGCTAAATATTTGTCTTCCACCATAATGCCGCTGCCTTCGCCGATGCCTCTTTCTACTCCATCCGAGCCACGCTCCGCCGTGCATATTTATCATAACTACTGTTTATATACCTTTTACCCTCCACACACACGCACACCCCGCGCAAACCCTCGACTACTTACGTATGCACTTGTACCGCGCGCGCCAATAATATTAAAATTTGATTCTCGCACCGGGAGCGAACGTCACTCGGTCGTGTCCTCGCGGATCGATGAAAAAGAGACGTACGAAGAAGGCGAATGTCTTCCATTGATCTCGTCATTTCCTCATTCCCGGTAAATATAAGAACCTTAAATGAACGCACCCCGAGACTGCCATTATTGCGCCCGGCTCGGATATGATAATAATGTGGGGCGGTTTTGGTGGCGATCGGTACGACCGCAACGTCCTGCGTCCGAGGAGGGAGATAGGACAGACTGCTGACGCGGCTACGTTCCTTGCCAAATGGACAGCGTTCGCGGCTAATGGCTCAGCGGGTGCCACTTATTCCAGTCCGGCTAAATTGTTAAGGACGGCAAAAAGCCGACCAAATGCCGATGTTGCAAAGAAACGTCAGCGTAGTTTTAATAGAAAATAATTTGAAATGCCATCGTTATCGCCGTCGTCGCCGTCGCCGTCGGTTGTATTTAAAATCGATAGCGGCATCTCTCGCACTCGTTTTTACATAAATTATTACGTTTTCGATGTGAGGAATTTCGCCGTTACGTCGAGCAATATCAACGCCTTTCCCGCACAGATTTACGCGTCCCTTTTTCTACATGCGAGTCCCTTCTGTTTGTTTATGTGTCTCGGTGTGTTTGCGCTTGTATACGCGGTGCGCTGCCGGGTTATTTATAAAGATTTTTCATACCGAAAGTATCAAATATTCTTATCATTTATTAAAGTTCGGAAACTATCGTTAAAAAAGAGACGGAGGAGGAGAAAACGCGGACTTACGTGTGTCTGCGCCCGATGATTGCTCTCCCCTTTGCTCCTTTGCCGCCACCAACCCACATGCAAATTTTGGGATAAGTTACACGCGTGTTTATGTGCGTGCGAAAGGTGGCACGGGCAATCGTCGAAATATATATATTTTCTTATATATCTGATTGAGCACACAACATGACGCTATCGCAGAAGAAAAATGAACAGATTGTATCTTTAAAATTGCGTTTGCTACCAGTTGACATTTTGCGTCGATTATTTGTTTGGCCAGCGGCTCGTGAATATTAGGAGAAATCTGCTCGCACGTGTTACACGCTCTTATTGCCGCCTCTTTCTTCTACGTTCGTACACATTGATATAATAACGACGCACATGCATCCATGATGTATACTTCGGTAGGTGGAATGCTCGGACATCGGCCGACGTTCGAATCGGTCGCTTCGATATGCGAAGAGCGAGAATGGAAAAAGAACGGCGCGAGCGAGAGGAGAAGGAAATATGAAAAGAATAGCATAAGAGATGATAGTGGGACGGGGATAAGAAGGACGGGGATAGAGGAAAAACTACCGCACAAGAAAGGGAGATCGGAAATTTATGCGGTCGGGCGCTATTCAATAACATCTACAAGTTACGATTTAGCGCTCTATAGGCAATATTCGATAAAATAAAACAGGGGGTAGCTGTACACAGTTGACAATCACCGTAGCTTATCGTTTTTTTCGCCTTGTTCCTTTCGAAATATATTCGTACGTTGGAGAATAGGAAGCGGCGGGCGCGAGGGCGGCAGGGCGGAGATCGTGGCAATTGAATGGGGATGGCGCTCTCGCGAGCAATAAGTTTTGCGGGAAATATCCTTTAGTGGCAGGTGCCTAGACTGCAATATTTCCAATATAACCAATATCCCAGCCGACATAAACTTCGTTATTCATTCGCCAGAGTTGTTATCATACGAGGGACTCTCCTCTCAATTTATCCATCCTTTATCTTTATTTCCACCTTCCTCTCCCTCTCTCTCTCTCTCTCATTTTCTTTTTGGTATTTAATATCAAATTCTGGATCGATACATTGTTTTGCGACAAAAAAACGAACAACACACTCTAATAACTCCGTTCAGATTGGCCTCCGAACCATCGACACACCTCTAAGAATACGTGCAATACTATTGTTCCTTATCTGATTACTGTACAGTGGAGGAGATGCCCAGCTTTTATTTTATTTTACTTTCCTCCCGGCTTTTTACTCTTCCTCTCTCTCTCTCTCTCTCGATCTCGCTCTCTCCCGCTCGCTCGCTCGCTCGCTCCTTCCCCTTGGCTGCTAATTTTTTTGTTCCCTCTTTCATCAACATACCGTGCAAGAAGATCGCGGCAAGAGGAGACGGGCCGATGGGCCGGAGATGTTGGTGTTGCGCGAAACGAGTCGACGTTTACGCCCGACACCGTCGCCGTTACCGCCGTCGCCGACGTCGTCGTCGCCGCCGCCGTATCCATACACACACATACAAACAGCGCGAAGTGCAGCGGCGCATCGGAGGCGCGCGGACCGCCTACGAAACGTCCTGTGCTGGCATCTCGGCGACTTCAATGACCCTTTTTGCGCAACAACACAACTAACTCTTGTTCTTTCTAGCGAAAAAGAAATAATTAATAGACGCTGTTACCATTTATGTGTTTAGTTGTGTTTAGGTGTTGTTCTGTGAGTGTCGTGTTTACACATACCGATGAAGTACTGCGAAACACGGATGCTGGCATCTTTCGCTCAGGTACCGCGAGACACGCACAAGAATTATTTAGCATTTGCTGCCATTTTTCGAGACCGTTCTTCTAACGGATCCCGTCCGTCGTCCTCCCTCTACCGCGGCGTCTCTCTCCTTCCCGCCGACACACGCACTCCTTCCGTATAGACGTATGTGTGTATGTATGCATGCACGTTACGCGTTCGTGTGGCATTCACCTGATGCAATGAGCGACTAACAAACAATAACAACAACAAAGAACAATAACAAACAAACAAGCAAATAATAAGCGCGATACGTCGGTATCGTTGAGTAAATAGCGGATTATTCGCGGGATCCGCTCGATAATATTGGCTGCCAGCACAACAACAGCTTCAAGGAAAACAACCTTCCGCCGCTGTTGTTTGTTCAGTTCCATCGCCGGCAACGCGCCCGCTCTCTAGCATCATCGTCGGCTAATTGATAAACAAATGATGCGCATTAACCTGACGACGAACGGCGGCCCGAGCGAATCGCTTCGATCATTTCTCGCGCGAATGGAATCGACGGCTTATTCGCTCCCCTGCGAGCGCGAAAACAGTCGTTGTTTACTAACGCGAACCGACTGTCTGCTTCGCTTTCGCCTCTTTTCGCTCGTTCAGGTTTCATAAGAGTCCAGCAAACGAGCGCGATCGGCGTGTGCAATAAGCAGCTGAAGGCCGTCAAATCGATCTTGCTCACACGAACGTAGAACAAAAGTCGCAAATGAAACGTGATAATCCGTTGCGAGAACGGCTTGCTAGCCGGGACCTGTAAATGAATCGGTCGCGGGGGGAAACGTTCGTGTTCGTCGGAGCGCTCGAATCCGTCGGATCGACGTGCCGACGCTTGCGACGCGACTGCCGGCGCCCGACTGAATCCGCGACCCACCCTCACTTTAAGCCTTGTACACGTACATAGCATCCACAACACAACACATAAACATCGCCCCAATTTCCCCGTTTTCAGCGCGTGCGACCGATACACAAAACAACATCGGCCCGTAGTGGAGCGTCGACGCTCTCGTTCATTCATCGCGAACGGCGCCCGATCCCGTCGACGGCGTCCCATCCGCGTTCTCGCCTGATCGCCGGACACGAGCCCTTTTAATTTATTCACGTCGTTCACGCCACGGAATCGGGTCTCCGTTATAGGTCGAAATGAAAGCGTTTCCCGATTCGATTTTGTTGAAGTTAAAAAAAAGCTTCTGAAACGGAAACGGCATCTGGTCTGCACGAGTCGCGATTAATGCTGGCGAAAGCGGGTAAAAACTACGTATCAGCGCTAATTAATGCGCGACAGTTAGGTCCGGCGGCCGTGAGGTAAATCGTCGTCCGTTATTAATATATATATATATATTTTCGGGGGCTCTTGTTTCGTGGGGCTTGAGGAGTTACAAATGATGGCTGTCGGTGGCAGCCGGACATATGGCGCATCGACAGATTTTGCCGGACGCTCATAAATTAGAAGCGCCGTTAAGTACACCGCCTCGTAAAGTGTGTTCATTTCAGCAGCTAGCCGGGCCGGGGCCACATCTACGCGCCGTCGGGGGACCCTTTATTGAGAACGGCCCCGCTGTAAATTATACGCCGTTTCCCGGCCTCCTTTAAAACTGTGCATTTGTCAATGGGTACGCCGCGTATGCGAGAGCTCGCCGAGCGTTTTAAGCATGTTTTATTGGGAAACAGGTCGTTTGTCCGGCCGGAACTTGACTCCACCCGTTTCCTACCGGCCCCGTCGTATATCATCGGCGGCGCGATAATTCCGTCTGGAAGTTGACGTTATGCGATTCTTCCACGTACCGAATTCAAATGCACGACGCTGGGACCGTGTGTAAATACTCGTGCCGTCGTTCATCATCATCATCGCCTCTATTTATTCAAGTGTACTTTTTTCCTCCTGCGAATTATTCGGATGAAGCACTTTTCTCTCTCTCTCTCTCTATCTCTCTCTCTCTCTCTCGATTTCGCTCGTTCTTTCAACTCCGCGTCGTCGGTATTTTCGTTTCGTTTTTTAATTTCATTGTCTCCGCACCGCCCTCCGAACGCCGCGTAATGTTGCTTTTTCTTCGGATGTCGCGGGTTGACGCTTGCCTGCGCACCGTCTAGTGTTTTGATTATTATGGAGCGCCATAAAATAAGCGGTGCATAATAAATTTATAAGAACGAGTCGACCCTAACAAATATTTACCGAGGCCCGGCGTAAAGAGTTGCCAAGAAGCCGCAATGAATGATAAGACGTTAAAATGCATTACCATGATGTCACATGGAATAAAGCCCATACACAGGAGCGCATTATGTGAAAAATATGGAAATAATATTGCTCCGGCAAGCAAAACAGCCCTCTGCATATGAAATATGTGATCAGGGTAAGAAGAAGTTTCTTCTGCCATTTATTTTTTTTTCTGTCTTCTTTCTCGCGTTTTTCCACTCGCGACGTTTCGCCGTGAATACCAATACTTACGCGGTAAAGGTGCGGGACGCAATTTTCACGGAATTAACGCGAATAAAAACGGTCCCCGCCGTCAGCGCGATTCCCTCGTCCGCAGTTCAAATTGGTTTTGTGGAACTGTGATTAGTCGTGGTTGAACTTATTTATGCAGTCGATGGGTCGGATGTCGACCCCGAATGATCGGAAATTATGAAATGTGGCCGTAACAAAAGTACAATAAACCTTGATAATAATAAGACTAAGATGCGTTTTGCATAAGAATTACCGACCAACAGATTGATTGTTTCCTCTTCTCTCGTTTTTTTTTTCAAATTTTAATCGTGTTTCAGATGCAAATTTCCTTTCCTGACGAGGTAGTTTTCGAAGCCGGAAAAATATTTCCAAAATGCACCGTCGAAAAAAAATATATATATATAATTCGGCCACGGTTTTAATTTAAATTTTCAAACAAAGTGTTCTCTTCTTCTCTTTTGAATAAACATATTTCCGTCGGACCGTCCCGGCCGCGTAATAAATATGCACAAGTCCCCGCAATTCGCAAATTTGTATCAAATTTGAATTTACATTTTTAAATTTCATTAAAGTATCCCTAGGGGTGAATCCGACGAAAACGGCGAGGCGAACCGTACCCTCGCTGATATATACACATTCTTTTCGGTTCTTTCTGTCTTCCCAAATCGAAGGACGTTCCGTTAGAGAGTAACAGTTATACCGATGACGTTAAACGTATTTCGAAGGTGTCCGTCCTCTACCCTATCGACGAGAAAAAATCCGCCGGTGGGGGAGCGAGCGAAAAAAAATCTACCCCCTATTCTGTTTACAAACAAGGGCCGCAGCGACCGGATGTCGTATCTCATTCAATTATTTATCGAGCTTCAATTTTGACGAGGCCCCATCGAACTTTCATAAGTCGCTCTTTTACTCCCCAAACCAATTCCTTTTCGCCCGCGCTCCTCTTCCTCCTCCTCCTTCATCTCTACTCTTTGTTTTAGTTCGTTTCCTTTTTTTCGCTTTTCTTCTGCGTTTTCTCCCGTTTCTTCGCTGCGCCCGAAGATTGGCCTTATATAATTCAGTGTACAGCTAATTGATATTGAATCATTAATATAGAGAAAACAGTAGACCCTCTGTTATTCGGGCTGTGTTTGTAATCTGAGGCGAGAGGGTGGCTTATTATATTACGAGCCGACGAGAGCCCGCTTCCCATAGACAATGCCCCCCGTAAGACATAATAACATAATAGTGCGCTTCGGCTGCTGTACGTATACACACACCGTTTGCCTTCTATTTATTGCCGTCTACGTTGCCGTCTCCGTTCGCTCCGTTTTCAATTCCAGATCTTAATTCGAGGTGATTTAGATATTCGCCGACGATTGCCAAAGTCCCCATTTTTTATCGACCTATTTTCAATTACCGCTGCAACAATACGCCCAGCCCTTATACGTTTTTATTACGTCGGAATGAGCCACGACCGACGTCTCCCCAATTACACGATTCTTTTCTCTCTGTTCCTCCGTTTTTTGCGCCCTCCCAATATTCCATTAGCTTAATTTATTTTGTTCTTTTCTATATCTTTAAAATTGATTATTTCATTTTCGGGCCATTCAGGCATTTCCTTTGTGGCCGCGACAATGGACGGGAGAATTGCTCCGTCGCTGCCTAACTCCGTTTCAATTCAATCGAACCGATCATTTCATTTGAACGGTGAGACTGTCTTAATTATTACTTGAAAGCGCCGAAACTGGAACCCGATTTAATTTCTTTCGCGCAATATTTATTGTACATAATAAATTAGCAATAACGTGGACTTTTGCCGGTTTTGCTTATTTCGCTTTTATTGTCTTTGCATGAAGCTCCGAAGTTAAAGGACTCACGAATTAATTATTTGAAACCAAGCAAAGCGCTATAAACTGAATCTTTTGCATTGTCACCATGAGACCAGCAGCTCAATGACGATTTTTTTGTCGTTTCTGACGAATACGCGCACTTTATGAATGTGATTTTTGATAAGTGATGCTTTTAGTCTAACCAATCGGCGATCAGCATTGAAGCTTCCATTTGGATTTCTCATGGTAAATGTTTTCCCAAATCTAAAACACAATTTAATATTGTGATCAATGGCCGACCTTCTTCGCGTAATATCCGACGGGCGTTTACTTCCTGATGCAAAACATGCTTTCGACAAGCCAATTACGCAAATTTCGCACTCTTTTCGGTTGTTTGCAGTGAAGTTTGGAAGCGATTGAAAGTCCACCCGAAGTTCCCAGAAACTATTTCTTGCGGCAACTGGAAGCGCTTAACAATGCAACTGCATTTTTTTTTTTAGACAGTCTAATAACTTGCAGTTACTAGAGTAATAGGAACATCGATTTAAAACGTTATTTGTTTCTACTATTTGCAAAAAGCGATATTAATAACCATTCACCGTGAGCATTGCAATTTCCAAAATGTATCTGTTAAGTTGATTAACTATCAGAAACTATTCGTGAAACATATGAACAAAAAATGCGAAATTGCAAACTATTTCACTAAATGCGAAACGAAAAAAAAAAACGGCATCGATTTAAAATGGGGGGACTTTTTACGTACGTGTACATATATAAAGTTTTTTATCCATATAAAGGTGTATAGACATTATAACCGGACCATTGCTTCAAGACACATGGCTTCCGAGGTCTTAATGCGGCTGTTAGCAGCCACCCCGCGCACTCCGAATCAATCACATATATCACATGCACGAGCCGTTTTCCTTACTTTACTACCAAAAACATGCACATTTTCGCTCCGTCTATCTCTCTCTCTCTCTCTCTCTCGCTCTTTCGTAAGCTAAACTCGTGACCCTGTATGAATTCGAATGTACTCTACCGGGATAAATGTAAATTCGCTAGTATTAAGATTTATTTAGAGGGCACCGTCATTTTATTACCGATAAATTACTAAATTCGCTTATCTCGATTAATGAATTGCCGACGGGGATTTGCAGCAGGCTGCCTCGTTGGAGAAAGTACTGAAAGATCAGCAACAGCAGCAACAATTGGAACTGGAGCGTGCATGGGATCAAGACAATAGGGACATCAAAGGTAATGGAAGCGCCAGTCCGACGTCGGACCACCGAGTCCAAGAGCACTCGCCGCCGCCAGCGACGGACGCCCAGAAGATCGTCAACGCAGCACAACCTTTTACGCAAGTAATTGATCCGTCACAGTCGCGCCATCGCCAAAATTTGATAACAATCTCGCTTATCAGTCGCAGTCCGCGCCTCCAATGATCTCGTCCCCCGTCTCCGGCCTGCACCACATGCAACAGTTACTGCAACAGCAAGTGCTGAGCCCCACGCAGCTGCAAACCTTAATGAAACAACATTCGATACTGCAGCAACAGCAGCAACAACAGGTTCGGTCTCGTTCGCAATTTTGCGACGACATTTCGATGTTTGTTTTTTGTGTTTAGCAACATCAACTGGCCGAAATAGGAAAGAAACAAATTGAACAGACGATCCAGCAGATTCAAGAGCAGCTGCAGCTGAATCTGATACAACAGACGCATATAATGCAAAGTCCGGACAAAAAGAAGGCGTCCGGCTCGTTGCAGCAATTAGCTTTGCAACAGCAACAATTGATTCAACAGTTGCAATTGATGCATCGACAGTACGTGGTGCACCAAGGAATGGGAATGCAGCCGTTAATGTTGCCGCAAGGGCCAGGTAGGAACGAACTTATGCGAAAAACAGGCGAGAGTTAAAGCGAACATGGACGAAACCGAGAAGATGCGGCCGCAAAACTAAACAGACATCGATCGAAGCTGGACTTTTCGTTTTCAATAAATTAATTTCAAACTCGTGTCACTAGCGAAATTGTCATGCATGATTAAGTCGAATTGATATTCATTAATCGAGAAATCAATCAATTAGCGATCAGTTTTTCGTTAGAATTCATTCTTATTCACTCAATGTTTGGCTTGACCGCCGACGTAATCGAACGAACCGCGTAGAAAGAAAGGCAACCATTGCGAATTCGTGTCGAAAAATTTGCAAGGCATTAAAACCAACAAAACAAGCGAAAGAAAATAATACTAATTAAAAAAATAAATAAATAAAAACGAGGCGTCGGTGGAAGATCGAACGGCGGACGTGTTTCCAGCAAGGTATGTATTTCCCGCATCCTGTCTGTCCATTTACCCTCGTTTAGCGAATCGAACCCTTTATTTGGGCAATGCCACTTGAAATAATTAATTACTAGTATTGATGAAGGTTTCTTTTTGTCACCGCCGATGGACGAAATGAATTTTCCAGAAGCAGAAAACCCAAACCAACTCCGATAACCTCACCGACAAATTTTCACTTGGTCACATTCTCACTCTCTCTCTCTCTCTCTTCTCGTCACAGGCGTTCACGTGCGGTTAAAACTGTTGGCACTTGCCCGTCCCGATGTCCCGTCTTTTTTCTCCACACCCACCAACTGATATCCATCCTTTTAACATCCTCTTAGCTGGAACCCCGTCCGACGATCAACCGCCTCGGTTTTAAGCGCACGTGAATTTCTCAACGACAAAACTTGATTTTGTTGGATATGGTTAACAAAAAAAGAACGTTAGCTCTCGTTGCATAAAAGCATCGAAAATAAGGACGGGAAAAATCAAAGTTTTTTCTGTTTTATAAAGGCATGACCGCTAGAGACGTGCTCAGTCCTTGGAAGGATATCAATAGCGAACAGCCGCAACAGGCCGCACAACCGCAGCATACCGCCAAATCTGATATGAACGGTACGAAATCGAGGATTTTTGGGATTCGTTTCTGGATAATGACATATTGCCGCAAAATGTGCAGGACTTTTAGGTATAGCGACGCCGAGCCGTTCGAGTAGGGACGAAAGTAGTTCTGAGGAGAAGGTCGACCGAACCACCAGCACTCCGGATCGGGTGCATCATCTGTACGGCCACGGCGTGTGCAGATGGCCTGGTTGCGAAATAAAATGCGAAGATCTGCAGGCTTTCCTAAAGTAAGTGCAACGCGCGAGTTCTTTTCGCGCCGCTTCCCTCGTCGTCGCTCCCTTTTCGCCATTATCATCATTATCATCAGGGAAAGACGTTACCGAAGGAAGTAATAAAGTCGTGTCTGGGGATTAACATTTAAATCCTCCGACGTTGCGATCAAACGCCTTGCATATTAATTAAACATGACGTAATTAGAGTTTTTAAACCGCCGCTCCTTTAATAATTTATTCCAGGTCTTCTTTCTTTTGTCGCGAAAGCGACAAAATATTGTAATTTGACAGTTTGCTTATCCCTCCCGGTTTTTTTCCTTCTTCCACCTCCTCCGCCGCCGCCTTCCCTTCGACTCTTCGTCATCTACTTTTCTTTTACATATTAATCGCCTCGTAATACTAAATATAAACCGAAATTAAACTTTGCCCGTTCTTAAATAATTTTACGATCCTCCCTCCGTCGGGTCGCGTCTTTTTTGTCCCGCTTTTCTTTCAACCGTTCGCTCACTCCGCCGCCTTAATGTGTGATTTGTTTAGGTCTTAACGACTTTTTAAAACTTTTACGGCGTATGAATTTCAATAAAAATAAATCGTTTTCGGTTCTCGCGCGAGAGACGAAACGAACATTTTCGCCTTTTCAACCGCAGAACGAACCGTTCGTGCAAATATGGGCTTTCTTGCAGGCACTTAAACACGGAGCACACTTTAGACGATAGATCGACCGCACAGGCACGCGTCCAGATGCAAGTTGTGTCGCAGTTAGAGTTGCAATTGCAGAAGGAGCGCGACCGTTTGCAAGCGATGATGCACCACCTGCACCTGTCGAAGCAGCTCGGGTCGCCGGAACCGTTGAAAGACAACAGCAACGCGGGCACGACGCCGTCGAAGTTGCCGATCGCGCCGACGGTGCCGCAGCCGCCGTTGCTGGCCGTGCGATCGCCCGTTCTTCACTCGCCGGCCCCGAACGTACCCGGCCCGATCAGGAGACGGATTAGCGATAAATCCGCGCTCTCGTTAGCTGGTGGTAAATATTAAACGATTTTCGATTCGATCAATCAACAACTGACTCCTATCGAATAATGAATTATACAAAAACATTTATAAGATTTCTTTTATCACGCTGCTGGAATGGTAGGTTTACCGTATATGTTAGAACGGGCCGGATTAGATGTTCAACAAGGTATTTATTAAAGTAATTTCTTATTATTTTCTTTTCCGACAAAAGTTCATTAAAGCAATGATCGTAACAATCAATTAAAAAAGCGCTCCATGTTGAACATCCTTCGATAAATCGACTTAATGATTGACGTTCTCTTAAAATTGCACATTCCGATTATTTGATTTCGTTTTTCTCGTTTGTACCTACTTTGCGGGGGCGCAAAAACAGTGAAGCGACCCCGAATACGCAAATAACCGCTGTGAATCCGTGATACTCATTTCTCCGTTGCATTTTTATAGAAATACAAAGGAATAGGGAATTTTACAAAAACGCTGATGTACGGCCGCCGTTCACGTATGCATCGTTAATCCGGCAGGTAATTAATTCAACTAAATCGATTAATCGTTAAGTTCGTCGTCAATTCCGAACGCGAACTGAACGTTCCGTTTCGCTAGACGCCAATTCGCGAACGTACATAATCCGCTTCTGTTCTTTACGTTCGACTTTCTTCTCTTTTTGTTTATAGTCAATAATAGAATCGCCAGACAAGCAGCTAACGTTAAACGAAATCTACAACTGGTTCCAGAATACGTTCTGCTACTTTAGGAGGAACGCGGCGACGTGGAAGGTATTGTGCCGTTTCAATTTTTCTCTCTAATCGCGATCTTTTCGCACTTTTACTTGACTACGTCTCATTGTGACGACGATAAAGTGTAATGAAACGATTTGAACTTATTTAATGTGTGTTAAAATTAATTATGGACGCATAGATGAAGAAGAGGAACACGAAAATTTAGCATCTCCCTTTTCTCTCTCTCTCTCTCTCTCTCTCTCTCTCTCTCACGCTCTCTTTCTCTTATTGCAGCGAATTCGCAGTCAAGTTCATATTGTTTAACGAATACGTAAATGCTAAAATGAAGAACGCGTCGCTCTCTGTCAAAGAAGGGGTTCGCTCCTCGAGCAATTTGAACCGTAGAATAATTAGTAGCCCTCCCGTTTATTTCATTACACGTTAGCTCGCCTTTACGCTCCCTAACGCTCCTCTAAACGCCGTTTCGATTGGAATTAAGACTCGCGAAGAACGATGCGAAAGCAGTCATTAACAATTGACCGACCTCATTTGTTAGCGAGCGTAATTTCGCGACTCTTCCAACTTCTAGGACGATCGCGAGCGTTAGACAGCTTAAGTGTTTTCTTCGTCCGTTCATTATTATTTGTCCACCTGCATGCTTATGATTTATCGATCAGTTCGGAATTTTCATTCAGTAGCCGTTAGTAGGCGACTCGACGAGAAAGAAAGGGATGTTAATTAAGTAGATGACAATTAAATTGAGAGTCGCACGCGGCGTACGCAGAGAGAGCATCACGAAGTGGACTGAAAAAACGGTCTTCGGACGAACGACGCCGAGAAACGTTAAAAAGGAAATAGGGATGGTTTGTCACGGCCCTGCTTAGTGTTGCCATTGGGGCTAAATAGAAAGTCCAACTGAAGGATAATTATGTGTAAGCTCGTGTTGTTGATACGGCGGTATTTGGTTTGTTGTTAGAACGCAGTGCGCCACAACCTGTCACTTCACAAATGTTTCATGCGTGTGGAGAATGTTAAGGGTGCCGTTTGGACGGTGGACGAGGTGGAGTTCTACAAAAGGCGACCGCAGAGATGTACGTCGGGGCCATTAGCCCAGCCAGTCGTCGGGTACGTCACCGAGGCCCGCCATTAAGATACCTCTTTTTCAATTTGTACATTGTGTGTTTTGTGATTTTTTACAATCTTTTTCTAATCTCTTTTATATATATTTATCTCTCTTTTTAAATCTTTTTATACATATTATATATATATTTACGTACGTTTCTATATATATATACAAGTCTTTTTATACATATATATATAAACATTCATTAACACTTATGTGGCTTGTGTGATGAGAGAGCTTGTGTATGAGTGAGAGAAGGCCGGTTCAGTAACAGCATGTCGAGCCGCTGGCTTGGGCGACTAAAAAAGAGTGCGAAAAACGAATCAAAGATCAGAACGAAACAAACGTAACCGCCGACCCCACGCAGCGGGAGCCCGTCTCCGGAAGGTATTCAATTCAATCGAACCAGGTGTCGCCGATTATTAACCTTGACCTTACTTGATTGTGATCTTTCTCTCTTTCTTGGGTCTGGGTGTGTAGAATGCGATACGCACAAATCTGTCACTCCACAAGTGTTTTGTGCGCTACGAGGACGACTTTGGCTCTTTCTGGATGGTCGACGATGCCGAATTCGTGAAGCGCCGCCACTTGTCGCGTGGCCGGCCGCGGAAATATGACCCAACCCCATCACCCACTCCACCCCACTGCGCACAGTAAGCACATATCTGAACGCGTCGCGACGTGCCGTGCTATGTGCTAATGCTCTTTGCTCGGTTGCTTGCTGTTATACTACCCCTATTCCGGGTCTTATTCGTCCACTTATAATTTCTCTTTTCAGTTTGTTTTTTATTTGATTCCCGTCCCCGACTCTCTCTCTCTCGCTCTTTGTCTATCCGCCCCACGAATTAATGGACCGTCGAGCGAATGCCGCCCTAATCGAAAGTTCGTTCTATCGCAGTCGATTTCAGTCTGAAGCGTCGCGTTATTCGCACGATGGTTATCGTTAATTAGCTTATCCCACCTACGATGGTTACCTGCATAATAGAGTGCTCCGTATTAACGCCTATCGCATAAGCGATAAGCATTGATGCCGTCCGCAGCTTGCTTTGATATTAATTAATCCGATGCTTTTAATTTGCCAACAAAATGCGTTTAGGAACGATGCGTTCATTATCAACTTAATTGCGTTGCTCAATTACGAAGGTGCGAAAGCTGATTAATGTCACGGTTGGCAAAGGTGATGATGGACCGCATCGCAATGTTTTGCTGATTATGTCTATAAAATCCGATGCAGTCACGTAGATGACGGCGTAGAGCGTTAGTTTTGATGGAAAGTCAAATCGCGAAATTCGACGAGACGTCTTTACTGTTGCGAATCGAAATGAAGGCGAGACGAAACCGCTTCGTTAAAAATAATCTCGTTTTGGTTCGCAAAGAGGAAAGATGAGAATAAATTGAATACAGGGAAATCTACTTTGACTGCTCGAAATCTCCCGCGAAGCTTCTTAATTAAATCCGAAATCCAATTGCTTATGCTTGCAAAATCCTCTCTTCATCCCTGCATGCATTACAATACTAAAACGATGAAGCGCGAGTAACAAATACGAGTGCCTCATACATCACTCATTCGCCTCTCATTAAAAAAAAACACTCCTTGTGGTAATTGAAAAAAACGCACTCAATCAAATCCAAAAAAAGCATTGATCACACTGAAACATACATATAACGATTAATTGATAGACACTGTTTCCCTTTACAAAAGAAATTAACTCCTCTGCACGAGAAATCGGCGGCTGAAGCAAATTTAGTTCAAACGATAGACAATTATTTCTAGTTGAGCCGGCTTATAGAATGTTTGGATAGCGCATTTAATATTAATGCACGTAAAACGTTGACGACTGCTTATTCGAATTTTGTCAGCGAAACAAATTTCAACGACGAAACGTTTTATGTGAATTAACGAAACAAAGTTAATTTGCATGTCCATGTTAAGGAATGAATGTGGGTACGTCGAGGAGCTGATCGTCGAGAAACGAGACGAATTACGCGTCGAATCCAACTCACTCGATAAGGTATCAATCGTCAATAAGTAATAAATGATGAGGGAAACGATAAGAAATGTGGGACGCCGAAATTGATGCGTTTCCCGATGTATTTTCACACGTTCGTCTCGCATTCTTGTCGTCTACGCAACTACAGTTAACATTTAACTAATTAGTTTCGAACGATTTTTTTGAAATATCTTTAATCTCTTTTTTAAACTCTCTTTTGAACATATCTATATGTATTTTAAATTAATTTGTTTCCTATTTGATATTGCACGCTTTAAACGGTAATCACTCGAGTCGATTAATTAACGATGATTCCTGTATGATACACGCACTGACTTTTGATCTTAACAATTTCATTCTCTTTTTAATTATTACTCTATTTGAACGGTCGCTCATTAAAATCAGTCGGACAGTCGGGCAGACACTGAACCGGAGGCACATCGATTCAAGGTAACTACGTGTCATACAGGAATATCGGATTCGTCATTTGAACGAAGTTAGCAATTAATTAGCAATCGCCTTTAAATAAATCAAATGAATAGCGAAGTCTTTCATATCCGCGATGCCTTTTGTTCGCAATATTCGGACATGGAATTCAAAGAAACGCGAAAATAAAAAATTCAGCGGGACGTTGATTAAAGGACGAGAGACGGATGGGAGTTGCGTTTCGCAAGAAGAGGAAAGATTGTGCGGGAAGTTTTATGATAACGTACGCAACGAACGCGGGAACGGTCCGGATCCGCTTCCTTTTAAATTAACGATATTAATAATCAATTACTTCGGGCATCTGGATATTAAAGACGTTGCTACACTTTGCTATTAACGCTTTAAACGAACGCGAAAGAAAACTTGTAAAGTAGGAAAAGCTCGTTCATTTCATTGCCAAAGATGAAGCGGTCCAACGAAACGACGTACGTATGTTTTTTCTCGTTTTTTCCTTTTTATTAATTATGCCACTTTATCGCTTGTATAGTGATGAATATATATTACATATTTATATTAATTATTCGTATTTCATATTCTATCGTTGAAAATAGTGCCGTTTTATATTAAAATCAAATTGTCGCGTCAAATGGAAATCTTTGTTTTTCAACGTGAAACTGATTTTCTCACAGGGGCGCCACGTCGAAGAGTCCCACGATGAACCACAGCCCGACGATGTACGGTGACTCGCTAACGGCTAATCTGCAAGTAAGTCGACGAACGTGTTTATTTCCCTTAACGCATAATTAAGCCCCGAATAATGCAACAAATTTCGTGAAAATGTCTTAGTACGCGCAAGCATCGTTATTAGAAGAGAACAACTTGGCTTTTCTGTCGGGGGCCACGAACATAAGTAGGCATCATCGCGATCGCTCCGAATCGCCGTCACAAGATCACGTTAGGCAAGTTATCGATTAGTAAAATTGTTGATGGCCATGCGATAATCAAGTAGAAATCGAACAACGCGAATTTATTGTGTGTAACAGATCTCCGATGAACGGTGGACTGCATATTAAACAGGAAACCATAATGGGTTCCGAACACAGCGTGCCAAGGGACAACGATCAAGTACATCATTTAATCAAACGCGAGTTACACACGGAATACGAGGACATCGAGCAAGAGGTGCAGAACGAAGGGATGGCCGAAGACCTGACGGTGGCGCAAGATCAGGCGAACATGTTGGACGCGTAGTGCGAGTATTTGAGTGAGAAAAATGCGACGTCGGTGGCTTAAGTCACGTATATCACGTTGATTGCGGTCGATCCATCGAACAACGATATTAGGGAGGAAGATGATAAATAAATATTACGAATTAGTATTTAGTAGTGGCATATCTGATAATCGGAATGATAGTTGTGCGAATATGAAATGGTAAATGACGAAGAGGAAGATGAGGAGACGAAGAGACTTACATATATATTTGAATTTGTACAGCCGTGTGTAAATATAACCAGAAGAGGAATGGAGAAAAAGATGAATAATGTTAAAACTACGAATGGAAGTGTGTTTACGTACTGTTAATAATTGTTTAGACCTAAAAGGTTCTCGGATGTTCTATAATCAGTAATTAGTAGGTCTTTCGGTTTTTCTTACATACAGGGTTTTATCTGTTATGAACGGTGATGTGTAATGATTGTGTACGGTCACCTGGATTTTGATTTGATATTGTTTTGCGTACGAATCGACTAAGAAATTATTATGATGAAACTATGTAGAGTTTCGCTCGTCTTTTACGTGATCTGATCGAACAATATTGCATTTAGACTTAAACAATTGATATTGAAATTGTTCTTATTATGATAACTGATTTTCATTTTCTCATCGTCGCATCGCTTTAATGAAGTCATTTGAAGAAAACCAAACGGACGGACCGCCGAACTTTTCACGGAAGTTTTCTTAACGCTTGTGTTATTTTATAAATATATTTTATTTTATTATTAATATTATTTTATTTTTTTATTTTCGCTCACATAGTGATGCAAATGAAAATGGATTAAATAATAAATTAAGGGAAAAATTATATATATAAAAAAAAATAAGCAATACTGTAAATTTTATCGTTGCTACTATTATTACATTATCTTTTATCGAAGGAAATTTATTCCATATCATTATATAAAAATAAAAACTAAAAAAAAACGTATATCAATGTATAAACTAAAAATAAATAGTAGGTGATACGTTTTTTCGTATACATAAAAAAAACTATGTACTAATTAGCCAATTTATGAAAATGAAGAATAATATGAATCTGAACAAGAAAGTATTGTAATTGTCAACTGTATAAAAGAAAAAAAATGCATTTATTAATTCAACGTTATCAAACGAATATCTCTTTATTATCGATTATCCTTTCGAGATTGTTGCCAAAAATTCGTTGATTTCATGTGATAGTAATTTTCATTTTTGTTTCGATAACTTTTTAATAGAGATTTTAGATAGATTTTAAGCGTGGCGTTGCATGAAATTTAATTTATTGCACTTTTTGTTATTCATTTTCGTAAATTCGAACCGTCTTATTTAATTATTAGGTGAGTAATTTTTTGAGAAACCGATTCGAATAGACATCATTTAGCGATACCAATGCCTCTACATATCAAAGTAGCCAAAATGGCATGTATTATAAAATAATAATGATAAAATAAGCAAGAAATAATTTCAATCAGTCGTATACTCGAATCCTTTATCAATAAAATTACTTTCAAATTGAAGAAACCAATACATACATTTTGCCAATTATCAATAAAGACATTACAATTTGTGAAATGTACTGTACAATTTCTCGTATATAAATATTTCTGATTTGTTTTCGATATTATTACAATAAATAAAGCAATAATAGAAATAGACGTATAATTTAATAATTCCTTTCCAAGTTAATTAAGGGAAACACTATCAGTATTAATTATCATTACATAATCGTTAATTTATAACAAGTTAGTTATTTTATTTTAAACATATACATTTTTTCTTAAATGATTTTTGTTTATTTATACTTTACTTAAGTTTTCATTTAAAATTGTATTGTAATTTTGTATCATGCATATTTGTGAGAAAAATACATATATATATATATATATATATATATATATATATACATTAACATAGTAAAAACTGATTGTTAAGTAACTGATCTTTTCATTACAATTTTCGGCATTATTTTATATTTAGGAGGGACAGAATATATCAAATATAAATCAATTAAGGCAATATTTAGAGTTTTATTGAATTCCTTTAAACATTCTTGCATTTCACGTATAAATTACCTTTTTTCGTCAAATTGTACGTGGTGAGACATCTAGGTGATAATGTGCGAACTAAAGAATTACCTCGACAGAATTCTAGTCCTGTTTTCAGGATCAACAGGACGATATCTACAAACAGGACGAACTTTTTTACGGAATGAAGCTAATGATTTGTGGATTCCTTATGAAACAAAAATTCACGATAAATTAAACAGAAAATAGAGTTTATTAACATTTTTAACTTGTTACATTCTGTTTAAGTACAAACTCCATGTAACTGATTTTTATAAAGAACATTTTTAACATGAAAAGGAACTCGTATCAAATATATCTTAAATAACGAGCATCAATTCTTACTCGTAACACAAAAATAAACGTGAACAAATAATTTTATATGAACGACAGTAACTCATTAAATACATAAATATTAAGTCAAAAAACAGAACAAGAAAACGCAACATACTAGAATTTGTACGTAATCAAAGTCATTGTTCAAATACATTTTTCTATAAAAATAGTCAACAATGATCACATTGGTTAGCATCTACGACAAGATGCGTCATTAAAAAATGAACACACGAAAAGTCTTACGAGAAATATTGCGACAGAATAGTCCTCTTAAAAATTAATTGCACTTATTAAGCTTATGGAATAATCAACAATATTATCTCGTAAGACTGTCATCAAATATATAAACAAACTTATACCTAAAGTGATTATGATTAAATGGAATTGGCACAAATAAATAAATATCACGTAATTGATATTAATTCTTATTAATAACGTGACGGAAGAATGTGGAATTAATTCCTGCTGAAACCTACTTTTTCGGCGATATTACCCAAAATGGCAGCTAATGTAGTCATTTCACCATTGGGCATTCTCAAACCAACTGACTTCGAGTAACAATTGTAAAATAACTCCCGTATTTTCAGGAGCCTCTTCTTACGGCTGAAATAACAAAATATATAATTACAAATTCAACAATAAACTTAATCAATTATTATACTTAATGCCTTCCTGATTGTAGAACGTATCTTCGTCAACAAGTGTGGTAGTTGAACTATTAAAGAAAGAAATTAATTACTGCATTATCTAAACAAAGACAACAGCTGAAAATACCTGGTATTGTTACCATTCAAACCGTTAGTGTCAGAGTTTGAATCGGAACCTCTGACGCTCCCGGTAGCGGTGATCACCTGCCAACTACCAACACTCAATGAGGATGATGACTCCTGCCTTTGGCGTAAACGTGAACTGACAGGTACGGAAACGGGTGAGGTTCTGCGGCTACTTGGCGAACGGGCAGGAGTTGCCACCTCTAATATTGGCAAGACTTCGTTGCTAAACGAAAAATAACAGCAATATTGATTAAAAAAACAATTACATTGTACAATTTAATACCCATTGGTTTCATCAGATGCCTGGACCCACATTTGTTCTTGTGTTGACGATGAGGACGAATTCAAACTGATATTTGAGCCTCGTATGTCGGCATCCAGGATTAAATTTTCCATATGACACTCACTGTCAGATTGTGATGAAGAAGATCTATCACTACGATTGTCACACTTAAATTTAAGCCTAAAAGAACATTGTGTTTTAAAATACGTTAATCTAAATTGAAATTGCATTTACCGAGAAGAAATACTATATTCATCACTTGTTAAATACTTCAACATATAGAAGCAGAAGAAAAAAATTTCCTCGCCTTTATCCAAGCGATCAACCAAGTGATGCCCAAAAAGCACCCAATCATAGGCTACTGTGAGGTAAAGGATTTGCTGAGCATCCAAGCTTCGATGAGCTACACCATCTGCCCAAAGACTCAGACGTAATAAGGATACAAACAAAGGTGTTCGATCCCAACCACTAATGCAGTGGATTAATAAACCATTGGTGGTGTCCTATATGTATAATGCTATTATATAAAACTGTTTAAAGAAAAATATGAACAAACAAAACCTAACCTGCAAATATTTCAACATTAACTTCATATAATTTTGCGTTATTTCAATCAAGTCCCAGTGGGTGTAGTTGTTCCAATTAATTTGTAATTGTGAAGACACAAGATCATCAGGTACATTAATCTTTGCATCTACATGGCTTTGAGTCCAGTCAAATACCAATCCCTCTGCTTGATAATTATTATCTCTGAAGTCTTTGAAAAATTCACAACCAGGATATGGCAGTGGAATTATCTTGAATTCAGCATAACGTCTCTCCTTATCCACCTTTTCAGATGATGTTACGCTAGAATATAGACCATGAATATTGGCATATGAAGTTAATGAAATGTATTACTTAACGCCATATTTAACTTTCTTATTTTCCACCATAAAATCCACAATTGTGGCAACATTGTATGCTTGGAGTAATTTGATGTCAGCACTTCTAACTTTATCAAATAATTGCCAATCTGATTTTGATGGCTTTGATGCAGCAGCACTATCAGGCTGTTCTTCAGAACCGGGAATAAAGTACCCCAAACTAGATCTGCCATAAATCTCAGGGCCGCCTGAGAGTGTTGAAGAACGGCAAATATGTTTGCCCTTATATAATATGACTGGTACTGGGAATCTTGTACGACACCTAAACAAAAATTATATTTGAATACTGCAATCAACATGATTAATTTGTTAAAAGCACCTAGCAAATCGAGCCTTATTTATTAAGTCTTGGATTTTATTTGCATCCCAGTTATTTTCATAAATGGTTTTTGTGGTGGTTCGTTGAGCAGATAGCTGAGTGTTGCTTGGCGTTCCATGAATAATTTCTTGATCCAAAATTATTATTTGACTAGGATAGTTGGTGGAGAGATCCCCATTTTCGTTATTTACAGTAAATGTTTTATAATCAGCCTCCATTAAGGCCTGGCTTCTATTTAAAGCGTCTGTAATCTATGCATTACAAAAAAAAACAAAGATAAAATTCTCCATTACAATGCCATGTTGTATATAAGAACTTACAATTGGGCTTGTGTCTGCCGGCGAATAAGTATTCTTCGCGAAATACGCCAACAAATTATTAATGTCATTTAATGATATAACTTGTAAATTAGTGTTGGATCTGAACTCAGCCATTTCTACGAATAATCTTATAGTTAATAACACAGTTTAAATGAATATTTGTCGGCCGTTATTAATCTACAGAATGTTGTACAATTCCAAAGAACGCCGTTAATGCCGCATGGCATCATGGGTAACCATAACATACATGAAGTTATTAACACAACGTTTTGAATGTTTTCGTAACATTTTTAAATGAATTAATTATGATTTTGAAATTCAATGAGTGAATATTATAATAATCTTTCTTTTACATATTATATTTTAAATTAATAAACAATAATATTAAGATCTTCTAATTTACTTAAGAAATAGGCATGACTTAACTTACCGCGTTTTTATGGGTTTCTTGTGCAAAAACAGCAAAGATAAACGCGATATTCTGCGTAAAATGAAAACTAATTTCTTTTCTTCTATTCTATTCTTCTAATATTTACTATTGAGAATATTCTACAGCACTTATTAAAAGAATATTTAGAATTTCTCTTACAATATCTGAAACTACGCCTGATTGAAGTTAGAAAGAATTTGGCCATAAAAGCCCGAAATACCAACCCATAAATTGTTCCTGTCGTTTAAAATAAAAGTTACCAAACGACTGACACTTCCTTGCAACAAGAAATTAGCAGTACACAATCTTTAAATAAAGTGTCGGCTTACTTTTTATATATTTATTCGTATTATTTAAAAAGTTTAATATAAAAAGAACGCTGTTGGTGTGTAATAGATCAATATCAAACGTGAAATAATTTAATTGTCGTATCTTTTTAGTTTGAAATGGCACAGTTGAAAACTAGTACGTCTGAACGCACAAGTATTCACGAAATGTTGAAAGAAACACCGCCAACAGACAATAGAAATAATGTTGTTGCTGCTGTAGAAGCGAATCCTATTTGTCCATATTCACGTTCTGTACCAACAAGTTTATCAACATGTACAAGCTCACCAGCTATACTAACTCCCACATCTCCAGCACAGAATGATGATTCAACAATATTAAAAACTTCTTCTCGCATTGAAAATTTAAAGAATTGGTCAATTTCGACATACAAATGCACTAAGCAACTGATGTTTGAAAAATTAGGGAAATCGTCAAGAACAGTAGATGCAGGTAATGTTATTTAATAAGATTTGCATGCATGTTTACTAAATACATAATTTATAGAGTTGGAGGCCCAGATTGAACAACTGAGGGATACCCAACGAAAGTATTCAAATATTTTACGTTTATCAAGAGCACTCACCAGTCATTTCTACCATGTTGTTCAAACTCAGGTTTGTCTTGAATTCACTCCATATTTATTTAGAACAAATATTTTCCTGAATTCTAGCACGCCTTAGGAGAAGCTTTCTCTGAGCTTGCTCAGAAATCTCCTGAATTACAGGAAGAATTTTTGTATAACTCTGAAACACAACGAAACTTAACAAAGAATGGTGAAACACTTTTAGGAGCTCTCAACTTTTTTACATCCTCTGTGAATACATTGTGTAATAAAACTATTGAGGATACCTTGCAGAGTATCAGACAGTATGAGGCTGCTCGTATTGAATATGATGCTTATCGCACTGATTTGGAATCTCTTTCAACAAAACCAGATGCTTCTGCAACATTAGAAGAAGCTCAACATGGCTATGAAATTCATCGTCAGCACTTCATGAAATTAAGGGCTGAAGTTGCAATCAAAATGAAATTTTTGGATGAAAATCGAGTAATAATCCCCAATGTATTTTAATTCTTGAAATGACTTTCTTTGTTTTTGTTCTAGATAAAAGTAATGCATAAACAGCTACTCTTATTCCATAATGCAATATCAGCTTACTTCTCTGGAAATCAAACTGCTTTAGAAGCAACATTAAAGCAATTCAACATAAAAGTAAAAACTCCAAATTCAGCTTTTCCATCTTGGTTGGAACAGTAGCGTTGTGTTCATAAGCTTTTTATATTAGTCTAGTCAAATTTTGCGTTAAGCGAATTATAATTTAATGTTTATAGCTTTAATTGCTCTGTATTAATTGAAAACATGTACATTTTTATGTCACCATTGTTTGTAAAATTTCTATAATATTTTACACTTAGTGCATGCACTACTTTTTAAAATGTGAATATATTTAAGGTATTTTGTCTCTAAGAACAATATCAGAGGATACATGGAGGACAAGTTGATATCCTAGAATCTTTGCAATTTGGAGACCAATCTTAATATATTCTCTGAAACATATTTTAATTTTTTTTACTTAATTTATATTAAAACTTCGTTTATTATATTAAACCGTTTATTTCATTAATACTTAATACATCATATTATATGTTGATGTGTTTAAAATTATAATTTGTACTTTTTTGTAACATGTATACATATTTCATGTTTTCAATAGTATTTATTGTTTAATTTAATTTAAACCAATAAAGCATTCCATATTATTTAAGGTTATAAATTCCAAATTGTTTTGCCATAAAATAAATTAGTTTTAAGTGCTGAATTTTACAATAATACATTTACAAAATATGATACGATTGTTTCTCATTAAAACATCAGAGGATTTGTATTTTTACAATCAAATGCTTTCATATTGGTAGCCGTGTTTATGTGGCTATCTTCGTGATAATAGCAACCAATCAGAGTAGAAAGGACAAGGATTGTGTTTATTGCCGGCTTCCCGTTGTAGTCGTGTATTTCAACACATATTTGCTTTTATATTTGTTGTAGCTAAAACTATAATATTAAAAAACATTGAAAAAGTGATATATCAGTTTCCATTGATTAACTGTGAAAAGCAAGTGTTTTCAATATGTCTAACGAAAACGCAGAAGGTCAAACTTCTAAACCAGATCCAGATATTAAACCAGAGCCAATCAATGTTAATGGCGGACAAGGTAATCAAAATAGATCACAAAATTCCAAGCAGCGAGGACACTGGAAGAAGCCTTATTCTGGGGTAAGCAATTACTTTTTTTTAAATAACTGTATAAATTAAATGTAATATTTGCTATAGTCTAAATTTGAAAGCAAAAATATTCGTCGACAACCACAAAATGATCGTCAGGATGGGATTTCTAGAGGCGCTGAAAGAATTTTACATGAAAAGCTCAATATGCTTGGCGGATCAACGTATGACCTATCACCACTTGATTCTACAGAAAAAAGGTTTTCTGGGCGCAGCCGTTTGTACATTGGAAATTTACCAAATGATACAAAGGAGGAAGATATTGTTGATTTATTCAAGAAATATGGAGAAACTGGTGAATTGTTCATTAACAAAGAGAAGAATTTTGGATTTATCAGAATGGTAAGCATAGTGTGTAAAATATAAATATATATCTGTCTAAATTTTTTTATCAATTATAGGATCAGCATTATAATGCAGAAAAAGCAAAAGTTGAATTAAATGGCCATACATTAAAAGGTAGAAATATTAAAGTAAGATTTGCTCCAAATGGCTCTGTTGTCAGGGTCAAAAATTTGGATGAGTTTGTATCTAATGAGCTTTTGCATACTGCATTCAGTGTTTTTGGTGAAGTATGTTTCTGTGCCAGGAAATTAAATTAGAAATAATATCTTCTTATGTTCTTTAGGTTGATAGGGCAGTAGTAATTGTAGATGATCGTGGTAAGCCCACAGGAGAGGGTTTGATAGAGTTCAGTCGTAAAAGTGGTGCAATTTTTGCTGTAAAAAAATGTTCTGAAAATTGTTTTTTCATAACTTCATCCTTAAAGCCACTTATTGTGGAGAATTATGAAATTCTTGATGAAGTAGATGGGTTCCCAGAGAAGAATTTTATGAAGAAATCTCAGGAGTATTATAATTCACGAAATGTAAGTAGTTAAATAATTTAGTTATAAAGAGCTATCTCATTTAAAAAATATATATTTGTAAATAGGTTGGCCCCCGCTTTGCACCTACTGAGAGTTTCGAACATGAATATGGTATGCGTTGGAAGCAATTGTTTGATTTGTACAAGCAGAAGGAAGCTGTCTTGAAGAAGGAGCTAGAACATGATATGAGTAAACTGTTGGCACAGATGGAATATGCTCGGTTTGAGCATGAAACTACTATGTTACGTGAACAGTTACGTGTACGTGAAATGGATATGACAAGACAAAAGCGCGAATGGGAATTGAAGGAACGTCAAGCTGAAGAAGCTCGTCAGGAAAATCAAGAAACAATGAGGCGCCAGGAGGAACAAGTGCAAACGTTCATTATGCATCAAGATGAAGAAATGCGCAGACGTCATCAGGAAAACACTTTGTTCTTGCAAGCTCACCAATTGGATAATATGTTAGATCAAGCAGAGCAATCTTATGAACAAACTGAAACTACTGGTTATACTGCTGGTATGTTGATAATCGGAATTTGATAATTCATATTTACATTATTGAAATGATTAATTGTTTCAGATGGTACGGGATCCAACAACATGGTAAGTTTTCTAATGTTCTCTTTATTTTGTTGGTGAAGCACTAAGTATTAGCGAAAAATATTTCAAGTTCCTTGATTACATAAAGACGATTATAAGTTGAAATTTTTTGAATTCCTAAATTCAACTTTCACTTACTAATTAATTGTCTGAAGAATGTACTAGTCTTGGAATGTTAATGTTTCTTTATTTTGTATGTTATATGGTTCTGTGATATTCTGCTGCTTCTTTATGATTTTCTCATTGAACTGAGCTAATGAAAATGATGGGATATGTTTTTTCATATCTGCTAGCATATGATTTATATTTTCGTTGGAGTTATTAACCCAGATTTCAAGGGACAATTCTCTATACTTGCTGGACATTAAAATGTTACTTTCGAACATGAAATCCGCCTATTTGGTACTACTATGAAAATATTATGTGGCATTGAATACTTTCTGGTTAACGTGATTTATATATGTGATGTTCATGTTATAAGAAACTTAATCGTTTTTATATGGGTATAATTTACAACCGTTGTTATTTTTGACACACTTGCGCTATTAGACAACGGTTGTTGTTCTTGATTTTTAAACTTAAAATGTCACGAATATGACAATATTACTTACACTTATCCATATGTTCTTGCTGCATAATTACATGCTACTACATTAGGATACCGTTGTACTTTGTGGGGTTGATCTTCTTCCATAGATCTTTCTATATGAATATGATACTTTTAAGTGGTTGCGTTGACATATCATGCAGTAACGATGTTGATGGTATATGTTGATCTGTCTTCAAACTCCTTTCCTTCACAATCTCGTTTCCTATTGATTTACCAGACGAGTGCGCCTATATAACTGCAGTTCAATTCGTATTTATATTGATTCGTCAACGTGTTCTATTCAATTTTAAACCATATGGCATACAATGATACCAAATTAAGTTAACATTACTTGATTAGATTTTAATAATTCTTATATTGGTTAGGATCCCAAAGCTTTTTTGAATTCATATGATCGTAACAACCGTTACGAAGGCAGCGATCGAGGACAAGGTGGTGGAATACGCGGCGGACACATGGGTGGTGGTGGCCGTGGCCACTGGGGCTACGACAATCGTGGTACACGCGATGATTATCCAAATAAAAGGCGTCGTTATTAACTTGCGTAAAGTGAAAATACTTTTCAAACAATTCAAAATTATGTTTTCATCCGAGACAGTTCTTGGAATATTTCTGTCTATGATTATTCCTTACTCTTCTATCATGCAACAAAGCAAAACAAAACAAAAATGTACGGTAATTTAGATGCATAAATTTTAGTTTTATTGTCTTCACTGATTTTAAAAAAGAAAATCATGTATAAGAGAGGATCCCGTGTTAAGTGTTTAGCTTATATTATGCAGGCTCAATGTTTGTATTATATTTGAGTTTAGGAGATCTAATGATAAATGTCTTTTGAAAGAGAATTTTAAAGTTCAATTAAATTTGTACTTGATTGATTTTATATACGAGGAAATTTTTATTTTGCGTTTTTTTTTTCTGATCAATGAATTCCAGCGTCAAAAGCATCTCTTTTTTTTATCAGAAAATTCTTTAAAACGTTTCAGTCTTCTATTGAATAAAGAGTGATATGGAAAAGTACGTTCGAAGTATGATACTCCAAGTTCAATTAAAGGAAAACACTTATTTTTAATATGCAATATAATTATAAACTGGCAATTAGTTTAACTTGATTAGTATTATTACTAGCAGAGTTAACACTTTTAGGTATTTGATAATTTCTATATTACTTTAAAGTTATCCTTTTTTCGATAACATATATTCTTATTTTACTTTAATCACATACTTATAATAGTATGGAAATGAACACTTTGTCATTTGCTCCTGTGTTTTATTCAAATTAACTTTAACGAAATGTTTATTCAATCTGTCCGTTTACATAAATTGATTATGTTTCCGCTGAGATATTTATAATAAAACATTAATTCTCATAATTTTAGTATACGTTTCATTCCTTATTTTAACTTACTATGTGGACAGTTAACTTTTATGATCAATCGTTTGAAACTAATACTTTAAAATTGATTTTAATTTCATTTTTCTATATTCTATTGTAGAAATAGAAGATTTCTCGTTCTTTAAGTATATCCTATTAGGAAATTCTACAGGATTTGTCGCCGAGTGTAAATACATTTCCTTACAACATTGCTTCTTTGATTCTCTCACGCGTTTTATCCTTTTTACTCTTAATAATCTCAATTTAAAGTTATTGTAGCTAGAAGAGAAGATGAATTTTTAATAAATTAATTACATTAAAGGGTTTGTAAAATTGTAATCTACTTTAATAATCTATTTTTCAATTAGTGCAAGTGCATAGTATTAATAGATATCCTTAAATGTTAATTAATTGAAATCGTAAAAGTGTACTGTCCCATCCATAATAATAAGATACAAATTCATTTTAAATCAATTTAAAGCAGCAGCAAATAAAATATTGATGTGGATGTAATTGATTAAAAAATTGCTTCTACTACTAATTCGTAATAAAAGATTTCATTGCAGCAATTTAAACAATAACGTTTAACTGAAACTGATCATGTTCTTAGATGATATTGTTCATTGCTGAACATGTTTTAAAGGTATTTTATAGTTATGAATAACTAATGCAGTATATATTGGGGTTCTTTACCATTCTATCAAGCAAAACTTTGATTTTCTTTATCAACAAAGAAACTGTCATGGATGTGTGTAATGGGTTTTATGGATGCCTTAAAACTGAATAAAACATGTCTACATATATTTCTTAAAAGATTATTCAGTTCATAATTAAAATTAAAAACATTGCACACTCACTTCAGAATTAATTGTGATGAAGAAATTGCTGATGCTGTGTTAATGCGACTAAATGACACTCGTCATTGTTCTCCAACCCTTATGGGGGTCAGTTGATATTTATCCTGCTTTAATTTACTTGACTCACGCCTGCCATGGGCTACGTTTTATAGAAATTGAAATTAGATTTTGAACCACGCAACGTATATACATACTCCTAGGATGAAGATTGAGGATGATACCTGCAAGAAAATTACTTCTAATTGGTAAATATGTATTATTTGGTAATTCTAGTTATGTCACATTATGGTATTTATTCTATTGCAATAAAATGCTATCGGCATTTAAAAAGAATGTATAGGGCTCTTTAAAACGAAACGTAGTAATTTGAGATGCGTTGAAGCTAAAACAAATTCGGGATATGTTATTTCGCGATTACAAACAATAAGCAACTAATTTTGTACTAAAAAGCGTGTATTGTTTGTGATAGCGTTAAATTATTTCTATTCTTATTGTTCTTTTCTGCAGTAAAAAAATACATGCCTACTGATTGCAAATTAAATTGAATTCTATTTAAATTATACGCTATATAGATAAAAACCTTTTATTCTGCAATAATAATAGTTACGTTTTAATTGTTATTATTACTACTTTCGGACAAAATTCTTTATTGTTATTAACACATCTTCTTATTGTTAGACTAATGTTATCGATATTCTTAACATTTCGTTTTTTAATATGTATTTCAAAATTAATGTCGTAAGAATATCATTAAGTAAGTTTACTAATTTAATGTACGAAAATTTAAAAACGTTGTATGTGTTTGCAGATAAATATTGGGCCAATCAACCCGCCTGCTGGCTGAAATTGCGATGCGAACATTATTCTCTCTCGTATACTATCAATCCTCTTTGGAGAAATTTAAACAATATTGCGGAAAGAATACAGGAAGTGTATTTTTAATGTTTCGTGTTGTACTGCTAATTAAATGTTTTGTTTGGGATTTTGGTGGTTGATGGTGGATTTTCTCGTTTCTTAATACTTAACTCACGGCACATTTCCTCGACTAATAATAATTTTATTTCCCTTTTGATTTACAGTTATTTGCTTTGCGTTATTAATGCGTACGTAATCGAAGATTATTTTTAGTTGCTTCCTCTTAAGTTGAATATGTTGCTTTTTGCATAGTTGGGAAAAAGCAATATTAAGTTGATTAATTTTCTATTACAGGTTGTCGGAGATTTTAGTGGAGTGAAAGAATTGAGGTTGACAAAAAATCCTCAAACAACTTCTTCATGTTTATGTACGATAGTTAGTGGATAGATAGATAGATAGTTAATGGCTAGAAAATTTTAATTTTTAAAGCCAAAAAATATTCTCCAGAGCAGTTGAACATAAAACATTGTATGTAGCTTGTTAATAATGAGGTTTTATGAACTTGTTACATAAATAGTTATTATATTATGGCACACCTCAATTTTTATTTATTTATTTTTTAATAAGATTTGTTTAAAAAAAAGCCTTGAATTTATTCTTGCTTCTGTGCCACCTCCTCTGTGGTGTCATCATTACCATCACTTGTTTCATCTTCAATAATATTTTCTGATGGAATATCTGGTACTAGGAAATACTGTAATGGAAACATATATAAATCATCTTTTAAAATTTCCGAAATTTCATCTTCTGCTGGATCATTATTGTCAATAAACCATGAAAAAAAAGACTTTTGCTCTAAAACGCGTTTCTTAGAGTTTTTGGATAGTTTTTGAGAACAATTTGGAAGTAAATCAAAACCATCTTTCCACTTTATTTCTGTACTTTGTGAAGATGCTTCCCCTGAAATGATGATAGTTAGTTATATTAGATTGATAAAATTAAAAGTATAGATACCCATTGAATTATAATGAAATTCTTTAGTAATACTGGTGTTTTCAAAATATGGATTTTCATCAAAGCAAAAAGTAATTTTGTGTCCAGATATTATGTCATCATTTTCAACAACTTCCAATTTCTTCAAATGATGCAAGCAATCTTCTTCTGAATCATTTATTAATGCACTGATATCTGGATGATTTAAAAACTTGATTTGTTAAGAATAAGTATTATACCTAAATTAATTGTATATAATGGAATAAAAGGATACTACAGTTATCCAAAAATTAGTTATATTGTTTATAATTTCGTTTCTCTTTTCAAAATATGGTTGTCGAAGTTTTGCATATTTTTGTTCAATTTTAATTATTTCTTTACTAGCTTGGTAATTAATCGAATCAATTTCCGATTGAACGTTATCAACCTCTTGCACTAGCTTTTGTGTTTCTTCGTCTACACAAGGCCGTTCCGATGAATCTTCGATGCTTATATCATTCTTTTTTATTTTCTTTGGTGCACTACTCATTTTCTCGCGTTTTTTAATTACCTTAGTTTTATCTCTAACAATAATGATCCCTTACCACATGATATTAACAATATTAATCAACTAGCGGAAAAGATAAAGAACTCTTTGTTGTCGACCGCCGAAACAACAATCGGTCTGCTTTATAGCACCAAACAGTAAATTGATTATTTAGGGACATTTTGATGGTGAATGTTGTTGTTTCTAGATCCTTTTACGTCACAATGCCACATGGTCTAGTCACTCAACCAAATATATATAGAAAAAGGAATGACAACATTTCTACCTTTAGGGAAATTAAAAGACATATCCATTTGAATGCGCACATTATAACTTAATTACTTAAACGGTAGAAATAAACGTGTCATGAAACATTAGTTTTTGGACGATGTAAATTTATATTTTATCTACTCATTTATTGAGTTTCTATTAAACAATGTAATATATGTTTGTGGAAAGTTATATTTCACATATTAATTTATTGAATTTCAATATAACGCAATACTTTTCTATTTTCTCTAGGAATATTGGTTAATTAGCATGGATAAAAAGAAAATTCATGAGGTCCGGCAAATAATTAAACCACCAAGTAGATTAGGTTCATTAAGTGATCCGAAGGATTTAAGTTTAGGTGGTACTAAACAGAAGAAGGTATATATACCCAACTTAAATGTAGTCAGAGGAAAACATAAAAACAAAGAGTAAGAGATTTCATTCACATGTTAGAAAGTTGTCTTATTTGTTTAATTTAGGATAGTTAAAAAATTAAATAAGGAAAGGATAAGAAAAGAGCAAAGACAGAAGCCTTATGATAAAATTAACAAAGATAGATATGTTCAATCATCAGGAGTTTTCTCAGAAGGAGCAAGTAACATAACAGTGAGAAAAAGTGTTTCTCGTCATAATTATGAGGATGTTCCTGCTTCTGGTATGGTTGTACCAAAGATTAACACAAAAGCAGATTGGAAGGTACACTCAAGTTTATATAATTTAAATGATATTTTCATGTAATCTTGTAGGTAAATCAACAAGCTGAAAAGGAAACAGTTAACAACTTGCTAAATAATGGAATTGAAAGTTCTGACTCAGACAGTGATTATGAACCTGTAGTTTTGACTATGCATAATTTAAAGAAAAATGCAACACCTATTAAAATTGAACCTACTATAGCAATTAAACAAGAATATGTTGATAATGATATAGACATAACTGAAAATGGTTTGATAGCTGTTTTTAAAAAATGTTCATTCACTATAATTTTTTTTTTCAGTGCCTAGTGATGACTTTGCTGGAAACTTTGTTAGTAACACAATATTTACCACCAACAAAATATTCGATGATGACAATTTATCATACTCATTGATAAAGGTGAAGTGCTAAATAATATAAGACTGGATTTTCAGATGAAAAAAATTTATTTATTCTAGATGCCAGATACATTTCCAGGTAAAGGGTTTGATGATGAAACTGATGAATTAGTGGACTTTACGGTGAAACATATGCATGAAGGTCAAATAGGAAAAATTATAATTAGAGAATCAGGAAAGATAGAAGCTGTAATAGGAGATACTACTTATTTATTGGATTCTGAAGAACCACCTAATTTTGTAGAAGTATGAATTTTAAATGTATGTGTATATTTTAAATAAGCTTTAAAATTTGTTTTTAGGATGTTATGATCATGCCAGATCCAAATGAATCCTACACAGATCCATTAATTGGGCATGTAGCTTCAATTACGGATAGGTTTATATTGTCACCAGATTGGAAAAAATTATTTAAAGATTAACAGAGCAAATAAATACAATTTATGCTTTGTTAAATCATTCAAATTAATAAAGTTAATTCTGAAAGAGAACATTTATTTTATACCAGTAACAAATGTGGTGTGTAAATAATTTCACATTAATCTTTTGAAATTAAGAACAAATATTGTATTCATGATATTTGAATCATCTTCTATGTTAAATTCATGCATTAAAAGACAAATGAAGTGCTTTTGCAATAAAACAAAAGGTATCTGTAACTTCATCAATCTGAAATAAGGAGCCACATTATTAAAAAGATAATTTTTTTCTAACGTACTTACAATTTTTGTTGTTGGTTTTCCGGCACCATGGCCAGCGCGTGTTTCAATTCTGATCATGAGAGGATTAGTTTGTTGAGGTAGTTTTCCAATTTTATGTTGTAACTCCGCTATAAATTTTAAAGAATGTAATGGTACAACCCTGTCATCATGGTCAGCTGTTAAAAGCAATGTAGCAGGATACTGATGACCATTTTCTAAAATGTAACACTTTAATACAAATACAAAGTCTTAAGTCAATCCTACTTGGTATGTTAATATTATGCAGTGGAGAATACTTGTATAAATATTTAAATGCTTCCTCTTCTTCAGATGTACCATAGTCAGTCTTCCAAGCATACCCTATGGTAAATTTATGGTAACGCAACATATCCAAGACTCTGAAATACACATTTTAATGGAAAATAAAATTTCAATTGCACCATTATTACCCAACTTGACAAATTGCTGCACCAAACAATTCTGGAGCTTGATTTATGCAAGCTGCCACCAAAAGGCCGCCATTAGAACCCCCCTGAATAGTCAATTTTTTTGAAATGGTATATTTATTTTCAATTAAATACTTAGCAGCATATTGAAAGTCGTCAAAACAGTTTTGTTTATTCCCATATCGTCCCGCATTATGCCATTTGTCGCCGTATTCACTAAAGCAAATAATAAATATAGAACAGTTACTATAATTTTAAATAATATTATACCCTCCTCCTCTAATATTAGCTAAGGCATATATACCGTCAAAATGATTAATAAATATTAAACGCGATATCGCAAACGAAGGAGTAATATTAACATTAAAACCACCATATCCATAAAGGAGACAAGGTTTAGTGCCATCATTAACGAAACCCTTAAAATAAATAGTATGAATTATTTTAGATTTGATTAGAGCAAAATTTACCTTTTTGTGAACAATAAACATAGGCACTTCTGTTCCATCTTTACTTTCATAAAAAACTTGTTGAGTTTCATATTTTGATGGATCAAAATCTCCTACTTTTGTCTCATGGAAGACCTATAAGGTGAGTATTGGAAGCTTATTAACAAAAGCAAATTGCCAATATATTACCTTCACTTCTATTTCTGGTTTAGTAAAATCAACTCTGTATATTTTATTGGGCGTCAGAAATGAATAAAAGCCATAAAACATTTCTGTGTGTTCCTTTTCGCCAGTCATACTGGTAATAGTCCCCAAATCTATCGGGAAATCAAATACTATATTACCAGTTGCCAAATCATGCAGTGACATGATGTTCTAGAAATTAAAAATTTGAAGCCCAAATCATTAAATTAACATGAAAACCACCTACCTTAACATCATGTAAATAGCAAAGAACTAATTGATTATTATTAATAGGACTGGCCCAATTTAAAACTGACACTGTATGCTCAGGAACTAAATCAGGCCAAAACAAATTTCTTGGATTATTAAAATCAATCATTATTAGCTTATAATTTGGTGCATCCTTATTTGTGCGGAACACAAACATATTGTCAGTATTTGTGACATACTGTTAAAATATGAAAAGTTAATGCATGTATCTTGATTAAATTGTCACTTTACCTCAAAATCTGCATCGAATACAGTGACTACATCATGAAGATCCAACTTTCCTGTTATATCTCCATTCAAATGAGCAAAAAAAAGTAAATTGTCTTTGCATCCTATGACAGGTGTAATAATTAAATAATTACCACAATTACTCACTTCAGCACCACTGAAAATACAACAATTATTTGCAAGTAACAAAATTTAAAGAATGACCTACATTCTTAATTTTGGATTATCAAATTCTACAGCAATTATGTCATTTTGTTGAGTTGTGCCCACACGGTGATAATACAATTTTTGATATTCTGCTGATACAGTTTCTGAACCATCTGTTTTACCTTCTTGTTGTAAATAACCCTGGGGGACATATTAAAGTAGTAAACATGCAGTAAATATTGCACATATACATACCCCATAAAATATGCCCTTATTATCATGTGTCCATGTCATGGTTGAATATTTAACCTTGGTTAAAGTTTCTGGAAAGTCTTTACCAGTTGTAACATCTTTAAACTTAATTTCAAGCCAATCAGAGCCACTGTTACTGAGACCATATGCCATAATCTTTCCATCCTTTGAAAATGCTGTATTTGATAATGAAACTGTTCCATCCTCTGATAATGTGTTAGGATCAAGAAATAGTTTACCCTCGGATTCTAAGTTGTCTAACATATATAGTACATTTTGATTCTGTAATCCTGAAAAGTAAAGAGAATACAATGTGTTTTACATCTATCATTACACTTCCCATTTTACCTGTGTTACGAAATTGAAAATACTTATCTCCACGGCGGAATGGTGTATATTGTTTAGGAAAGTTCCATAATTTTGTAACATTCTTTGTAATTTGTGATTTGAATGGGCATTCATCCAGGTAAGGTCTTGTAATGGCATTTTGAGCATCAATAAATTCCTGAGTTTCTGCACTATCTGCATCTTCTAACCACCGGTACGCATCTATGACCTAAATAATAAAAAGGATGCTAACTAATATAATTTACTTAATATTGTGATAAATATAACCTCTACAGAATGATAAACATCTTTTACGCTTTCATCTCGTCTTACATTTGGATATTGAAAAGTCATATTGGAGGCACTGCGTCTTATATAATTACACCTAAGAACTTATTATCACAGAAACTTACTTTATTATATTCATTTTAATCTTACCTATACCATACCCACTCAATGTTTAAATATGGTCGTAACCCTTTTGTACCAGACGAACCAATAAGCGCGAACTTGTGTGACAAATTAAACAAACGTGCCAAATTCATGATTCAAGTGAAAGTTGCATGATTTTTATTGAATGGTTACAAAATAGGCTCATTTAAACTACTATTTGAAATTAATTATTGTCTAAGAAAGTAATAGCTAAAAATTAACTTGAATTACGTGGGAATAAATTGATTGAAATTGAAATTAAGCTATTTACCATTGATTACTATTTTTGCCATCTAACGATATTGTTCACAACAAGCATTCATTTAAGTCTTTGTATTTATTTAGAGATGTCGCAAAAAATCTGCATAGTAAATTATTTGTGCTAAAGATAATATCCCTTCGAAGAAAACGGATAATTTTAAAAATGTAAATCGATTTTTAATATGAGAAATGAAACAAGGTAAAGCAGAATAGTTAGATCATATCAATATGTATTCAATGCTAATGCTGATATTTGTATTTGGATATTAGATAGTTTGACCAAGCATTTGAAACAAGAACATTCTTGATAAATGAATGAAACTTTTAGCTAGTAAGCGTACAAAAATGTTATGATGGATAGAAAATTAATGTACGCATTTAGAGGATGGATTGCATTTGTTGCCTTCATGGATTTGGGCACCGTAATAAGGAGTTATATAGAGAAAAGATCATTTTTAAGCAAATTGCTTTCTGAATCTGAGTTCGATGATGGTAACATGCAATTTTTTAATAATTCTGTCTGATTACAATGTTTATTTTCTTTTAGAGGAATATACAACATCAAGAATGCTAGGAATGTACTTTATATTGAAAGCTTTAGCTTTGATCCATTGTACATTATATATTCATTACAAACCGTAAGACATCACAAATAAGTTACTGCAGTTTCATTTTTTCTAGATTGTTTTTCTATTTAGCATTGTCAGTATGGGTGTGTGCTCACTGATTTTAACTATAGCACTTTACTTATCAGAAACCCTTTATTTTCGATCAACAACAATAAATTTCTATGTTGTATTTCCTTGTATATTAAATGGTAAGCATATTTTTTGTAACTGTTTTAAATTGGCTTTTAAACTTTCTTGAAAAACATTTATAGCAATTACATTATTTGGATTAATTTACTTGCCAAGGCGTTTACGTTTGTGGGAGTCAATTGAAATTGATGACGAAAATCTTCATATATTGAAACAGGTTGGAGTAATGAAGAAAAGAAGAAGTGTACGAAAAAACAAACAGTTGTAGTAATTACTAAAATTTTATAATAAAACTTTTATACATAATAATCATAGTTTGATTTTGTTGTATTTGGGACATAAAAAGACTAATATAAAATATTAAATTTATTACTTAACTTATTTACACATTCTGTGTTGTAAATAATATGATTAGTTATAAATTTAAATTATAGTACTAGTACCTATTATCACAAACAACAAAAAGCTCTTGCAGATATTTGTAAATGAAAATATTATTTTCAGTTTCAACTTAAGTTCCAATAAACAAAAAATGTTTTATAAAAATATCTGCATAAAGGAGCTAACGTACTTACTCTAGTAATAATAATATTTAAAAAAAAATTATAATAAAATGAAATGGTACAAACAGAAAACAAATTATTGTATGTAAAAGCTCCTTATTACAGATAAGCCTTAACTTACAATAGACCCTCCCTACAAATTCATGCTATATTTATCAAAGTATTCAGAGAAACAAATTATTAATTATTAACACAATAGCTTACAATGAGACATCAATATTGGGTATGAAATAATATTACTTAAAAAAATGTATAATATTCATGTATGTATATATATTTATGTATAATTGAATATTTCAAATTGAATAACATAAAAGAAGTAAAGGCATACTTTTGTTGTGTTACTTATACATAACAAAAAGCACCAGTCATTACATAAAGATTAAAGAGAGAAAGGTTTAGAGGTACCTTTTCTATTGTTTTAAACCATGCTTCATGTTTAGAAATAAATATATACTTTACACAAACTCAGAAATATGTGGAAACAAAAACAAATTATTTTAGCAAACTACGGATATGGTAACATTTATCCCTAAATTACCGTTATCAGCAAACAACTGGGCAATTGATGTATCGAACACTAAACAATCTGATTCCATTATCGCCGATGCAACCCCTTCATGACTGGAACGTGGGGTTGCTTCCCATGTCAACCGTCGCCTATTCCCGTTCAACTCCAATCTAAAAAGTTGTGAAGTCATGTTAACATTCATGTAACAGTGATTAATTTGTTTATTGATAATAAAATAATTGTAAACCAAATTGTCCTCAATATACACAAGATCCCATTTCACACGTTACCTATAAGCAAAATGCTCAGCTTGTTTGCGTGATCCAATAAGTTGCACTATTGCAAAAAATTGTGTATGACCATCACACTTCTCCTGTTTCTCTAAAATTAACATGAAATGGTGACCAAAGCAACTTTGCATCATGACCCAATCAACAGCTCCAGGTAGATTAATTTCTGTTGCCAAAAATACAATGTCTTCCCCATTTAATGTAGTAATGTTTTGATGATCATGTTGCAAATGTATCATAACTTTCTCCAATTGTCCCTTTAAATATATTGCAAATGTGTGTACTTATTCAGTATTTTTAAATGTACATACCTGCCATGAACAAGATGAACCTGGACAAGGACAACTATATGGACGAAATTCACATATTTCCTCATGCTTGGTTTTTTCACTTGGTCCAAGTGACATGCGACAACCTGTTTGATTATGTTTACAAGGAAATATTAAGTTATTGGCGACTTTTTCCATTGCCAAATTTCTAATGTCACCTAAAAATCACATTTCAAACACTGTCCATTTCACATAATTCAAAGTTAATTACCCAGAGGACCACGACATGTTGGACAACAAGACAACTTTGGACGACAATTAGCACAGACTAAGTGTCCAACTTGACACTGCATTATAGGAGGTAAGACTATTTCAAAACAAACTGGACATTCAAATAAAGCAGCCAGTTCTTCAGTTAAGGTACCAGGTGAATGAATTTTTGATAAATGATTGGCTGCATTTGTTGTGCTAGAACCTGATGGTTCACCAATGCAAATAGCACTTCGACCTCTCTTTTGGTTCATTATTTGTGCCATGCTTGCTAAAATAGGAGAAACGACAAAATTACATTTCTTGACACATTACAGTTAGTAAACAGTGTCTTATTTTGAAAAAGTAATAATCTAAATTAATTTTGCACTTACTTATGCTGCTATTTTAACGATTACTTATACGAAAGTTTTGGAATTATACATGTCAAAGTAAGATATCGAAAAAGTAAACTAAATTAATCTAAGTATAAGGGAAGCACAGAACATAATGGAAATCTTACTTTCTTTATATAATAATCTTCTGTACTTTAATACGTAATTATCGGTCTAAACAATATTCACTTTACACACAACAAAATATCCAATTTTCTTACTGCACAAGAAAACTAATTCATTCATGCTGATTATGTTATTACAAACAATAACATAAAAATTCTGTGCTACTAGAAAATTTACGCCATGTCAGAAATGTCACAGTGCATGCACGTATTGCATGTTACAATGTTGCCAGTACACTTTTATTGTTTAGTTAAATCTCTATTGTAGTTATTAGTGAACTTCAAAAATTCTAATTAGTAATTGCATTCATAACAACCAACAATAAACATTCGCTTTTCATCTAGCAAACTATTTATTTAAAAAAACACAGTTTAACAAAAGAAAAAAAAATATGAGTGGATAATATAGAAGTCAAAAAAGAATAATAGAAAAATAATTTCTCATGTACAAACAATTATTTTTAAATAATCTGGGACTAGTGCAATAAGTTGTACTCTTAAAATACAGTGTTAATTTTTATCTACTTAAAGTAATTTAAAACATTTTTGTCAAATGCAGGTGTTATTATAAATTTTGACAGTGACATTAAACAGGTGATGAATTTTAAGATATAGTTAAAGGCTGAAGTATTTTTTTTATAAATGGGGAAAGCATTATAAGTTGAAAATAAATAAATAAAATGGATACACAAGTTGAATCTGACATGGAGTATTCTGATAATGAATGTCTTGATGATTTTGATTATTACAATGCTGATGAAGATAATGATATGGAACAAATAGATCCTAGTATAGCAGACCCAGAATATTTCATATATGAATGCCTTACAGAAGTGCAAGTAGAAAGGCTACTAAATGAAACAGTAGAATTGTTGAGTAATAACTTAGACATAACTCCTTCACTAGCTAAAGTATGTTGACAATGTTATTATTGAGTATATCACTGAATAATATGTTTAATGTTTTAGGTGTTATTACATACACATTGTTGGGGTGTAGGTGATATTATAACAAAATATCGTGATAATTCGTCAAATCTATTAATTAGTTCTAAAATAAAACCACTATTACCACCAACTGTAAATTATGCAAGGATACTTGTTTGTCCTGTGTGTGCCACACCACAAAGTAATGACAAGTTTCACAGTTTGTCTTGTGCTCATCTGTTTTGCAAAGATTGTTGGGCAATGCATTTTGAAGTTCAAATAAATCAGGTGAACTATCATATACTAGAATAAGCAACGTAAACATGATTCCATGTAATTTTCTGTATTTAGGGTATATCAACAGCAATCAGTTGTATGGCTAAAGATTGTGATGTGTTAGCACCGGAAGATTTTGTTCTCAAACATTTAGCAAAGTCAAATATTCGTGAAAAATATCAACAATTTACCTTTCAAGATTATGTGAAATCGCATCCACAATTAAGGTTTTGTCCAGGTCCAAACTGCCAAGTAGTAGTACGTAGTATTGAACCAAAAGCAAAACGGTCTATGTGTTCACATTGCAAAAGCATATTCTGTTTTAAGTAAGTAGAAATTTATTACTATGAAATTTAATCAGATACATCCTAATTTACAGATGTGGAATGGATTACCATGCCCCAACAGAATGTCAAATAATTAAGAAATGGTTAACAAAATGTGCTGATGACAGTGAAACTGCAAATTACATAAGTGCACATACAAAAGACTGCCCTAAGTGCCACATATGTATTGAGAAAAATGGAGGATGTAATCATATGCAATGTTATAATTGTAAACATGATTTTTGTTGGATGTGTTTAGGTGATTGGAAGTCACATGGATCTGAATATTATGAATGTTCGAGATATAAAGAAAATCCAAATATTGCACATGAATCTGTTCATGCTCAGGTATAGAAAACTTCCATGTAACTAACAGTGTATAATTAAAAAAATTTTTAGGCAAGGGAAGCTCTAAAGAAGTATTTGCATTATTATGAAAGGTGGGAGAATCACTCTAAGTCATTAAAGCTAGAAGTTCATACACTAGAGAAACTTAAAGCAAGAATTAATCAAAAAGTAATGTCTGGATTAGGTACATGGATTGATTGGCAGTATTTATTTGAAGCTGCAAGCTTATTGGCAAAGTGTAGATACACTTTACAGTATACCTATCCTTATGCTTATTTTATGGATATTGGTCCAAGAAAGGAATTATTTGAATACCAACAAGCTCAACTTGAAGCTGAAATAGAAAATTTATCATGGAAAATTGAAAGGGCTGAAACAACAGACAGGGGTGATTTAGAAAATCAAATGGATATAGCAGAGAAACGACGAACTACACTGCTAAAAGATTTCTTAGATGTGTGATATTTTAGTTAATTTCAAATTTTCGTGTCGTCAAATATATTCTAAATTGTATATTTCCGAGGGTTAAAATAAAATTATGTTGTGTCAGAGTTGCAAATACAAGTAATATTAGTTATTTTAATCACGTATGAAAATTATTTATTAAAATTTATTTGCATGTCTTTCATTTAATAAATAATATTTTAAATCAAATTGAAGTAATTTTATTCATCGTATTAGTATTAATTTTCATTATAACCTGGAGAATGAAAAGAACTACAACATTAATATATAATATAATTAAATAAACGTTCACGATTACTGCTTGATTAGTTAGCATAAAATGGGGAATTCTAATTTTTATATAGAACGGTAATATTTTAATTAGGATTTACATATCCAATTTATATTTGTCATCTCTGGAGTTTTCGTTTCTCGTGCTGTTTTGCGGCGGCTTTTTTCTTCATTATTTGAATCTTCTTTTCAGCACTTATAATATTTATGTTAGGAGTACCACTTGATCTGGATATATTTGTAAGAGACGAAGAAGTACTAGGAACCTTTGACATAGTGGCTTTGACTGGTGAAGGTGGTCTTTTAGCTAATTTGTTATTCAGATTAGAAAAGAAAACAGATACAATGTGCTGCATATTTACCAGGCTTCATAATGGTACTTTTATAGCTAGAAATCTCAGGAACATTACTTTGAGCAGAAACAACTTTTGATGATGGTCCACTTGGTAGGGGTGGTTTCTCCGCCTTACGCAAATCCTATTTAGAAAATGAAGTGTTATAACTGTAATATTAATAACAAGGAATATAATAAAATTATTTATTCATTACAAACCTTATAGATTACAAAATAAACTCTGTGAAATATATTTAAAACAAAGTAACGCAATTAAAATATAAATAAAAAAAAAAGAATTCCAACCAAAACCATTTTAAGTATGTCTACTATAGTGATTTCTTTCATGTGATTCAAACATCCTTACTGTAAATTGATAGATTTCTGAGGATTCCATTTGTACTACCTTGCAATTTTGGCACAACCATTCTGTATCAGCTTCTTGTGGAGAAACAATAGGTCGGTGGCACTCCTGATGGTAGAGACTATGGCAGCCCACACATTCCAAAAGACGATTTCTGGCACCAACATCCATACCTCTGAAAATAAAAATCAAGAATTTACAGGTGCTTATGATAAATATATATAAATAACCCACTTGCAAATAATACACATTAAATCTTCTTTCAATAAATCTAACTCTAACTCATTATCAGAGCTTGAAGCAGTTTTAGTTTCATCCAGCAAGGGCAAGGTTGAAGAAGGAATCAGTTTTCGTAACTCTTCTGCTCTCTGCTTTTTCAGAGGTGCTATTAGGGCTGTGAAGTCCACAATTTTGCCAGTCTTAGCTCTTATCGCTTCTTCTAATGCTAACTGAAGCGGCAAAGCTTCATCTTTAATAAATGCATCAACTGAATGTAGTGATTTAAGAGGTTTTATATATTGCTGGTCTATGTCTAATTGAGACATCCTGTAAATATAAATCTGATTAATTAATTTTACTTATCAAAGAATTAATATATTATTATTACTTTTTAAAAACACCAACGGCTAAAAATTCTTTCTATATGAATCCAAATTGCAATGCTTTGTAAGAAACAAAGGTAATAAAAGTAATCAAGGATTTATTTATGGAATTACTAAAAGATGGCGAAACTAGTTGTGAAACTTGTTACAGTAGATGGCAATACCAGCAATTAATTTAAGTTATTTTGAATGAAGAATGTGACGTTTTATGAAATATTGTAATTATATTATTATAATGTTATAAAGTTCAATTAAATTCGAACAGAATATTAGAGTAAGAATGATAGCAAAATATTAATTTATCTTTTGCGTTCAAAACTATTTATTTGCTTTTGTTAATTCAAGATGTAATTGTATACATGTTTTATGTATAAGGTTTCGCATTTACACTTGACTGGATTCCAGAATCAAATTTCCTTGTATAATTTTCCTTGGTATTCATTATGGAAAAAGTATAATTCAGTCGTGATTAGAAATGAATAACGAGTATACCCCTTTATTAACAAGAACAAATATTCCGAAGTATGCTTTTCATACAAGAAGCACAATTAGAAGACAAAAGAGGATACGACAATTTCAATTTTGTGTGTGCGCAATTTTGTTGTAAGTTCTTAAGAATAATTATAATATTAATTATGTTAAGCATTAACTCCTTCAGATTCAGTATTACAGCACTAATATTGGTGGCCATTGCCAATGGCTTTAGTCATATTTTTGATTCGAATAATTATAACACAACTTTGCAATCAGAAAATGCAACGAATATAGTAAATGAGTTCAATGTTCTGCCTGATTTCGATAAGAAATATACCATTTCTAATGATGACATCGAATGGGACAACGCAATAGCTATTGGAGAGAAAGCTTTAAAAGAAAGGGACGAAATTGAAGAACGCTTAAAAATGCTCGATGAGAATCATCCAAGTTACAAACATCAAAAATTATTCGCTACTTCTATGAAAATTCGTAACATGTCACGAATAGGATTTAGCGAGCAGCAAGCTGCCAATTATTTAAGACGGTATTTTATTGTGATTTTTAATTTGCTATATTCATTAAATATAATCACATTCGTTTTCAGACAACATAACAAATTCCCTGCTTGTAATCGTTTTAATGCAACATACAGGGACTATTGTGAATACAAGCCTATCATATGTAATCCCACTGAACTGTATAGAACTTTCGATGGATCCTGTAATAATTTAAAACATCCCAGAGCTTTTGGTACTGCCTTAAGACCATTTAGAAGAATATTATGCCCGGACTATGCTGATAGTATTTATAATTGAGCTCCGTTATTAGATATGATATGTATATAACACTTAATTTTTTAGAATTAGGCAAACCACGAAAAGCGAAGGATGGTATGGAGTTACCCTCGGCAAGAACTGTTAGTTTAAAAGTTCACAGGCCTATATACAGAAATGATGCCACATTTTCAGTAATGCTGGCAATTTGGGGACAGTTTTTAGATCACGACATTAGTGCAACCGTAATAAGTACTACAAAGGAAGGATCTCCCGTACCCTGTTGCGACGCGGGGTCATTAAGTTATCCAGAATGTTTTCCTATACGTTTAGAGATAGATGATCCGTTCTACATAAAGCATAACATAAGTTGTCTCGAATTCGTTCGATCTGCAGCAGCACCGACGTGTTGTTTAGGTCCTAGAGAGCAACTAAATGCAGTGTCAGCTTATATAGACGGTTCTATGATATATGGCGCAGATTTCGATTCTGCTATCAATTTACGGTCGTTTATAAATGGTTCACTTCTTGCTTATTTAACAGAGGATAACAGGACGTTGTTGCCAATGTCGAAAGATTTAAAGGATGGATGCAACCGTGAAAAAGAAGCGGCAAAAGGCAAATATTGTTTTGTAACTGGAGACTCGCGGGCAAATGAAAATATTTATTTAACCAGTATGCACTTGATTTGGCTCAGACATCATAATTACATTGCTAGTGAATTGGCTAAAGTAAATCTTCATTGGGATGATGAGAAGATCTATCAAGTAACGCGAAAAATATTGATTGCCCAAATACAGCACATCACTTACAACGAATTCTTAAAGAGTCTCTTAGGTTTGCTATTATGAGAATATTATTACTCTTGCAATTATTGATTCTTATATGTTTAGGTAATAATCTAATGGAAAAGCATGATTTATTAATAAACCGAAAAGGCTATTTTCACAAATACAACGATAGCTTGGATGCGTCTATGTCGAATGCTTTCTCGACCGCCGCATTTAGATTTGCGCACTCGTTGATACCGAATTTAGTCAAGATATTCGGTGAAAACAATTCAAATTATGGATATGTGGAATTACGGAAGATATTGCTCGATCCGTTTAAATTGTACAACCAATATGGATTCGATGAAGCAATTATGGGCGCATTAAATACTCACGTACAGGCAAATGATCCGTATTTCGCTCCCGAGGTAATTTATTAAGATTTTAATACGAGACGTTCTCCGTATTATAATTCGTATTAAAATCTGAGTCACAATAACCCATTTTGTTTGCAAAATAAGTAAATATTTCTTAATTATTCATTTAATCCTAAAAAGGAATTATGTAACCAATTACAGCTAAAGCAACATCTGTTTCAATTTACTGCCACACAAAAGCAAGAACAAAATAATAGAGGAGCGTGCGGATTAGATTTGGTCACACTTAACATCCAGCGAGGTCGTGACCATGGTTTGCCAGGATATACCATTTGGCTTGAACGATGCGGTATGTTTCGACCCCGCACCATGAAACAACTTGCGGGGGTCATCGATGATGAATCATTAAATTATATAAGCAGCATTTATAGGTAACCCTAATAATAATATTCATAATGGCTTTCTTTCCAAGTATTTGTAGCAGGAGCAATGGAAAAGTAGGAGAAATTTTAGTCTGAAGATTCACTTTAAGTTCTGCACCTGCTTTTTTGCGGAGCGAATTTTCAACAAACGCATAATGTATATATACATATATTTTACTGTCGGACATTAAAAATCGATTGAAATAGAAAGTTATAATTGCTCGAATGTAAAATCATTTTCATTTTCAACTGTACTTTAAAGAAAATAGAATTAAGAAGATTGGTTACAAGGCTCAGCCTAACGTTCATTGCCTGCTGAATGTACTTGTTCTCATTTGCTAACACCGTCACCACGTGTGTTTAAATGCTATTTTAAAACCTTATATATGTATATATACATTCCAAAAATGTTTGCAAAAAAAGTTTACAAAAGCACATTATCACTAGGACGATGCACATCTAATTTATTTTTTCACGCGATTAAATTAATTTCAAACATCGTTTCAGTCATCCTGATGATATTGATTTATATACAGGCGCCTTAAGTGAGAAGCCAGTGAACGATGGTATGCTTGGGCCTACGTTAACGTGCATAATACTGGATCAATTTATAAGATTAAAGAAAGGCGACAGATATTGGTACGAGAATTCATTCGAACCCTATGCATTCACTATTAATCAGCTAACTGAAATAAGGAAAACTTTATTAGCAAGTATTATTTGCAAAAATTCTGACAATATTCAGTTAATACAACGTTACGTTATGCGTAGCATCGACGTGGATAATGATTTGATTAATTGTAGCGAAATTCCTCAATTGAATTTGAGCTATTGGTACGACAATTCCTACGGAAGGGTACTTCTTAATGAGAATAATTTTAAGATCAAAATCGTGAACTAATCCGACTTCGTTTTATTAAATCGCCGATACGCAGAGCTATATTTGCGTGCGAAATTATAATAATCATCCTATTTAATTTACATTAAGGGAATCCATACATAGTAATCGTGAACATTTGTAAATTCTTAATAATAGTACCTATTAATTTTGTTTCGCCCACTTTGTAAGACATAAAAGTATAAACTGGTATTTAAATATTTTTTTGTATTCACTCATTATATTTTAACAGCGAATACTTTTTGGCTTTTTGAAGATTTTTCGATAAACAAAAATAAAGAACAACCTACAAGATATGTTCGATTTGTTAACAAAATGATGTAATTGCCGATAAATCAATAATGTAAATTTGATTATACGCTGGAACAAATCCAGGGTGGTGAATGTATATTAAATTCAATACGATCGCAGCACGAATTTTAATTTAGAAATATGTAATAACGTGGGCACGTATATAATTAAAACAAAAGGTTCGTTGCATTATGAGCCAAAATATAATATTTTTCGATTTTTCTTTTTAAGTTACATGGAATATATGAATGTGATTTTAAAGCGTTGGCGTAGCCGGGTTGCATGTGACGTAAAAAACACATTTCTATACACTCTATTTTAGGAGAGATATAAAACGCTGACATTGAATTTTTGCGAACTTAATGACGAAGACGACCAAGACATATTTATCATTATTGTTTATTTTTTTAAATATTATTTATATATCTGCATACCAATAATATAAATATTATTTGTTTATGTATTTCCTATATGTATTAAAATATAATTAACGAGCAATTACGAACGATTCCTTGTGAATGAACTTATGCATTATTTAAAACTTGTAACGTTGTCTTTCTATTAGGAACAACTGCGAATTAATTTTATTCGTAATGGTAATGAGAATTGAAACAACAATTAAATAAATAATGATTTTATTATCAAATGAATTCTTACACTAATGTTTAGTGAACTATACTACATTATTACTAATGTCCCTAAATAAACGTTACAATGAAGGGAGTAAAATAAATAAATTCACCAAACTATTTAACAAAAATAAAGTCAAAATTATCTTGAAAACATATGTACAAAGTGGAGAAGTAATAGTGATACTCACCAAATACATACACATGTAATTTTAATGTAATTCTTAGTAAGATTTACAAAGTCTCTGTTGTACTAAAACGTACATATTCAACTGTTTTGTTTTGTAATTTAATGACATTAGTTTGGAAGTGTATCATACAAAATATCTTTCACAGAATCGGAGAGTTGATTGGGGAAACAAATGTCAAAGTTGACAATAAGATCCCCGCGTCTAGACGGTTCTTTCGGTAGAGGTAATCCATAGCCCTGAATGCGGTGTACTGTATTTGGTTTTATAATTTGATTTGAGAAGTGCAACGGTATTTTCTGATTGGTCATTGTCGGTACCTCAATATCACAACCACATAAAGCCTGTAACAGAGAAAAAATTGAGTTAATACATGTCATTTCATCATTAAAATCACAATCTTACCTGTTTAAGTGAAATCTTTGCTGAATATCTGATGTCACTGCCTTCTCTCTTGAAGTGGGGATGGGGTTTGTCACGAATAATAAAGACAATGTCTGCTGGAATTTTATTGCGGCCCTGATCACCTTCTCTTTGGAATGTGATTTTTGTACCAGCCTTCCAACCAGGTTTCACATTGATAGTTAATACTTTGTCTTCCTTTTTAGTAGTTCCATCTGGCTGCAATACTTTACGACTTATCTTCATCTTCTTGGTACAACCTTTTGTTATATCTTCCAATGAGACATATAAATCATGCTCTATTGGTGGATCCTGTAACTTATCTTTGTTTCTGTTCGGGCTGTTATGGAAGTTAAATGATTGACTTCTAAAAGCACCACCAGGTCTTGTTCCAACATTGAAGCCAAATGGATCATCAACGTCCATATCATCATCATGAAAACCAAACATGGACTTTCCACCTCCAAGGTCGAAAAATGCTTGAAATGGACTGGCACTTCCAAAGAATTGTGCAAACGTAGCCCTTGGATCTCCATGAAATTCGTATTGGAAATTCGGGTTGCCTCCAAGTCCAGTATTTCCAGGTATTCCACCCTTAAGGCCTTCCTCGCCATGAGCATCATATATATCACGCTTCTTCTTATCAGACAAAACCTCGTAAGCTTCTGCGATTTCTTTGAATCTTTCTTCAGCTCCTGCTGCTTTATTTTTATCTGGATGATATTTTAAAGCCAGCTTACGGTATGCTTTTTTAATGTCATCATCAGATGCACCCTTCGAGATGCCTAAAATTTTATAATAATCTTTGCCCATTTTCGCAGATTATTTAGTTATTGCTGCACAAAAATAACAAATAATCCCTTCACACTAAACTATTTTAAGATATTAAAACACCACTAAAACACTAACAGTCCTTTATTCTTTTCGAAAGTCAAATGAACAGGATCGCCCAACTGCCGTGAATATATATATTATGCATTAATTCTAGAATTATCTAGAACAACGCTTTTCTAGAACGAGATGAAAGTACAACTCATTGGCGTCGTTACGTATATTAAGGAACGTTCACGATTTACGTTTTATCTATTGTAATTAAAATCTAATCTGGAAACTGTGGAATGAATCTTTGAACAATTTACTTTACTTATTTAATACACGGAGCGCGAATTCATGTTAATTTAATGTTAATAATATTAATAAAAATAACGAGTCGCTTATAAATATACAGCGCTAGTGTTCACATCCGATTGTCAGGCGCCTAAAATTCAAATTCTTGGTGCATCAAATAATATTAATTTTAGTCGAACTAAAACATTGTGGCCCAATCGTTAATTTTAATAAATCGAATTAAACACTTCAGAAATGTATAAATTGTTTTATGAACATTATAAATTGGTGCATTAAAATCATAACCTCGACAAATATTTATTCAAACAATATTAAATTTATAACAAATATTTTAAAATGCCTTCGTTCAACGAAGCTCCTCCTGAGGTATACTTAGAACATATTCATCGATATAAACTTAATTTTGTAATGTTTCAGTATTGTCATTCCAAAACAATAATTGTAATTCATCCTGGATCTTTGAATTTAAGAATTGGAAGAGCATCAGATTTGAATCCTATTACAATATTACACGCAATAGCTAGAAAACGGTTGAAGAATGGATTTGTCTACAGTGACCCATTTATACCACCCCGTGTTAAATTAGTAGTATATTCAATATTAAATGATATGATTAATTATATTAATTTATATATTTAGTCTTCAGCTCAAGTTGTGGACATTGAAGAAGCCCGACTGTCAGTTTCACACACACTTCAATCGTGCTTGCAATCTGATGGTAGAAGACGTTATGCTACACCACCTCAACAAATTGCAGCATTTAACAGACGCACTACACCAGAATCCATTGGTCCCAGTGGTGGAGATTGGATTCAACCAGATGGTGATGTTGTTGTAGGAAATGATGTAAATTATTCTGTTTTGCAGATGATCACTATGTTTAACTGCCAAATTAGATTTTAGGGATTAATCCTAAATTGGAATTTAATGTCCATTTTCCTTTTCGAAGAGGCGATTTAAATATTCATAATGGACCTGGAGGTTCAATCACAGCAGTAATGGCTGATTTAGAAACTATATGGTTAAGAGTTTTGGAAACGCACTTCAGTATATTGCAGAAGGACCTAAAACTGTATAAAGCAGTCTTATTGATTCCAGATGTTTTTAATAGAACATATTTGAGAGAGTTGATGACACTTCTTTTATTGAAAATGGGATTTGGCAGTGCATTCTTGGTTCAAGATCATGTTGCAGCAACATTTGGATCTGGATTAAGTTATGCATGTGTGGTTGATATTGGTGATCAAAAGACATCTGTTTCGTGCGTTGAAGATGGAATTTGTCACCCGAATACTAGAGTAAGAAGTTAAATGAAAGTTTCGAAAAAAAACCAATTGGAATTTTGTAGGTAAGATTGGAATATGGAGGCGGAGATATAACTCAAACATTCTTATGGCTGTTGCAAAAGTGCGCATTTCCCTACAAAGAATGTACCGACGAAAACAAATTGGACACAATGTTGTTACGTAAACTAAAAGAAGATTTTTGCCATGTAAATCTGGTTCGTCGCAACGTAAATAATTATTTTCCCACGAATAAAATCCGTTGGTTTCAGGATATTTGCGGTTCTCAAGAAAAATCTTTTATTTTAAAACAACCGGGAAAGGAAATTTCGCAATACACGATACAAGTCGGCGATGAATGCATTGTTGCACCGTTAAGCTTATTCACACCGGAATTATTCGTGATTACCGGCTCAAAAGTTGTTCATACGCAAAAGCGTTCCACTGGCGATCCGGAAGATCCACACGATGAGAACTATTTAAGAGAAATTCGAAGAAAAGGCATTAAAGATAACATGGAACCGGCTACTTCAGATTTCCTAAATGAATCTTATTCGGAACATTCAAGTAACCCGAATGCCGCAAATGAGGATGATATTGTAGTTGATGCTATTGATACTGTTCCCACCATATCCGATAAGGAATTTGTAATAAATCCAGGACAAATATTAGGCTTGGATCAAGCTGTACTGCAAAGCATTGATCGTTGTCGTAAGTGATACAAATAATATTTTAAAACTTCGTACAATTTACTTTTTGCAGCTACTGAAGATTTAAAACGCAAAATGTATGGATGTATACTAGTTGTTGGTGGTGGGATGAAGTTTTCTGGTATCGCGACTTGGTTGCAAAATAAGATATACCTGCAAATACCTTACCTATACAGAGCTGGTGCGTAGTTACCAACGAACCTGGACTTGTTTCTCTAATAATATTTAAATGTTATAGAACAATTGGATATAATAACGAATCCACGTGACATGGATTCGTCAATGGTCGCTTGGAAAGGAGCGGCTATAATGTCGTGTTTAGAAACGGCTCAAGAACTGTGGATTATATCGAGCGAATGGGAAAAATATGGCGTGCGTTTGTTGAGGGAAAGGGCACCTTTTTCGTGGTAGAAATAAGCGATTTAAATGTTTATTCTTCCATAATCTTATTATTTAGCTAATTTATACAGTCTAGTTTTATGTTCTTGCTATTTCATAATTTTCATAATTGGAGCACTATGTGTAGAGTCCGACAGTAGCTTTTTACGTCAGAAGCGACTCTGCAATTACAGTAACTACAAAAGCTCATGTAAGTTTTAATTAGAAAAACTACATGAGGAATTTATATGTTTTTAATAAAAAAATGCAGACAACAGCTAAGTGTTATTCTTTATATACAGAATTTCTAATAACTGTTAAGTATCGTAGGCGTTTAATTCTTATGAATTATTAAGGTAATTTGTTATTATTTTCAGAAGTATATGTTGTATTACTACTATTTAAGCAAGTCGAACAATCGGCGTTTGGTTTTATTGGTATTCCAATTGGTATCGGAGTCCTCGGTAAAGACGAATTATCTGTAACAGATAAAATAAATAAATAGATAAAAGAAAAAAAAGAGTGGAAATAAATTAAGGAATTAGTTTCTGGAACGCGTTACGAAAATCGATTCCCTTTGAATGAAATAGATAAATGGTTTGTTTGAATGCGTATTTGGAGAGCGGTAGGCGTTGTCATGTAAACGCGAATAGAGTAATTGATTTTAAGCTTCATTCATGTAAACTCTATACACGACTTGATTACACTTTGGTAATTAACGCAAATCCGATTAATGATTATGTTACAAAGTTAAGTTACACCTTTTCTCTTTCAACGTTGCTTAACGCTACAAATTCTGTTTCGATGGGCGCACAAGATCCGTTTGTTAAATACTACCGTTGATTAATTTTTTTTCTTGCGTTTGGAATAACGACATACCTTGAGATACAATAAATTGACGATGCATATCCTGTCGATATAAAAAATTTGTCCGATCGGTTCCATCGAAGGATAATCGCGACAAGTTCCACAAACGATGAGAAATATTTGGAATCGCTTCTCCGTGGGCTACTGCCGTTCCTGCAGGTTGATCTGATGGTACATCAGGACTACTAGGACCTTCCACATTAGATTGAGTCTATAAAATTGATCAAATAAAATTAACATTTTCAAATATTTTAAATTTCAAAACTTAGGCAACCCGTTTACTTCGACGCGTGTATAGTGGGTTGCATAACATATAGCATCGAAAAGTTTAAATGGAGCTTCTTTGAAAGACGCCTTTTCACGATACGGACCGTTCAAAATATTTTAAATAAATTAGTATGAGATGGAAGCATTTAAATGTATCAGATTCTAATTGCAAATGGATGGAGATTAGCATGATATTATATACATAGGTGAAATAAATAAAACATACGCGACAGAAATCGTATAAGCGGTTTACAATTTCACATCTAATAATACAAGTTGTCGCAACATCAAACATATTAATATTTCCCATTTAATTCACGTTTTAATTCACGTATTAATTTTACGATCCTTCTCTTAGTTGACGTACAAACAAACGGGCGCATATAACATATTATTACCGTTTCAATTAACGAATTAAAAGATTACTTTACTTCGCGAATTATTATTCTAATTAAGAACGAAATAAACTAATTAATAAGACTTAAACTGGCTTAATTATTTTAATATCTATCGTATCCCGGTGGAATCCAATTCAATGATCAGATTTCCATGAAGTATTTGAAGAAAAGTCCTCAAGAAGAGGACCATTAAATTCTTAATTATACCTTACGCGATTGGTTTAGTGACAATAAAATTCATACACGACACGAATATAATGTCATTTGAATTCGTATGAATTGTAAAAAAGAGTAATAATTATTGCTGCTGGGATAATAGCCATTAAAAAAGTAACGTTGATATCGTTTATTAAATATTACATAGGGTTGTATTATTCGTCAATTCTTTATACTGCCTTTATATTAAATTATTTATTTTATCTATCACGCTAATCGCATTCAACATATTTTACTATCCGTTAAGTATATCGTTATTAGATTCGGTATTAATTTCAGTTTGATATTTCTTTTTGTCCTACACCTAACATTATTTAATATGTCGTAGATTTTTTGATTTGATTAAAACTAGAAAATTCTATTCCATTTGAATTCATTAACGGCACGTAATTAAGGAGCTACGTGAATATTCGTCCGCGAGAGATTCCTTTTCGAGATAGAAATCGTTTAGCTTTATTTAAATTAATAACGAAATAGCGTAGAAAGTCCTTTATGATAAATACTTCGTGAAAGAAGAAACTAATTTGTCAGAATTAATTGAAACAATGATAATATGTACAATATACATCCTTCTCTCTCTATTTCTCTCTCGTTTTCGCTCTTTTTTATACGGTTTAGTTAGATGTATAAAATAGACGTAACAGAGAATATTCGTAATCTGGGATGACTGTAAAAGCTCTGGGGAACTGCTCACCGCGTTTCCATGTTCACCAACCGTATAAGCCCTTGACTAAAGGCATTATGGCAATTTACAAGAAAAAAAAGGACTTTTTTTCATCCTTTTTTTAAATTGTATACACACAAAAATACAATTTAAGTATTCAACCATTTTAAATACTCTCTTTTCTATTTCCATCTATCAGAAAAAACGAGAAAATAATTTAGATGGGTATCCGCTACTCTTTTTCTCCAATTTCCTCTATTTCTTTTCTCCGGTACTTTTTTCTTACGGCGTAACAATAATTTTTAATCTGTCAATTAATTTTAATTAAATGGGCTTTCAGTAAACGAAACGTAAAACACATCGCCAATTAGTGCAATCGTACACGTTTTTCACTTGTAAATCGATATTAATTAGCGAGGATTTAGATAACGATCGATTAAATTTTTTAATTACTTGAAAACGACGACCGATCGGCCTTTAAGTTTTTTCTCAATTCGTCCGAACATTGACTTTGGTATCGATGGGAAGGAAGAACGATTGATAGTAATTGTTTGTGAGAGGTCATAAAAGCGAAACCGTACGATTCTGTTTTTCCGCGTCGTCTTCCTCGGGGCGTGGTGGGCGACGTCTCTTTTCGAATTACCGCACGGATTCTTTGTGACATTATTTTTAGAGGAAACGAGCCAAAACAAACATTTAACGTCGTTCGAAATGGCCCTGTTATCTCCGTATCAGTACGTGTCCTGTATGCGATATAAAGAAGCAATCATGTACAAAATCAGTGTTTTTGGTATCGAGTATTTCTATGTTGCCAGCGGGACACATTTGTTCGCTTGCTTAGTGTTTTGAATCTCCCGTGAGAGAAAGAACTCATTTAACTTAGACTCTGTGTATTTATTTTATTAGAATCGCAACTAATGGTGTATTACGTTCCTTTTCCCGTTCTTTTTTCGCTCGATGCGTCTCATACAAATCTTACGCGAATATATGCATAACACCCTCAACTTCTTTATCGTTATCATCGTCCTACGTCTCTACTATCAGTAGGTAAAAACAGCGGAACATTTCGACGTCGATCTCTGACATCGACGACGACGCCTCGCAATTTTAAATCTCTCGATGTCCTCGAGCGAGGTACATCTAGTTTTACGATACTTTTAAGCTAGATTATAAAACGTTTTCATTTAATTTAAGAAGTCTGCTTAATATTAGCGTACAAATCGTCAGTAATTTTATAGTTTAAATAATGAGAATGAAAAAGGACGAGGAGCATTTCAATGACGGCAGCGAGTTACAACGGAATAAAATGTAGCGTTTTAATCAAGTTCCGTTCCGTCACATTTTGAAAAACAGATAGGGGAGCTTTACACTTTTTATAGGCGCAAACAATTGAAATTTCTTTTCGCCCTCCCTTTTTTTCCTTTCGCGATTATGAAGATTTTGCACAATTAAAGCACAACTTTGAATCTTAAGAGTTTAGATCCAAAGAATGCTTCTGCAAATTCAAATTACTTGATTTGAAGCTTTAATGCTTTTGGTAGATAATATATTAAAATGAAATTTAATTAAAATTACGATAACGATAAAAGGATCGGGAAAAGAATTAAGTTAAAGTCAATAAAAGTCGACTAAATAAATGCTTCCTCTCTCTACGTGGCCCGCTTTTCCTCAACTATAATATTTTTAACCCAATTAAAAGTTGTATGTAAATAATAGGAGTTTGTTACCCTTGAGTACAATTGCGAAATAAAAAAGAGATTCGATCGCTTTATATAAAGAAAAAGTGGATGTGTGCGGAATATAATTTGCAAAAGTTTAGTGGAAAACGAACGGTTTTGTGTTTTCTTTTTGTAGAAAGAATTGGGGAAAAAGCAGGAATGGAGACGAATGAGAAACGAACGAATGAACGAACGATGGAAAAAGATAGGAATCTACGAGATAATAATGAACGCTATTTGGTGTATACAAAAGGTACATGAAATGATGAAATGTGCAAATAGCGCTACATAATACTTCGCCTGTCTTATTTGAAAATTAAAAGCAATTAAAGTGAATATGGCATAACAATGAGTTCGAGCGTTTGTTTAATTTTAACAATGGATTAAAATTACTACGTTTCTATAGGTGTATGAATAATTAAAGATTCCAAATCACAATGATGTATTGCATTTTATGACCCTCTGGGCTCCAACTCTCTTTATCTATCCGCATAATACAAACACAGAGTAGTCGACTCCCTCTCTGTAATCGTTACATTTACTCTATTATCAAAATGTTTAAAGATCTTTCAAAATCCTTTTATTAATCCCTCATATTTATTTTTCGAGCTTAAAACGCTCAAAACTTTATCAGCGTCGAAAGAAGACGTCTTATTTAATTAACAAAAATCGCATCTTTCTCATTTTCAGGATGATTATTTTAGACCGTTCATTTAATCCAAATAGCGTTTAATATGTGCACGAAATAAGCAATTAAACGCTGATCATTAGTTGCACGAGGAAATAATTTGAACAGATTTGCGACGAGTAAAAGTAGGTTTCGTTAAACAATTGTGCGCTTACGTGCGTAAGATTGTTAGCCCTTTTCCATTTGCGATTGACATTCATTTTAAACACGTTTTACGGTCGTTCATTCGAAGCCACTTTATTTCGATCGCTGGTTACGAAAATATTACACAAAACCGAGAACCCTTATGGCATAAGGCATAAGAAATGGGGATCCGTACGTTATTATATTTAATCCCTTACCATCTTTTATCTCACTCCTCCACCCTCTTTCCCTACTATGAATGGGTGGCATGTATATATATATATATATATATATATATATATATATATATATATATATATATACGTAAAACGAATTATTGTTGTATACTAAAAGCATATTTATTTAAAATGTCAGCAATTGACCTTTTTTTAAAGTCCCGAGCAGATTGAAAAGAGGTGTTATTCAAGCTTGAAATTAAATTAAAGTTACGTAGTCCAAGCCACTGCAAGAACATTGTTTAATAGCGGCCCTTCCTTTAATACCCTTTCTTCGTCATCTTAATTTTCATTTATATCATTATGAATTTGTTTGGCACGATTCTTTTGCCGGTAAATTGTTGCAATTAAGACTTCGGTTTGTGAAATGACATTTCGATTTTCGTCGAGAGCGCTCGTCGCATTGTAATTGAATGGTTTTATGATAGGGCATTATACACGTACAGGGAGTTCGATTAATATGAATTATAAATGTATATTCCATTGTACGTAACTGTTCATTGTTACAATTAATATCTCTATTGTAAATGGGGGCTTATTCCTACACAATTCGTTTTCCAAATACATTTAACGCACCATTCATTTTAATATTGTCTATTTGATTTCGATTTCGTTATCATCATACATCTCTTCGGCATTACGTTGATTTCAACGTGCGTGTATTTTAATTCCCATTGATTATTTCCTGATAATTACATAATTCACGCAAAATTACATTTAATTTGTTTTATTTATTAATTGTCGAACAACTTGCGTTCAATTCATGTTTCTATTTGAATAAGCGATTCTTTTCAACTTCTAAAGTTAGAACGAACTCTTATTTATTTAACACCGAATAACTTTATTGTTACTCCTGCTGCCTTGAATTTTTTTATTTTAAACAATAATGCAAATATCATAATAATATTTTAACAATCCTCTTCCAAGAAAGCAATGAACGCACTATAAGATGAACTCTTTGTTTTGCGGACTGAATGTCTTAGAAATCGTTATCATTAAAACAATTTGCCAAATGTTCTTATTGTACTAATTGAATTCCATTTACGATAACTCAGTGATCGAGCACGTGTATATTAGCAAAATTCTCGCTAATGAATCGCACTCGTGTGATGTTTTAATGTTGAATTATTTTGGCTAATCAGAAGTTACTAGAAGACGCGCTTTCTGATGCCGAACTAACAAGATCGCAAGTAACCGTTAAACAATTAATATCTAAACGGATTGGCACGTTTTCATTCCAATTGGTGGTTATGTAATCTCTTCAGCAGATTGTTCGTGTCGGTAGTGTGCGTCGAAATGTCATCTTTATCTCCATCGTTTTCATCGGGAAAGAATAATAATTGAAAACAATTTCTTGATGAACATTTGCGGTTTCGCTTGCTTTAGTGTGGTGGTAGGGTTAAACGATAAAACATCGTGCAAATCCGTTACGAAAAGTTTTGCAACGTGTTTGTGATTGATTGTAGTACGTGAAAAAGGAATTTTTGTTAGCTTAACTTTGAATTTGTGCAAAGTCGATGTTGGCCATAGAAATTCGCAGATCAAGTTAAATTCCGAAGAGTGTTAAACGCGCAGACAAAAGCGCTGCATACAGGGTGCGTTTGCAATCGGTTTTTGGGGCAGATAATAAGTTTGTGGTAATTAACTTTTTCATTATTTTAACGTTAGTTCACGGTGGTAAAAGTAGTCGACATAATAGACACCGCAATTGTTTTTATTTATTTATTGCGGAAACTGCATTACCGAACTGGTGCGCATGCGCAGAACGCGATTCCTTCGCCAAATGATTGTTTAATTATTAATTTGCAATAATTAGTGAGATTTAACGTTGTATTTGTGTTTAAGTGAATTTTTGGAGTCAGGAAACAGCGAAAAATCCACATTCTGCTGTAGAATAATGATAAATTTTGAATATTTTGTGTTTGTTATTTTCGTATAGATGGCTGATTGGTCGAACTCGTCATTTCCGCCATCTCCTTCCTTAATATATTTCTTTTGTGTGCAAAATTCGTTAAGTGATAGTTTATGCAAATGTTTGTCTTAAAAAACGTGAATTTATTTGTAAGTTTTGCCCTTTCTTTCAAATATTTTTATTTTACTATTAATCTTCTCTGAAATCATTTATTTTGGAGTAATTTGCATAACATCTAATTGGATATTCTCTTCCAGGTTGTGTGTGATATCAAATTAGCCATATTGGCCCACGCGACCGGTTAAACAAATTTGACGCCATTTTGTGCGGTTGCAGCATCAGTAATCGGTAAGTTTCTATTTTATTTTAATTTGATTGATTTGAAATGGGATTAAATGAAATTGATGAAAATCAAGAAGTCCACTCGAATTAGATACCTTCCAAAAATATTAAAAATGTAAATTTTTTAAAGCATTTACTTAAAAAAGCTATTGCAATAAGAAATTAACCTCATATTTTTTGTAAGGCGAAAATACGCTTTGCGTAGGTCGTGTGTTATGGTTAAAATTTAATAACACTTCTTTATCTAACCCCGTATAGTTTCTAATTAAATGTACTTAAACAATTTTAAAGTATGGCGTTTACAAAAGACCACGTCCCCTTTTACGTTAGCGCCTGCGTTTCGAAAATTATTCCAATTTCCTGTAATTTTCTGAACAAGCAACATAATTTTCGAGGCCTGACTCGCCTCCTTTTCTAGGAGACTCCTTTACGATTCGTTTTACAAATACATTTAACGCACAATTCATTTGATATTGTCTATTTGATTTTAATATCACTATTATCATAGGTACATATCTTCGGCATTATTTTGATTGCGTGTTGGTTCATTGTTAAATTCAAAAAATTGAGGTAATGTATCGAACAAAATCGGTAAATAGTAGATTCCGTTCCCTTTTGATTGCTTTGAAGCAATTTAGCAGTTCGAAGTTGATATGTTATTAAAGTAAATTAAAAAGTTGTAGGTCGTTGTTGAAGGCAATTCTAGGTAGATGATTTGGAACGATAATCGCCACAGGTGATCATTGGACAGCGAAATGTCCGAAAAGGGCGCCGGAAAACGAAGGACCTCCCGACGAATCTTTTGATCCTCTTAAGTTGAAGTCGACGAAGTTTGAATTAACGAGCAATCGACCTGTTCCTCAGCAATACCACACTCGCTTTTGTCTCGTCTGGAGAATGACTGAGACCGAATAAGGTCGAACAAGATCTCCATCCAAGGAAGAGCATGTTATTCAATACGAGACGCTTAAAGGAACTGAAGCATTAACTGCCCAACTTGATTTTCAACAACTTCGTTGATTTGAATTCGAGAGATTGAAGTCGTCGGTCGCGATAATTTGTTCAGACCATCGGCCTGGAATTTTCTGGAAAACTACCGGATCATTTAAATTACTTCAATAACATGTTGACTCCAAGCTACTGAATTTCTTCAAAGAAACGATCAGAAAGGAACATGATGACAACCTTCAACACATGTAGAGGAATCTACGGTTCACCGATTTTGTTCGATACATTACTTAAACTTTTTGATTTTAACGAAACGGCTGATAATTCCCATTGATTATTTCGCGATGATTACATAATTCACACAAAATTACATTTAATTCACTTTATTTATTAATTGTTGAATTCAATTCATGTTTCTATTAGAATGAGCGATTCTTTTCAACTTATAAAGTTAGAACGAACTCTTATTGTATTTAACACTGATGAACATGATTGTTACTCCTCGTACTTTCAATTCTTCATTTTAAAAACTATGCAAATACTGACTGAATGTCATAGAAATCATTTTTATTAAAATAATTTGCCAAAGATTCTTATTGTACTAATTGAATTCCATTTACGATAACTCAGTGATCGAACACGTGTATATTTGCAAAATTCTCGCTAATGAATCGCACTCGTGTGATGTTTTAATGTTAAATTATTTTGGCTAATCACAAGTTACTAGAAAACGCGCCTTCTGATGCCGAACTAACAATGCGATCGTTTCCTTTAATTCTTAATAATTAATTTATTATTAATTAATATCTAAATGGATTGGCGCTTTTTCTTTGCAATCAGTAGTTATGTAATCTTTTCAGCAGAAATTAATTCTTTTGGAGTAATTTTCATTAAATCTAATTGTATATTTTGTTTCAGATTGTGTGTTAGTGTGTTAGTCATGGTTGCATCATTATTCAGTGAGTTTTTATTTGATTTTTATTTGATTAACATGAATTGGGATGAAATGAAATTGATGAAAATTAAGAAGTCTTTACGCGAATTAGATACTTTCGAAAATTATTTTAAGGCGTTTACTAAAAGGATTGTTATTACAAAAAAAAATAATTATCATACTTTTTATAAGGCGAAAATGCGATTTTAGTCGGTCGTGTGTTCGTTAGGGTTAAAACTCGATGATATTTTTTGATGTAGCCCCGTATATTTTCTACTCAAATATGACTTAAACCATTTTAAAATATGGCGTTTGCAAAAGACGTCCCCTTTTATGTTGGCGCCTGCGTTTCGAAGATTATTCCGTTTTCCTGTAATTTTCGGAATAAGCAAATTCGATTTTGGAAACTTGACTTGTCTCCTTTAGGAAGAAAATGGCTCACAGTCTAAGCCGTTTAATATTTTTTGAATTTCTGCTAAATTAAAATTATTTGATTTTTAAAAGCGTAGCAGAATTAATTTGAAAATATTTAGTTTTCACAGCATAAAAGGCGTTTATACGTCTGCACTAATAACTTGAACATTTTTTGTTTCTACTCGATTATTTTTGATATTTTTGTTGATTTATTGTGTCTGTTCTTGGTTGCGTTATTTCTTTGTTTTCGAATAGTGCGGAAGCACGATGCTGCGTTAATGAAACATTTTTTTCATATTGCATTTGATTATTTATTTTTTGATTAATTATTGTTGACTATAGGTTTAAGGTGAATGATATTATACAACAAACTCGAAAACCTTGTTGCTTCTACAAAATCTATTAGTGTAATGAATTTCTAATTTTTCGCAATTTTTGCTTTAACGAGGTAAGGGTGCTGGTTATTTCGCAACCAATGATCGCTGAGATGCTGGAATTGCCATTTTTCCCTTTTTCCTAGGATTCGTCCCGTTTTTGTTTATTCGCGTTCCCCAAAAATTGAAAACTTTATTTTATTGCCATTTTTTGGGTTTCATTTCAATGTTTATTACGAGTACGCCCAGTGTTCTTGGATTTGATTTCATTGAACAACTTACATTTTGTTAATGATTTAATTTCTTTAGATCAATTCTTATTAATTAGTTGTTCGATCATGTTCGGTAATAGGTACATATATTATTCTGTTAAGTAACGAATGGTAAATAAGCGTCAATAGAATTGATTAATGCGAATAAAAAGGCGGTAATATGAGTTGCGTGTGGGTGTGAATGTAATGTAATTGATTAAAATTGAAGTGAGCAAAAGAAATTGATGAAAGCCAAAGTGTGATAAATAGAAGCGGCGAATGGGAAATCCACCCCTTCGTAACTATTATCATTACGAAGGCTGTTAATTCTTTAGATCGTTTTATTTTAATAGAAAACGTTATAAAAGTAATTGTCCCCGACGGTTGTTGCATAAATATTTGTTCGAAAATACTTACAGATACGCTACTAAATAATTCAAATTTAATTTTGTCAAAACATAGGCGCCACTTTCTGTTTGCGTTTAATCATATTAAAAGCCTATTGTGTTAGCGTTAAACACAAACAGCGAAAGTATTGGATTACACTTGATTAAAAAGGACTTATAACTCATTAATCGACATTAAGATTATTATTATTTTAACGTAACTTTCGTCATCGACAACGTTAATCCCATCCATACATTTTATTAATTCAAAGCACCGCTTCGCACTTAAGCGAAACGGGAATGAGTGAACGAGGCAATCAATTTATAGCAAATAACAAACACCGCGCGGAACATAATTTTCGGACGGGAAACCCCCGTCATCGTTACGATTATTATTATCTTTCCACTGACCTTTTCCAACTTGGGGCTCCAATTCTGGCACACGTTCGAATCGGTTTTATCGTCGGTCGTTTCGATGTCCACCTCGTCGTCGTCCTCGCTTTGCTCCTCTTTCTGCTGCTGCTGCTGCTGCGTCGGCTCCTCGACGGCCGTTTGTACTGGCTTAAACGCCGACTGGTAGTTCTTGTCCATCGAAAAGAACGGCGCCTCGTGCGGGAACAGTATCGGGTTCCGCTTCAACCACGGGAAACTCGAATACGACGAGAACGCGAACGGTTTGTGGTAGATGAAGTCCATTGCGACGCGCGATATCGGCAGCGAGATGTCTTGGCAGTTCGGTATTCGCGGCGACGGCACGATCGGCTGCGTCTCCTGCGCGTCGATCTTGCCCTGTTTCGGCGCCCTGTTCGCCACCGCGCTCGACAGCAGGCGTTTCCGCGTGCCCCCGTTGAACATCGCCTTCACGTCCTCCCAAGCGTGGATGATTTCCTCGGGCGGGCTGCCGCTGAGCTTCATGTGCCGCCGCCACGAGTTGAAATTGGCCGCGTCCGGCTGCACGTACTTGTCGCTCGGACTGACGCGGTGCGAGTGGAAGATGAACTTGTTCGGCGAGAAGAAGAGGCCGCACATCGAGCATTTGATGCATTTCGCGCGCGACGAGTTGTAGCGCGACGGCAGGAACGAGCCGCGACAGCCCCAGGCGCACTCGTGGTGCACCGAGAACGCGAAGTCGTCCGGCAGCCGGGGCGGCGCGTTGTCGCCCAGGAAGCTCTTGCACAATCGCTCGGCCTCGCGGCGCGTTATCATGCCGCACCGTCGCGACGACACCGGCATCGCGCCGGCCCTTCGCAGGATTTCCAGCTGCACCGGAGTGCATTGGACGCACGTTATGCCTGAATCGGGGAAACAGATCATTTGAGGAACGGATGTCGATTCGCTTTCGAGCCGAACGTACCTAAAGCCACTCGACGGTTGTGTATCTCGTTATAGCTGAATTGTTTCAGTAAGGTATTCGATATTTGGGCTAGGCAGAGGCGTTCCTGAGACTCGATCACTAACGACACTATCGGTATCCCGTACAAGACGACGGTGCTCACCTGAAACGGTTACATGTCAGTGCTCTTTTTTTGGGTAAAATGTCGTCGAAACGATTTCGTGCGATCGGTTCGACACCAAATCGAAATCCGGGGCTCATTTAACGTTATTATCGCCGGAATGTTATCAATTTATGAGTGGTGTCTCTTCATTTGAAATTCGAGTACCTGGTTAGGCTTCGTGGAAACGTCTTGCCTATTCGACGACGACAAACCCGGCGAAGACGTTTCAGAAACTTTTAATTTTATTTGCTGTTGTTCGACCCTACACCAGAACAAAAAAGAAATGAATACTACTTGATCGCAATCAATTAAGTGAAAAAATGTAATGAATGGGCATTAACAAGCTCATGAACACTATCACCAATCATTTAATTCACTTACATCCCCAATAATATAATCCCCAAACGATCGATTTAAGGAAATTAACAATGAAACTAATTTATCGACACTTTGTACACTCGAACAATATTAACACAATTTGAATATCATTCCTTACGTTACTTCGGTTAATCTTCACTATACGAGGTTCGTTTAGGTAGTGAATGAATCGCTACCCTTAGAAAAGTAACGATGTTTGCCACGCCTGCCGTTCTACCGAGCAGGGTTGTTTTACCACTTTTACCCTTAGCACAAGCCAATCGTGTGCGTTGAATTAAATTGGAAATTGTCACGCGCCTTAACCGCCCTTAAAATTTGACCAATACAATTTATCCTGACCAATTCTCGTACTTTATCGTATACATACATCTACATTTCTATATAGATACATTTATATGTCGAGATCTATATTAATACACCTAAAAATAATAACCGCAAAGCTTATTACTTTACATCATAGAAATCAGGTTACAAATATTACGTTAAATATATTTTGCTAGAGAATTAATCAAAATTTATATTTAATGCTTCTAGTAATTGTAATCAATTACGACAAAGAAAGTAATTAAATTAGTTGGTGAAGCACCAATTAAACAATATTAGTTCGGAATGTTTAATTTAACGCGACTTTTGTTTGAATAGCAATTATTTTAAAAGGACCATTATATAGGAGGGTGTGACCCACTAACGTCATTAAAAAATAGTCCCCCATAATCGTTTTTGTATCCATTCGTTAAATGCTGCCGGTTTCGTACCTCAATTAAATCGCTTGTCGCATTTCGGAAATCAAATTTAATTAGATTGTTCCTCTTTCTTTCGATTTCGAGCGTCTCAACGAAACAAATTGAATCGTTTTAAGGAGATTCTTATTCCAATCTGATTTATTTAACGCTAATATGCTAACGAGGGAGTTACTTTTGGTTTAAGTGATAAAATAGTTGAGGGTGTCGATGTAATATTCTTTCGGTATAATTGAATCTTCGGTTGAATAATGCATGCTGTCGTCGTCCACGTCCTTTAGGTCCCACGGGGACGTGTTATACTGTATCACTGAAGTGGAACATATCGTAAAAAAAATTCGCATTCTTCCTCCCTTTCATCCCCATCTGACTTCTCTATTTTCATATTCGGACGTAACCTTCACATCATACTTGCTTGCTTAACAATATCATTGCCACCCTGCCTCGTTATCAAAGTATTATCTTTAATTTTATTTTGTCATTTAACATTTCCTGCTGGTTCCCCGAACAGAAAAGATTTTCAAGATAATAAAGATGCGCCCTTATTAATTTATCATCGTCGACGTTCAGGCAGGTGTAACGATTAATTAATCCTTCATCGAATCAAAACCGTTTGATTTGCTTGGAATTTTTATTCTGGTTATTTTAATGATTGTATAAGAAAAGGATAAACGTGGCCAATAATAAGAGATTTTCAATTGGTTACGTACGCACGCTGAGCATGTTTTCAATCACTGTAAACACTATTACGTAAGCCGTTGTGTATTCATGTGAGTATAATACCCGAGTGCTTCAATTATCGGTATTATTCCTATACCGAGCTAAGACGGGATAAGAGATTATCCACTGCTATGCTCACGTGCAATAACGTAAGTTTTAAACGAACATAATCAACAAGAACCGATCTACATTAAGCTGTTTTTAACTATTCCACAATTTCCCTACACATTTTCTTTCGCATTTAATGATAAGAACATATACGCATCCCTATTACAATAACAGAATTACAAGAGTAAAATGCTTCGTTTTGACTGATCATGAAATTACATTTTTAAGTACTGCCAACCGAGTGATTGAAAACTTAAACAATGATGATGTTTAATGACAAAAAAATATTTATTGGATATTACTTGCAGAAGGAACTGAGATATTTCACAATCTCAAAATCGAAATGGAACTGTCCCATCAATACTGTTGCTTAAAAAATCGTAGTGTACATATTGTAACTACTTTTTGAAAAGCGAAATATTTTCAGAATACAAACAAATCATATCACTGGAGAAAAGTAATTCGGTACTAGCAATATTCCATACACAACGGACTCTTATGAGTTAAAATACTTATGGTAACGTCTTTAGCCATGTAACTAAATGGATTTTTTCACAGCAAAGCATTATCTCAAACGCTTTGTAATGGTCAATATGAAGGCAAAATTATATTAGCTACAGAGCGTCAGCATAAATTGCTTTAAGTGTATTTTGGCAACTAAAGGGCTTTATACTGACACTCCGTGGTCATTAGGGAACCGGGCACTTGTTTCATTCGGTCAAGATACAGACAATTGTTTTGCCTGCAGTTAAATATTAATTTGACTCTGGGTTTTGGTGATGTTTATGGCATTTAATACTTTCTTGCGTCTTATGCTTCCCTCATTTGACACAATTCATGTACGGCATCTTCTTGACAGAGGCATTAATTTGTGCGATTGTACTTAGCTACAGAGCGTCAGCATAAATTGCTTTAAGTGTATTTTGGCAACTGGTGCTCTTTATACTGACTTTCTGTGGTCATTAAGGAACCGGGCACTTGTTTCATTCGGTCAAGATACAGACAATTGTTTTGCCTGCAGTGAAATACTAATTTGACTCTGGGTTTTGGTGATGTTTATGGCATTTAATACTTTCTTGCGTCTTATGCTTCCCTCATTTGACACAATTCATGTACGGCATCTTCTTGACAGAGGCATTAATTTGTGCGATTGTACTTAGCTACAGAGCGTCAGCATAAATTGCTTTAAGTGTATTTTGGCAACTTATGCTCTTTATACTGACTTTCTGTGGTCATTAAGGAACCGGGCACTTGTTTCATTCGGTCAAGATACACACAATTGTTTTGCCTGCAGTAAAATACTAATTTGACTCTGGGTTTTGGTGATGTTTATGGCATTTAATACTTTCTTGCGTCTTATGCTTCCCTCATTTGACACAATTCATGTACGGCATCTTCTTGACAGAGGCATTAATTTGTGCGATTGTACTTAGCTACAGAGCGTCAGCATAAATTGCTTTAAGTGTATTTTGGCAACTGGTGCTCTTTATACTGACTTTCTGTGGTCATTAAGGAACCGGGCACTTGTTTCATTCGGTCAAGATACAGACAATTGTTTTGCCTGCAGTGAAATACTAATTTGACTCTGGGTTTTGGTGATGTTTATGGCATTTAATACTTTCTTGCGTCTTATGCTTCCCTCATTTGACACAATTCATGTACGGCATCTTCTTGACAGAGGCATTAATTTGTGCGATTGTACTTAGCTACAGAGCGTCAGCATAAATTGCTTTAAGTGTATTTTGGCAACTTATGCTCTTTATACTGACTTTCTGTGGTCATTAAGGAACCGGGCACTTGTTTCATTCGGTCAAGATACACACAATTGTTTTGCCTGCAGTAAAATACTAATTTGACTCTGGGTTTTGGTGATGTTTATGGCATTTAATACTTTCTTGCGTCTTATGCTTCCCTCATTTGACACAATTCATGTACGGCATCTTCTTGACAGAGGCATTAATTTGTGCGATTGTACTTAGCTACAGAGCGTCAGCATAAATTGCTTTAAGTGTATTTTGGCAACTTATGCTCTTTATACTGACTTTCTGTGGTCATTAAGGAACCGGGCACTTGTTTCATTCGGTCAAGATACACACAATTGTTTTGCCTGCAGTAAAATACTAATTTGACTCTGGGTTTTGGTGATGTTTATGGCATTTAATACTTTCTTGCGTCTTATGCTTCCCTCATTTGACACAATTCATGTACGGCATCTTCTTGACAGAGGCATTAATTTGTGCGATTGTACTTAGCTACAGAGCGTCAGCATAAATTGCTTTAAGTGTATTTTGGCAACTGGTGCTCTTTATACTGACTTTCTGTGGTCATTAAGGAACCGGGCACTTGTTTCATTCGGTCAAGATACAGACAATTGTTTTGCCTGCAGTGAAATACTAATTTGACTCTGGGTTTTGGTGATGTTTATGGCATTTAATACTTTCTTGCGTCTTATGCTTCCCTTATTTGACACAATTCATGTGCGGCATCTTCTTGACAGAGGCATTAATTTGTGCGATTGTACTTAGCTACAGAGCGTCAGCATAAATTGCTTTAAGTGTATTTTGGCAACTGGTGCTCTTTATACTGACTTTCTGTGGTCATTAAGGAACCGGGCACTTGTTTCATTCGGTCAAGATACACACAATTGTTTTGCCTGCAGTGAAATACTAATTTGACTCTGGGTTTTGGTGATGTTTATGGCATTTAATACTTTCTTGCGTCTTATGCTTCCCTCATTTGACACAATTCATGTGCGGCATCTTCTTGACAGAGGCATTAATTTGTGCGATTGTACTTAGCTACAGAGCGTCAGCATAAATTGCTTTAAGTGTATTTTGGCAACTGGTGCTCTTTATACTGACTTTCTGTGGTCATTAAGGAACCGGGCACTTGTTTCATTCGGTCAAGATACAGACAATTGTTTTGCCTGCAGTGAAATACTAATTTGACTCTGGGTTTTGGTGATGTTTATGGCATTTAATACTTTCTTGCGTCTTATGCTTCCTTCATTTGACACAATTCATGTGCGGCATCTTCTTGACAGAGGCATTAATTTGTGCGATTGTACTTAGCTACAGAGCGTCAGCATAAATTGCTTTAAGTGTATTTTGGCAACTAAAGGGCTTTATACTGACACTCCGTGGTCATTAGGGAACTGTGCACTTGCTTCAATCAACAAATATTACACAAACAGTTGTTTTCAATGTTTTCTAATTTGTTTTCGGCTATTTATTTGCATTAAAGCCACATATTACACGAAGTTGCAAATTAAGCAATTCCGTTCATTATGAGAATTTCAAAATTCTTGAGAAAAGGTTTGGCTGTCGTATTTTGGTGTGGAGGTAAGACTAGTTGTACTTTAGCTAACTAGTTTGCCACACACTGAAGTACGATTGTTACGATTCAACCAACGAGGGCTTAATTGCAAGTATTTTTGTGGAAATGTAAAGTAATCATATTTCATGAACAATTACAAATCATATCACTGGACAGAAGTAATTCGGTACTAGCAATATTCTATACATAACGGACTCCTTTGAGTTAAAACACATATGATAACCGTCTTTAGCCATGTAACTAAATGGAATGTCACTTAAATTATTAAAAGTATTTTCGTGAAAATCTAAAGCTGATGTATTTTTCACAGCAAAGCATTATCTCAAACGCTTTGTAATGGTCAATATGGAGGCAAAATTATATTAGCTACAGAGCATCAGCATAAATTGGACGTAGTGTGGTTTAGCAACTACGTTCGTTTATACTGACACTCCGTGGTCAATAGGGAACTGTGCACTTGCTTAAACCAACAAATATTACACAAACAGTTGTTTTCAATGTTTTCTAATTTGTTTCCGGCTATTTATTTGCATTAAAGCCACATATTACACGAAGTTGCAAATTAAGCAATTCCGTTCATTATGAGAATTTCAAAATTCTTGAGAAAGGGTTTGGCTGTCGTACTACAGGGTGGAGGTAAGTCTAGTTGTACTTTAGCTAACTAGTTTGCCACACACTGAAGTACGATTGTTACCATTCAACCAACGAGGGCTTAATTGCAAGTATTTTTGTGGAAATGTAAAGTAATCATATTTCATGAACAATTACAAATCATATCACTGGACAAAAGTAATTCGGTACTAGCAATATTCTATACATAACGGAATCTTTTGAGTTAAAACACATATGATAACCGTCTTTAGCCATGTAACTAAATGGAATGTCACTTAAATTATTAAAAGTATTTTCGTGAAAATCTAAATCTGATGTATTTTCCACAGCAAAGCATTATCTCAAACGCTTTGTAATGGTCAATATGGAGGCAAAATTATATTAGCTACAGAGCATCAGCATAAATTGGACCTAGTGTGGTTTAGCAACTACGTTCATTTATACTGACACTCCGTGGTCAATAGGAAACTGTGCACTTGCTTCAACCAACAAATATTACACAAACAGTTGTTTTCAATGTTTTCTAATTTGTTTTCGGCTATTTATTTGCATTAAAGCCACATATTACACGAAGTTGCAAATTAAGCAATTCCGTTCATTATGAGAATTTCAAAATTCTTGAGAAAAGGTTTGGCTGTCGTACTACAGGGTGGAGGTAAGTCTAGTTGTACTTTAGCTAACTAGTTTGCCACACACTGAAGTACGATTGTTACCATTCAACCAACGAGGGCTTAATTGCAAGTATTTTTGTGGACATGTAAAGTAATCATATTTCATGAACAATTACAATGATTATTAGCTCAACAAGAAATCATGGATATGGAATACGAATTAATGTAAGCTCAAGTGTACCCTATGTAATATATCACTATTCCTTCTCTGTTAGAGTATCAGATATAATTTATTTTATCGTATTGTGTAAGTTATAAAAGTATACTGCAATCTTAAGCACAATTATTGATTAAGCGAAACTGTTTTTTAGCTTTACTTGTGGCTTTTTCTTTCCTTTTTTCCGAAATTCAATTTATATTTGAAATTGGAATTGGAAAATAATGGCGTACGTTTTATTTATATATACAAGAGAAACGAACTTCTTAACTATAGTCACTTATTGGTACAATTCGCTTCAGTAATTGATTTGGTTTTTTAATCAGATACTTCTTTTTAAATAAGGTACATTTCTCTTCTAAGCTTCCGTTTCAGTTTGGATTTATATTTAAAAGGAAATGTTTACTTTTCTTATTATTCTATTTGTTTTTCTTTGATTTCAAATTGAATTGAAGGAATTGTTACGAAATTATATAATAACGAGATATAATAATAAAGATAAACATGTCATTTAAAGTTGTAGTAAATGTGCGATCCGACAATAAAAGATCCGTTTCCTTAGTTCTAATCCTAACGTTGCGTGAGTTATACGGAATGGCTCTCTGGGGTAAGACAAATAATAAAACGTGTTCAGCAAACTGCCAGATTCAACTAACGTATCTGATGTGATACACCGATGATTAACAGCTTTAACAGCGGAAACAAAAATAAAAAGCTAGCCCATCGCTTTCATTAATTCTCTATAATCAATAATTAACGTTTTAAAATATGTCATTAAACTTCTTACAGCTAGAGTTTCTGCTCCTTCAACATTATCGCAAAGTTAAAGTTATACTTGAGCGATCTGAACAGTGTCTATAGCAGTTCTTGTTAGGTGTGCTGTTAGTTAGGATGGTTCCTCTAGATTATTTCTTTCGGACGTGAAGTCGTTTGTCATTGTTACTGTTATGGATGTCATTACCGGGATTTACAAGCAATCGATTTAATAACTCGGCTTCACCCCTGGTTATTATTATTTTCTATTCCTTCACGCATTTCGATCTTTTTTTATTTTTTGATAAATCACCAACATTTGTTCAAATCCTTAATGACAGATAGATAAGAAGAAGACAAGGAAATGTAGAAAATAGAATTCTTATTCGATTATTCAAATTAATTAAGCGAGGTAATTGAAGAATAAATTGAAAAGAAAAGAAAGGGAATAAGTTTGAAATAATGTTCTTCTATGGTAAGGGAATAAATGTATAACGTAACGTGCAAGTTGTTAATATATAATAATAACAAATCCCGGGACCTGTGAAGTTATTGTAGATGTAATAGACTAAAATGCAATCATTCTACCCCAGTTAAGGTTTAGGTTTTGCTTTAGTTAGATTGTTTTCCCCGCTGTAGTTCACCGTCGAGTGCTCGCGGCCCGTAACAAGCTAAACTGATTACACAACAATCTGTGCTAAGCCAAATAGAGTTTTATAATTGAAAAAACCACCAGTCCGCATTGTGTATTGCATTCAATTTTTTGATTATACTGCAATATGCACAATTATTTGTCTCTCGCCTGCATGTAATTCAATTATTTTCAATTGTTTTATATCGAAATGCCCCGAGAAGGAAATAATTGATGAAAAAAATATTGATGTTGCAAAATCGCTTATACAAAATTAAATTGTTTTTTAATTGTGCCGTTTACAATTTAATCGGTGTCGGTAACGCAAACGGAGTCGCGTTAAAAGTAAAAAGGTATCGATTTAGCGTTATTTTTGCTAATTGGACATTTAAACAACCATAAGCTAGAGATTATAAATGATTAGAGTTTTATTTTAGGGGTTCCGAGAACATTTTTATATAACAACCATGTAATACGTATAATGTGCATGCGAAAGGTAGAATGGGCGAGAAAAGAAAGAGGACGGAACGAAGGGCGAGAAAGAGAGTGAAATGAAAATAAATAACCAGCAAACTCACCCTGCTTTTATTCGTGGTTTATATATAATACACTTTTTTTTCAAGGATTTATGATGATAAGTTTACAAACATTATCGACTATAAATTGGCCTCGTGTCATAACGTTTGCCTCATTGTTAATGCCCATCCACCCTCCGTATGCTTTTTAGTATAACGCCTCGTATTTATCATCAATTCCATGTGATAGGAAAGGAATAATGACGATAACAATCAATCGTACCAACTACTCTTACGTTAAACATATGGCATTTCGATTGTAATTAAAGCGTTCCCTTCTCTTTAAGGGCACACGTTGATTACTTTTACAAAAGGACATATCAATACGAAAGCGTAGGATTTATCATTTAAAGCGAACTCCAATTGTGCAATTCAATGCGAGCCAAGTAATCTTACTTTTTTTGAACACAGAAAAAGGGCTTTTCGAAAAGTGAATAGGACGTTTCTTTTAAGGAATATGTAGAAACGCCTCATTAAAATGTAACATTTTTATTTAAAACGAAAAGCCTCCACTTCGTATAACGTATTTCAAACTGCAGTATTTATAACATGAAAAAAAGTAAAAATTAAAGCAAATATTCAAAGCATTTAAATTGGAATGAAAACCAAATCTGATCGATATTCAGTTGTGAAAAACGAATGCGAGATTCTGAAAGGAAATAAATGTCCTGAAAGTAATTGCAATGAAAATTACGTCCATGAATATTAAAGTTAATTATTTTTCAATGCATATATACAGTTGCTTTCCTTGAATCTAATTCACTTAAAACGAGGCTAGTAGAAAATTTGTTACGCTTTGAATATACTAATTGGTTGTCGAGTACGTTTTAATTAAAATTCGATCGTTTTCTGTCAAGGGAGTTGTACCTAAAACCGTAGGTATTTCATTCTATTTTCATAGGACAACAGCCACATAATTCCCTCGTGAAACAAATCTTTCCAGCAAATTTAATTACTTCTACTACGATTCAATCATTTCAATTATCAATTATTATTCGGTACCAGTTTGTTGGTTAAATGCTACATTTCAATGACCTAAATTTATTTAAACAATTTTTATGTTTCATTTTAAAGAAAACCTTCGTTTTCCACTCTAACGACCATTTTCCAAAATTTTGGTTGTAGCGTTCTTGGTTCGAAAAATTTTATGTATCAACAAATGCATCTCTCCGCCTATTTACTTAACCATTTTAAGTACCGCCTTTCAGTAAATTAAAACCGGTTTTATGTTTTGTGGTTTCCTTGCGTGCCGATGTTCTCCTCATACGTAAAATAATTTGCACTGAGCAGCAAATTATAAATACAACAAAGAAAATGGGTGACAATTTGTGTTCAATCACAATACAAGCTACGTGTATTAATTTGATGTCCGCCAACTTCAATAATTAAATGAATATAACTTGCGAAGTATCTTTATTAGCTAATGGTCATTTAATCCGCTTATTGGGGGATTCTTTGAATGGATCACAAAAAAATCATTCTTATAGACAAAGCTTTTAGATAATTATTGCGTTTTCGCCTTTGAAGTTCGAATGAAAGGATTTCAAAGAAGTTGATGATTAATTAAAACGATGAAACGTTCTAGCGACAATTTTTTATTAATGCACAAATACGGTAACATTTAAATTGTATACACGTATATTAACAATTTTTATTATTATTTGGTAACAGGCTACAATCATTATTTATTTTTATCTTATTAAAAAAAATATGGCAATTGACTACGACCTCATATATCTGCTTGTTGTATTATTCAATCCTTCATATCATAATATTACATTATAGTTTTTATGTTGTCATAAATAGAATTGCGAAAAATTAATTATATTAACATGATTTGTTTAATGAATAAAGGAACAAATCTATCAATTGTAATTTTCATTATTTGTATGTATTATTTCATTCTATTGTTGTAATATTGTGATGTTATTCGTTATATCTTTCTCTCTTTCCATTTTGATATAAACAGCATTTTCATAATTTTGTTTAATATCATTATCATAAATCAGTTTGTCCCATACGATATCACATAGAGAACATATACGTGTACAATTTAAAATTACAGAAAAATTAAAACGTATCGGGTAATAATTCTGTATTTCGAAGAGAATACAAACCAACATTTCATAGATTAATGTTTAAGATTAATTAAAATGATGGTTGGTATTTTACAATATGAAATAGAGATAATGTTGTACATTTAACAGGAAGAAATCAAATGGTTTGACCATAATCAAAAATATATTATTTACATGTGGATACTGTATGGGAAAGTATGCAATGAAATAATATTGGTTGATGTAAAAATCGTGATATAGGGATTCTCTTAATAATTATTGCTCAATTGTAAACATTGAATAATTATTATTATTTTTCATATTAATGAATTTTTTCTTCGTTAATACGCAACTATTGGAAAACTTAGTTTTTCAATAATTTAATGAACGTGATGAATAAACAGCAAAGAGTATTATTATATTATAGGATGCAAAGGTAATACTTTGTTCTTTTGTAATTGTTTAACATTATTATTAATATTATTTATCTTAAACCATATATCATTTTATATGACATAACAATAGTCTTAATTGATTATAATTATTACATAATTCTTTTATATCTAATTGTATTGTCATTAATCATATATAAGTACATATTTTTTTAAAATACCTATCACATTTTCTTAAAATATTTAATTTGCAGTAATATTTAGAGAAATATATAATAGGTATGTTATCGATAGAAGCTATCTGATTTTTTTTTCATTGATTTTAGTTATTTCCTTTTTAATTCACACAAATATAGGTAATACATCTATAGCCATTCCTAAAATGTTATTTTCATTTCAGTAATATACGTTAAACAATTTCCATAATAATTTTGCTGAAATCATTGATTTATCTGTTTTCCATTTTTTTTTCTTGTGTACCAAAGAGAGATTATTATTATGGCAAAATGTTTGTATAATCCTTATTGATGGGAAAACCCTTCTTTTATTTTCACATCATTTTTAAAACATTGAGATCATTTACATGCAGACAACTATTAAAATTATTAAATTTGATCGAAGTCATGAACATATTGCATGAGAAAAGGATACTAAATAAAATATCATCGTTTGATTAAATGGCTATTTTCAGAAAATAGAATTATTAAAAATTTCGTTTTCAACCGGAGAAACATCTTACAAAACATATTTAATTCTAATAATATCAGAGTGACCTTTTAGGACAATTTTTAATCATTCAAATAATGTCTTCAATTACTGGCCACTTTATTTAACGTGAGCGAATCAAATTTCACAGAAGTTTAATAAGCATTTGGGGTTTCTTCCTATGCTCAATAATTTTATATCGATAATTAAATTATACCAAATTATTCTAATAATTCCATGTTCGAACGAATCAATCAATACTTAGTTATGTCTTTTGATCTTTATGACAAAATCCGCTTCTATTTGTAACGAATTATTAATCTATTGGCTTCATTTTTAAAAGTAAATTAAGCAACTTCTATTTAAGAAATATTTACACAAAATTCAATAAAAATCGTACGTGAATATAAATACGGAAATGTTATAACATATGAGAAGATTGAACATGAATAGTTATCTCTTTTTTTACATAATCTCATTAAATTCACGTACGAGCATAGAATATTATTTTAAAAAAAATATTAAAGAACTGCGCTATCATGCATCACATTTTGTTATAATTTTACGGTAAATATAATTAATAAAAATATATATATAGTATAGATAAAAATTAATTATATTACATAACATGGCAAGCTTTTAACAAGTATTGTTAATTTATATCGATTAGTTGTAAAGAGCGAATGCGTATATAATTGAGAAATTCTCTATTCTCATTAAAATTGAAGGCCAATTACATTTTACAACTTCATTAAAAGTTTACTCATGTCAATGATTAAGGAACAACATTTCTTTTTCTAAAAAGAACAAAACGAAAACTTTAAACAATCTGCTCTCTCTTCTAAATAAAATTCTTTTAAAGTAAATACAGTTATTTGGGGGGTTTTCCACGAGCAATTCTTTTATTTACCCAGTTACTCATGGCAGGGGCACATCTACTTTTACATACGTTACTGGAAAATAGCCTGTGCGACCGTTCAAACTGCCTTCGAACCAATTCTCATCGATTTTATTTATCAATGTTATAACGTCATTTTCCTGAAATTATTCAACAAAATCAATTATTTCCCTTATAAAAATCATTAGTTAAAAATGTTTACCTTAAATCCAAGTTCACCGGGATTTTCGGGCAGAAAATCGTAAAGAGCTACACAACATGGTGTACGCTGCATTGGAGTTCTTGCCGGCGACTTCATTGGGGACGGTAATGGCGATGCTAAAATAATTAAGACATTCAAGAACCACGTTGTCGCTTAAATTAGACTCAAATTTAAAATATTTTGGCTTGCTTTTGTTTATTACTAGCAGTAGCTAACATTGTCACATATAACTGCACACATGGGTAAACTTGGAGCGGCATACAAAGAAAATAAAATTGCTTCGAAAGAAAAATACGTGTGTAAAAGAAATAAAAATAATAATAATGGTAATAGATTTAGAAGTAAGTTACCATTTGCAGAATGTTGTCCTGGATGTATATCTAGCTGTTGGGGCTTATGTTGTGGAGAGGACACATTCGAAGAGCCTAACAAAACATCTTTTTCAGAACAACTCAAGCATTTCATACAATTTGGTAAATAAGTAGAGAAAGGCATCTCCCTTAAATCAATTTGTTGTTCTTGAATTAAAGAAAAAACACTTTAAGAAGGAGAGTCAGAAATAAAGTGTGCACGATGCAGTCAACATCGAATAAATAATAACAAATATTACATGACGAATAAACAAAATTATAAAAAGACATCGCGTAAGAGAAACGTTTTAAAATTAGAATGAAAGCGAAAATAAATGCTTGGCACTTATTCAACAGATGCACGCTCAAAAATTTACTAAATCACGATTTCGCACATAAAACATCTCCTCGATAATGTGATCATTATAACAGATTAGCATAATGCAGTTTTACTCTTTCATTTATGTCCGTTAACGATATTTTGTGAATCAAGGAAGGACGTACAGTTGGGGACCGAATGCCTGTTACATCAATATGAGACAACGTTTTTATTCATTTGACTTGCCTTTACCATTTAAAGTATATGCTTCAATGTTTACTAATAAGTTGTCTAATATTAAAGCAAAATCTGATCAAATTAAAAAAAAATATATAAAAACTTTATGAAATTGTGAAATAAATGCGTAATATGGAAAATAAAGCCAAAATATTGAAAATGTAATATGAAAAAATAAAAAAAATAAAATAAAAAAATACCTTGAGGCAAACTCCACGGGTCAAAGGGATCAAAAGGTCTATTAAAGGTAGAATTGCTATTGTAATTGGAATTATTATACTTAGGAGGTTTGGAAGGTGCCGGTCTTGTACTTATTGGAATAATTGTATTATTGCTGCTATTTGTACCATTCATTCCATCCGATACACCTTCTATATTTAAGTCTGCCAATGTTTTTGGTATGAATTCAACTTTAGGACGCAATGCTGCTTCTTCTTTCCTAAGGAGAACGGAACAAACGAAATTGAATTAATTATATTATGTGCCTACAATAATATATCAAAGACAACTTCTCATTTAGCGTTTCCACCAGAGTTTTTAACACTTCAGTACATTGGTTGTGGTAATCTAACAGTCCCTCCGCAAACGTAGCTAGTTGAGCTATTTGTTCTACCTTTTAATTAAAGATTACTGTATAGTATTCATTCTTCCATGGAGATATTTCAAAACTTACATCATTTTCTAATAAATTAAACATTCCCATTTGAGCAAGATGTAGGGACTCAGCAAACTTGTCCTCGGCCATTTTAATTTCATCATCTGTAATATGTGAGCCTATCATAACAAATTAGAGCAAAATTCATGCAATTAGTGAACTAAAAAAAAAAAATAACAAAATAATGTAATAATAATTAAATGGAAATAAGGGAAATGCATCAAACATTTGTAACATAATATTACAGAAACTATGGACTACTGGAATTGATTCTACTACTTAAATGATATACATGATATTTAATCTAAATGTCTGTAAATTATAAGAAAATGCTCATCATATACCCAATAAGTAATGACATACCAGGTCGCCCTTGTTTGATTGGACTGGAATAAGGGCTGAGTGTTTTGGTAACTACAAAGACATGCTTTTGTCAGATCATGCAAATTGTTTATAAAAAAGTTTAATGTTTTAAATATAGTTATAGATCATAAAATGTAATTCGCAATCAGTGGCTAATGTACCTTTCGCTTGTCTTCTTCTTTTACAATCAAAGTCAAGTCTCCGACCTTGTAACTTTTTTCTATGATGCTAAAAAAGAAACAAGTAACATATTAGAAAAAACGTTATTTAAAAGACGATAGACGTGCTGTACTACCATGACTTCTTTAAGGTCCTTTGTTTGAAGATGATGCAGAGGTTCAAGGAAGTTTTGCTTAATGTTATCATCTAATGAATACTTCACATCAGCCATCTGTTTCAGCGATTCACCCATCTCAGCTAAAGAAGTTCCGAACATGCTATCATCACCTAATTTTTTACCATACAGCAGCATACAGTCTCCCAATACACCTTCTGGCTGAGGATATGTATTAGATTTAGCTTGACCACTTAATTTACTAATCCCTTTTACTGCAGCCATTTTAGCTCTAGCTGTTGGGTTCGGTTGCAAAAATTCTTTCGTCTTCATTTGTAGCTCTTCGACTAACTCGACGGTAACATCCGTTTTCTGAAATAAGAATATGGACAGTTTATTTAACAATTTCAGCAGATAAATTTTAAATATTTACCCTTTCCATTTCGACAAAATCGATATCGAGTTTAGTGCCTTCCGCACCTCCCATTTTCTCCGTAACATACTATTAAGAATTTTTAATTAACTGACAATCACAATGATTTTATATCAGTTAACGTACCTGATTGCACTTGTTAATCTGTTTCTTCAGGCCAGCAAACGCCATTGTATATATTCAATGTTTAGTCTAAAACAGAAAATGTTAAAGCATCGGCGCATGCAACAAACAACGAACTTAATTTGTTAATGTATATTAATTTAAGACAACCTGAAAAAACTGGACCTTTAGTTCTATTGTCTAAATTACCATGGGTCAGACCAATTAAATTAAACGTTAAACGTAAATTAATTTTACTCTCTCATTTGAGAAAATTCGTATGCTCATCACTTTTAATGTGATCATGTTATGTGTTCGTTTGCAAAACTGTTTTCATTAATGTATAAATAATCTCGAAATAATTATAATGTAACATTATATTTTTCATATATGTATTCGTTGCATAAAAAAGCAGATAAATCTATTTGTATAATAAGTTCGCAAATATATTTTGCCATAGTTATTTACAAATTAATAATAATGATAAATATATGCAGCTATAATGTAATACTCGCAGGTATTGCTTAATAAGCGAGAAATAATTTAATTTAATTAATAGGGAAAAGTGAAAGATAAAAAAATGACCTAATTTTGACACCTTGACACAGTTCTAAACGATTCAAAAAATCGATTAAAATTGAATGGCGCGACACATTTGCAACGGGAAAAAATTATGGCAATTAGCATTGAGGAATTTTAATTTAACGAATGCATGCAATGCATCGGACAAAGAAAAAGAATTACGAGAAAAGATATTCAGTTATGATATACTTAAACATCTGACATTTACAATTG